>CAKNXH010000069.1:1297892-1444654 GCA_932178445.1 Andricus quercusramuli | reverse complement strand
AAAACTTTTTCATTAGCATAATTCAGAGTTGATGCAACAATATAAAAGATTCCTTGGTTCGAAACGAATCGATTGACCTATAAGAATAACGCATTTTATCGAAAAGTAGGGAAGTTATGGTTATTTATATATTTTGAAAATCGTTTTTTTTTAAGTAAAACTTTTTTCATTAACATAATTCAAAGTTGATGCAACAACAGAAAAGATGTGTTAATTCGAGACGAATCGATTGACCTATAATATTAATACATTTAATTGAAGAGTATGGAAATTGTGAAATTGCATAATATTTGAAAACACGGTTTTTCATAGTAAAACTTTTTTCAGTAACATAATTGAAAATTGATGCAAGAACGGAAAAAATCTCTTGACTCGAGGCAAATCGATTGATCTATAATAATAATAATACACTTTATTGAAGATGAGGGAAGTTCTGCTCATTTATAATATCTGAATCATCAGTTTCAAACAGAAAAACTTTTTTCATCGACATAATTTAAAGTTGATGCATGAATAGAAAAGACTTTTTGATCATAAATTTTCAAATAGAGTAATATTATGACAATTTTTGTGAAGAAATCATAAAGCTAGGAAAGGGATAGGGTGCGACAGAACTTTTCCTTTCCCTTTTCCAGCTCAAAAAATTATTATTTCGAACGCAAGATTTAATTTGTCTGATTTGTCTTTATATGCAAAACATTTTTTGTATTATTTTGTAATTTTTCATTTTTGGTAAATTTCTATTTTTAAATTGAGCAAAATGAAGACTTTGGTTTGTCTATTATTGAAAAAAATAACTAATGCTTCCTCTATGAGGAAGCAAATACATTTGCTAACGGGAAGCAAAGTGCTCGTGAAATGGGCACCATATAATTATAAATACAAACAAAGTGGAAACACTCGAGATCGAATTCACAGCTAGTTTTTTTTTTGTGGTCAACCAGTACGAGGTGGAAAGAAACACATTTGAAGTCATAATATTCGCAAATGATGATGACGTTAAAATTTCATTTAGATAGTACCCTTTTAGTACAAAGTGAATATTCACATTTCAAACCATTCTGACCAGTTTTCGTAGGAAACAATAATCCAAAACTGTTATTATAAAAATTGCATCCCCAGCCTAACCTGCCAAGAATTCGTTCATCACGTATTTCTTACGGAAATACGTAAAACATATTTTCGAAGAAAAATTAAGAGAATTATTTATTAGACAGTTTTAAATAAAAAATTTAATAGAGTCGAAGAAACCGGTGAAAGAATAATGAAAATAATGTAATCCCCTGAAAAATAATAATCTGTCAGCAAACAAAATTTTCATCCGCATGTCAAAAACATATTTTTCAATTTTTTAATTTAAAACTAGTAAGTAAGTCGTAAAAAGGCTGAGTGTAAAACTCGCTTCAAATATTGCTACACAAAAAAAATACAACAGAAATTGAGCTTCAAAAACCAATCACTTTTTCCCATTACTCATTTCGTCCTGGTACCCATTTCGTACTGGTTTCCCTACTTGTTATAGAAATTAAAAACTTGATGAATCAGAAGTCGTGGAACGAGTGAATCCAGTATCCGACTTTTTCATATCTCGAGGCTTGTAGGAATGAAGTTAGAGTTGTTTCTCGCCAGAGAGGGTAGTTTTGGATCCGTATATAATTTAGATGACGAGGTAAGGTTTGTAGTGCGATTCTTGGCAGTAGCCAAGTTGCACGGACGGTGGTAACAAGGTAAGATAATCACTGTCATCAGCAAACGTCCTATCGGGCATGCTGCTGGTAGGACTGGTCTCTAACGAGGTGAAAAACTTGCTCAGTGCCGTCAACAAAAAAAAGATACAAGTCCTCGATTAGCAAATGGTTATCGCCCTTCCTGCGCGGAAAAAAAAACGTTTACCTACCACTTATGCGGCCACGAAACATAATACTCAATCGACCAACGGAAATTCTCAATTACTTTCAAATATATGTGGTATAGTGACCTGCACTGACTCTCACTATCGCGACTATAACTATCGCGTGCACATCCATAAAACTATTTTTTTTCTCAGAAATACCAGCAATCAGTGTCTATTACCCATTTCACAATTAAAGTTCTCTTTTTACCTTAACGCGTAATAAACATTACGATCATGAGAGTGTGATAAGAGCACTTGGAAAATACTTTATGAAGTTTTTATTTCTTGATAGTGTGTCGCACTTGGATCATTCTTTTTAAAGTAATGATGGTGATTTAGTTTATTCTTTAAAGAGAAGTGTGACCGCAAAACTTAATTCTTGAAATATCCTGACTTTTTCCTGATTTTCCCCGACCACTAATAATTCTTAAAGTAGCATTTTATTCTTCTTCGAAAATGATTTTTCAACCTGGTTGTCGAATTTTTAGCAAAAAGAATTGAACTTCAACTAAACCAAATAGTTGAATTTTCAGATGACAGTTTAATTAAAAAAATAATTAATTTTAATCCAAAAGAATGAATTTTTTGTCTAAATTGACAAATTCTCAACAAAACAGTTGAATTTGAGAACAAAAAAGATCAGTTTTTTACAAAGTACTTAATTGTTATGGAAACATTCAAAATTTCTGCCTACAAAGATGAATTTTCAATCTGATTATTGAATTTTCAAACAAGAAAGATTTTATTTTTATCAAAAGCAGTAGCATTTTCCACGTAGTAGTTGAATCTTAAACAAAAAAATTAATTTCTAACCAAAAATTTGCATTAATTATCAAATAGTTGTACTTCAAAGAAAAAAGACGGATTTGCAACAAAATAGTTTAATTTTTAACCGAAAGGCTGCATTTTTTACCTAAAAAAATGATTTCTCAACAAAAGATGTGTTAGTTGATATTTCAACCATAAGATATGAATTCTGAACCTGAAAAGACGAATTTTCTACAAAATACATGAATTTTCAAACAAATATACAAATTTTAAACGAAGAAAGATAAATATTGAACCAATAATAAGAAAGTTAAATTTTTAGCGAGAAAATTTATTTTCAGCAAGAAAATGAATAATTTTCAACTAAAATGTGGATTTTTCTAAACAAAAAGACGAGTTTTCAATGAGAAAAGATTTTTCAGTTGAGAAAGAAGAAAAAATAAAACAAATTGTTGAACTTTTAAGCCAAAATACAAATTTTCTGTAAAACAGGCGAATTTAAAACCCGAGAACATGAATTTTCGAGAAAAAAGGTAATTTTCCATCAAACCTTTACATTTCTAACAAAAATAGACGAATCTTCAACGTGAAGATATTGATTTTCAACGAAAAGTTTATTTTTCACAAAAATAGTTGAATTTTCAACCCAAAAAGACTAATTTTCAACAAAACAGTTGAAAATTTAAACAAAAAGGATGATTTCTTTAAGAAATTTGTTGAATTTTCAAACAAATTTTAAAGGAAGAAGATGGATTTTAAACAAAGTAGTTTAATTTTCAACCAAATTTGATATTTAACCAAAAAATTCAGAATTTTTGCCTGAAGAGATGAATTTCAAAATGAAAAAGGACGAATTTTTAACAACAAGAGACTTTTAGTCAAGAATGAAAAAGAAAGTTCATCCAAATTGTTGAACTTTCAAGCCTAAAGACGAACGTTCTGTAAAACGATTGAATTTTCAACCCAAAAACATGTATTTTCAACCGAAAAGTTAATTTTCTACCAAACAGTTGTATTTTTAACTGAAAAAGACTCATTTTCAACCAAGAAAGGTTTCAATTAAATTTTCAACATAAAAATATTAATTATCAAAAAGTCAATTTATCATGAAAATAGTTTAATTTTCAAGCTAAAAAGACGAATTTTTAACAAAACAAGTTGAAAACAGGAGGAAGAAACACAAGAAAAGTAATAGAAATAAAAATATAAGATAAATAAATTACTAAGAATAATATTACATCAGGTTGGCCGAAAAACTGATCTTCAAAATTCCCTAATCGTTTCCTGCCGAATTTTTCTTTTTCCCTCACCGTTAATATGCAAAAAGCAGAATCTTAGTCTTGTACATCAAATAATACAATTCCAAATTAAAATTTCGAAATTCACATGATATTTGCCAATTTTTTTTTAAAACCCTGACATCTCCCTAACTTTGGAAGTATCAAGGATTATCTAGGTGTGAATTTGAAGAAATGTTTTATGTCTAATTGAAATCGATGATTAATAACAGCTTATATTTGGATTAAAATTTGGTTAATATGATTTTTTGATGAGGATATAGGGATATTACGTTTCGGATAAGATTTCGTCAGAGGAGATCATTTGTCACAATTTGAGGGTCCTCCAGCTGACGCGTGTAGAAGCCGTTGTGTTGAGGTGCTCTATTCAAGTGAAACTGGGTCACCTTGATTAGTCTTTCACGACGCACCCAAGTAGACCACTTTTTATATCTTGTCAAAATGAGGTCCTGAAATCGAATCGGTAGCGGTGTACAGGTACCAGAAAAGTGAGATAATATGTCTATGTTTTGATGATGGACCACCAAGAAATAGAACCTGATCGATTTTCGTTATCTATCATTACCCTATTCAAATTGACATATGTTGCGTGGACCAGTCTTCCAGGACAAAATGCTCAACGAAAAAGATTCTGATCAAAGCAACGATATCGGAAACATCTGTAGCGAAAACTAATGATCGGGTTTAACATCCGCAAGTCTTTGAGCGCTAATTTATCATTTGCTTAGAAAAGAGTTCTTATCTCTCAATGATTGATTATGTGTCCAAGAAAGATGTAGACTGGATGCAGACTAATGTGAAGGAGATAAGAATCATTAGTGAAATACTTGTACACAATGTTCGCTCAAATAAGAATTTCGTGAAATCTTTTATACTTACAATGGGATGATTTGTGGATTTTGTCTGGCAATGCGTTCTAGAATTAACAACTGACAATGTAGTTCTGATTGTGTTAGTTTAGGATTGGATGAAGAAGGAAATGCTTTTACAGGAGTAATTGAAAAAACTATAGCTCTAATTGTATTAATTACATTCTCTAAGTGATATAAATCTAATCAAGAGAAGAGATCATCCACAAAGAACGTTAGAAGTTTATTGTTCGAGGTTTCCTAACTGAGAGACTTCAAAGGGAAGAAAAGGTTTCAACTAATTTAAGGACAATCGAATGAATCTGAAACCCAACAACTAGAAATTTCTCTTTCCTTTTCTTTGACGTACACCCACTCAGTAGAGCTAATGTTTCCTTGCGGAAATGAAGGAACCTCACAAAGTTCCAGGTAAAACGATGGTGACCAGCCAGCCGTGAGTCTATTGTAAAGGCCACGCTGGGTTAATCGAATTGAATGCGTTTAATGCAATGGGTAGGAGATTCTGATTCCTATGAGGCTGAAGGAAGTGCTCAAGATAAGATCATGCAAAATAACAAACACGATTGTCTAATTCGATCTTGAACAATTAGGTAGGTGGCTACCGGTGGCCGACAAACTTCATTTTCAAAATTCCCTGACTTTTCGTGATATTTTTAACACATCATTTTTTATAAACGGTCCTAATCGAATCCGGATTGAAAATTGAAATTCTTTTATTCTTTTGGTTCAATAGAATAATACTTCTCTATCATAAAAGATCGAAATAAATGAATATTCAACAACTGTTGAATTTTCGATAAAAAAAGATGAATTTTTAACAAAATACTTAAATTTTCTATTTTCAAACTGAAAGTTCAAATTTTCCAAAAATCAGTTGTCTTTGCAACCCGAAAAGATGAATTTTCAACACAAAATTTAATTTTCCAACAAGAAAAATCAAGTTTCAACCCAACAGTTAAATTTTCACCAAAAAAATGGTTCTTTAATGAAATAATTGAATTCGCAACTAAATAGTAGAATTTTTAAGGAAAAGAGGCCAAATTAGAACAAAATGATTACATTTTTTAACAAATATTGAAACTTTCAAACCAAACAGATGATTTGAAGAAAACAGTTGAATTATCAACAAAAAAGTTAATTTTCATCCCGAAATGTTGAGCTATCAATGCAGAAGATTAGTTTTCTACCGAAAAAGATTAATTTTCTACCCTAAAGAATGAATTTATCACAGAAAACTTGAATTTTCATCATAATACCTGAATTTTCAACCTAAAATAATAAACTTTCAACAAGAAATAATCATTTTCTACCAAAAGACGAATTTTCAACAGAGTACATCAATTTCAAACCATATATAGATGAATTGTTGACTAAATAATCAAGATTTTCAACGAAAAATGGAATATTTTAACGATCAGATGAACAAATTAATTTCCAATCAAATAGGTGAATCTTTAAAAAAATGAATTTTCAACAAAGCTGTTGAATTTTCCAATTTTCCAATAAGAAGATTAATTTTTCACCAAAAAGGGACGACGTTTAAACAGAACAGTTGAACTTTTAACCAAATAGTGGTATTTTAAAACCAAAAAGACGAATTTTTTAAACGACAGTTAAATTTTCAACCCAAAGAATTGAATTTCCAACAATAAAAAAAAAAAAGAATCCTCAACAAAAAAAGAAATAGTTGGTATTTCAATCAAAAAAGCCAAATTCTCCACAACATAGTTAATTTTTCAAAAAGAGTTGAATTTTCAACAAAATAATTGATTTTTGAACAAAATAGTTAAATTTTCAACCGAATAGTTGAATTTTCAACCCGAAAGGATGAATTTACAAAAAAGAATTGTAATAGTAGAATTTCCAACCAAAGAAAAGGAAATTGCAAAACAAGGAGATTAGTTTTATATCAGAAAAGAGACCAATCTCGAACGAAAAAAAATATGAATTTAAAACCAAAAAGCGAAAAGTTACATTTTTACTATAAAAAATGAACTTAAAAGAAAAATAATATTGTCAACTTAATAGTTAAATTTTAAGAGATAAACTTTCAACCGAAAAGATAACTGTTCGACAAGGTCGTTCTACTTTCACCCATGCCATGTAGTTAGATTTTCAATCAAAAAAGATCAGGTATTAACCAAATACTTCAATCTCATAAACAAAAAAATCGTTTTTAAACAAAGTGGTTCAACTTTCATCTGAGTAGTTCAATTTTGAACAAAAAAAGATTAATTTTAAACGCCTAATGGAAATACCTTAGTATGATTTTTCATCAAAATGTTAATTTTCTGCCAAAATAGTTGAATTTTCAACAAAACGATTGAATTTTTAACCAAGAAGGATTACTTTTTAACAGAATTGTTAAAATTTCAACCAAATAATAAACTTTGTATCTAAAAATATAATCGTTGGGAGGAATATACTGCAAAAAATATAAATAAGCATATAAATTACGGACCAGAATATTGCATCAGGATGGCTGCAAAACTTAATTTCCAAAATTCACTCATTTTTCCCTGACCAATTTTTATTTTCCTGACCATTAATACTTAAAGACCAGAATCTCAAGCTTGTAAAATTTTCAATATATAATATTTTATGAACAAAATAAAACAATTCAAAAATAAAAATGTCAAACTTGTTATCCTTCACAGTTATTCAAAGTGCCTGTTATAGAAATTCCATGACTTTAGCCAGATTTTTTCGAAAATCCCTGACTTTTCCCTGGTTTTCAGGTTTTCTCTGACCTACGGCTACCCTGGTAGGCAGTAAAAATGGGTTTACAGCTGAATGATTCTATTCATGGATATAATTTCCTGGTGCTATTTCTTCGACAATAAATAATATTAGATGTCAGATTGACAAGATAGAGTTCTAATGTCTATAACCATGAAATATGGAAGATAAGACGGAGAAAATTCAAGTCATCTTTTGCCTTTCCTTTTCGTAGATCGATCATCGGAATCTCGACAACGATCTGAGATCCACGATCTGGGTGTGTATCTACTACAACTTGGGAAAAATTTAGATCTCCACCCGCAAGCACGTTTCCCACGAATCAGGCGGCGAAAGGGTTGGATATTGCGGTCGTTACCGTGGTACCAACTATCCCCTCGATTACCGATCCTCGGACGTGACTCGTGAGGTGACCCGATCCATTCACAGGTCACTTATATCGATTGCGTCCCTCTTACCACTCATCACAAAAAAAATTAATTCTCTTCTATTTCAGAAAGTATTCTTCTGGTTTCCTGAATTTCCTACCTAAAGTTTTGTTCTGAAATTTTAAACCACGTAACCCCCTTTGTTAGGGTCCGTTAGTCATTGCCCCCCCCCCCCCCTATTTACGTAATTCTTCTCGACTACAATTTTTTCCGTCAATTTATTCAGGGTTCGATCAAAAATAAAGTAAGGCCATTTATAGGAAGGTGGAGTGTGGTAAAACCCTACTGTTTCTTATGAATTAACAAACTTGTTCAACTTCCAACCAAGGAGTTGCATTTTGAACCAAAAAAAGATTCATTATCACAGGCGCACAAAAAAATTCTTGTTTGTCAGATGAGACAAACATTTGTAAACGTTTTTTGGGTCACTGAATCCGAATGCGGGGCTGAGTTGACTCAGTCAGATGGGTGACGGACAACTTTGCACGTAGCAACTTTGCACGTGCCCAACTGTGCACGTCGATGGCCGGACGGACAACTGTGCACGTCCATCTGTGCACGTCCAAGACCACAGGAGCCCATCTGTGCACGTCGAAATTTCGACGTGCACAGTTGTCATTTGGACAACTGTGCACGTGCACAGATGGTACTGGGACAACTGTGCACGTCGAAATTTAGACGTGCACAGTTGTCACTTGGACAACTGTGCACGTGCACAGATGGTACTTGGACAACTGTGCACGTCGAAATTTAGACGTGCACAGATGGACTCCTGTGCACTTTAACGTGCACAGATGTCACTTTCCTAACTGTGCACGTGCACAGTTGTCACTTGCCCAACTGTGCACGTGCACAGATGTCCCTTTCCCATCTGTGCACGTGCACATATGTCACTCAAGGAATTCAGAGAATTCTAGGAATTCAGAGAATTCAAGGAATTAAAAAAAGTCAAGGAATTCGGAGAATTGGAGTAATTCAGAGAGTTAAAGGAATTCAGAGAATTCAACGATTTTAATGCATCTATCGAATTCACTACGAATTCACGGAAATCTGTGAATTCCTTGAATTCTATGAATTCGTCGAAAGTGAGGCTAGCGGGATTTTCAAACTTTTGCGCATGTCCGAATTCTTTCTCCCATTTGTTCTTTAGAATTGAACGCTTTCTGGCTGTAGTCTTGGAAAGTTTATCGTTTAACAGTCGAATTTTGGGCTGCAAAATATCATTATTCAACTAGGAAATATCAATTTAACAAATTTTAATAGATTTATGAATCTTACCTTTGGAGTGATTCGTACAGTTTTTATATTCGGAACCAATTATGAATTTTTGTACGAAAAAGCACTTAAAACTAGGCCAATTTATGAGATACGATAAATAGAGAGAATTTGTAAGGTTTTATAGTTGTTTTTATGGAAGTTAAACTCTGGAATCCGTCGAACTTCAAAAAATTTTGCACTATTTTTCACCCATGCTTAACGAAGGGAACTTTTTTTCTTGCGGGACATAACACTTCATTTTTCCACTTATGAAGTATTTAGCACAAAATTTTCAAGAAAATCGTGCCAGGTTCAGCAAGATAATTTAGTATTAACGATTCTATCGCAAATTTTCAAAAAGGCCTTTTTCCAGAGGAAATACACGTGAACATTCATAGGCTTTGAACAACCTCTAAAAATCAATTGATTTTAAAATGAGAAAAATACGTGCTTACTTTTTTGTGTTTGAATAAATCTGGCGGGTGAGACCAAGAAAATTTTAAGAAAAACATGTGAACCACCCAAATAAATAAACCTTGAGATTTCTCTAACCAATGACCAAGAAAAATGTGTAACCTGTCATTATACATCGCCACATAAGCAACAGTAAAACACTCATTGAAAATATTTTTTTAAATTTCTTTTCCAGTTTATTTTTCGTGAAATCATAAAAAAAGGCATAAAAGAAATGAACGATTTGGTCAAATCAGAGACAGATAAGTAACTAGAAAGTCTCTATACCCACTGGAAGACTCAAAGAAGCTTAATAAGATGAAACTATTGAAAAGTAAATTCAAAATAGTACATTGTGTATCGAGGGCGTAAAGAAGGCTATTTTGACGAGTCAAAATAGCCGTACGCCCTTGACACACACTGTACTGTATTTGTATGTGTAGCGGGCCTAAAGTTTTATATAGCGGGCGCAAAGTTTCATGTCAGCCCGGTGGAGGAGTGCGCATGTCCGAACGTCACTGGGCTGGAAGTGGCCACATTACGCCTGCTTCACGTGCATGCAATGGCGCGTTTTTAAGGGGGTCGAACGAAAAGAGATTTTCACATATCTTCAATAATTTGAAAGGAATAATTTCATCGAAATAATATTTGAAATATTTTAAAACTAACTTTAAGAAAGTTAATATGCTCCATTACACCAGGATTGAATAATTTTAACTGTTGAAAATTTATTATACGTAGATACAAAGGATCACCCTCGTATAAACCCTTACGTAAGGACATAAACGTGCACAGTTGGGCAAGTGACATCTGTGCACGTGCACAGTTGGGCAAGTGACATCTGTGCACGTGCACAGTTGGGCAAGGGACATCTGTGCACGTGCACAGTTGGGCAAGTGACAACTGTGCACGTGTACAGTTAGGAAAGTGATATCTGTGCACGTGTACAGTTAGGAAAGTGACATCTGTGCACGTTAAAGTGCACAGGGGTCCATCTGTGCACGTCTAAATTTCGACGTGCACAGTTGTCATTTGGACAACTGTGCACGTGCACAGATGGTACTTGGACAACTGTGCACGTCGAAATTTAGACGTGCACAGTTGGCACTTGGACAACTTTGCACGTGCACAGATGTCCAAGTGACAACTGTGTACGTGCACAGATGGCACGTGCACAGTTGGCACGTGCACAGTTGTCCCTCTGACCAACGACGTGCACAGTTGTCCGTCTGGCCATCGACGTGCACAGTTGGGCACGTGCAAAGTTGCTACGTGCAAAGTTGCTACGTGCAAAGTTGACCCCATCCCAGTCAGATCGCATGTCATTCCAGAACTTCAAAAAAGTGATTAAATTTGATTTTTTTTGCACTTCTTGAGGTTACGAACGAAATGCGATCTGCCCGAGTCAAACTAACTCCGGACTCCGATTCAGCGACCCCAAAAACGTATCGAAATGTTTGACTGATCTGCTGGGTAAGACTTCTTTCGTGTGCATTTCATCAGCTAAACAGTTGCATCTTTAACCAAAAAAGAGTAAATTTCTTCCAAAAGAGATGAATTTTCAAATCAGAAAAATGGATTCTTAATAAATATTACAATTTCAGAAGTGAAAGATCTTCCTGTCAATAAAGATAACAAAATTAGTTTTCAAATGTTGAAATTTCAAGCCAAAAGACGAGCTTTCTGCAAAGCGGTGAATTTTCAATCACGAAGATTCATTTTGCACCAAAAAGGGCGAATTCGAACCAAAAATTTCTAACCAAATAGTCAAATTTATAATCCAAAAGACTAATTTTCTACCAAATTGTTAAGTTTTTAAGCCATAAAGACAAATTTTACACAAAACAGTGAAATTTTCCACTAGAGAAATATTAATTTTCAAACAAAGGTAAAATAGTTGATTTTTCAGTTGAAAAAACTAAATTTCAACCTTTGAAATAAAATTTCGAAGAATTTTTCAATTCAAAGAATTAATTTTGTACGAAGAAATATAAATAATTATGCTTTACTTGAAAATCAAATTGTTTGTTCAAAGTCATATCTTCGGGATAAAAGTTCAACTCTTTTTTAGAAAATTTGGATTTTCAGCTCAAAAATGTAACAATTTGGTAGAAAATTTTGTCAAATTTTCAACCTTTGCAGACAAATTACATTTCCTTCAAATAGCAGAAAATCTTAGATTCCAAAAAACGTTAAAAGCTAAATTATTCTTAATTATTTATATATTTATTTCTCTCTTTTACAAATGTATTTTCGCGGTATATGTCAATAAATGAAGGACTCATGAATATATAATTCTAAATTTTATCTGGATTTGTTGTACTTTTTAGGCAAATTCACTAAAATTGAAAAAATTCTTTAAATTATTTAAAGCTTACTCATGTTCTTATCTTTTGGAAAATTTCCTGAAGAAATATCCATTTTTAAAGGAAAAATCGCAATGTGAATGAATTTTATGTGAATCACTAAAACTCATAATTTTTGGAAAATATTTTCTACTTTGTGCGTAATTTATCTACTCCTTTAGGTAAAATTCCTTTATTTCTTCGAGAAACGTGTTTTCAGAGTAAACTATTGAATTTCTTCCAAAAAAGAGGTGGGAAAATTCCCCAAAGTTTGTAGATTGGACATTTTCAAATTTGTAAGGGTTTTCAAAGAATTTCGTTGAATTTAAAGAAATTTCATAAATTTTCTAGAATCGATCCAGAATGATAATGATAATGAAAAGATTTTAATTGATTTTAATGGATTCCTGAGAATTTCTAAAAATTTTAACAGATTTCAAGTCCTAAAGGAATTTAACGGATGTCAAGGATTTAGGGTATTTCAAAAATTTCATGAGATTTTTTGGAAGATGTGTATTGTATATCAGATTTGATTGATTAACCCCTCCATTTATTATTTACGAAATGCATGAAATTATTTTGCTACTGTTTTTTCAAATTTATGCTACTATTGACAGTATTTTGAATTTTTCAAATGAGTCCGAGGTCACAAAAGCAAACAGAGAAAATGGGGTCAAAATAACACATATTTCAAAAGAGTAAATGGATTTTAATAACAATTGAATAATCATTAATCAGTCACTGAATTTAGAGATTCAATTTCACATTGAAGCTTGAAACATTAATTCAACGCCAGGAAAAGAGAGCGATTTACAAAATAAACAGTTTTTGAAATTGGAAACGTAGCCTGTTCTTAATCTCCTTCAATTTTTCATTTCATTCATAAAATGTTAACGTCACTGAGCTTTCAATTAAAATGTGACCTGCTTTATTTCGAAATAGAAGGTTATACATGGGAATATGAACCAATTTGAACTACTACACTTTTGATTACGATTCCTCTCGCTCTGTAATGTAGCCAACTTGTCATTGATTAAAATCAGCTCGAAAATGTTAATTGGATTCAATAATCACATTCTTCGCAAATGTCGCGCAAATTTTAACGACCGAATGTATTGAAAAATGCAATAATGGCGCGATGAATATTGCTACCGCGTCAGAGCGGCATTGACGAGAAATTAATTTCGCGTCATACTATGTTAAAATCAACGTGGATGAATTATTTATTTATCATGAAGAGGGTTTCTGGAGCCCGCGGATATTGCAAAATGCGGACACACTTGAATAACAGATACCCAATCGCGACCCTCTCTCGCAGAATTATTAAAATCCAAAACGACCCACTATAGGATGTTGCATGTACAGGGCTCATGGACTCAAATCCTGTATATATGTATAAATGTATATGTGTGTATATGTGTATATGCATGTGTATATTATACGTTTGTATATGTATGTATGTGTATATGATATATATATATACCGGGTGGCCGCCGGGCAAAAAACAATAAAGCTGGGTCATCATCCGGACGGCACTTTCCCTCTTTGGCTTGCCACTTGAGTCCATACTGGACCATACGCGATACGCTCTCCATTGAATTTAGATCCCACTTATGTACTCCGTAGCGTCCAGCCATACGTCACATTTATTTTATTTATTTACCGTAAGCCGAGACCTTCGGTCACCTCACGTTTTTCTTTTCCTCCAGATTGCAACCTGCGCTGGAGACATATTTTAGCTCAATTGTTTGCCTATCAAAAATCTGAGAGGGTGGTCGTGGCACATCGTCTACATTCTTGAATAACTGTCAGGGATAACAAATTTGAATTTTTTGAATTTCAATTAGACATTTTTTTATACCGTTTGTCGAAAAAAACTATGGTAAAAATGTTACAAGAATAAAAAGTTTCATTTTCAACAAAAAATATGAATTTTTGAAACAAAAAAGAGGAATTTTAAACAAAATTGTTTAATTTTCAACCAAATAATACAATTTTTAATTAAAATATATACAATCGTCACGAGGAAGCAACCGCAAAAAAATTAATAAGAACAATATTATGTCAAGGTGGCTAGGAAACTTTATTTTTAAAATTCCGCAACTTTTCCCGTGCCAATTTTGCATTTTTCCTGACCTAGTTTCTGGTTTCTGGTTCAGGACCTGGTTTCTGGTTTAATAATTAATTGATAGATATATATGGTTAATATGGTTATTATATGGTTAATCAGCTTAATGATTGAAGGTTGAACTACTTTGTGAAAAAATAATTGTTTGGTGAAGAATCATCATGTTAGTCGAAAATTCTTTCTTTGGTCGTAAATTACTTTTCTCAACTGGAAATTTAACTACATTTTTCAGTTGAAAATTGGAATTTATTTAATGTTTTTTTTTATTTTCTGAAACTTTTTTTTTCTTGAAAGTTGTTTTATTCTTTAAAATTCATTTTTGATTTCAAAATAAATTCGTCAAGGTTTATAAATTTGATTGAAAGTTTAACTATTTTGTTGACAAATTATTTTTTTGGGGGTTTCACCAAATTTTTTTAATTAAAAATGCAACTTTTCGATCTTTTGTTGAAAATTAGTCTTTTTTGGTTCAAAATTCGTCTTGTTTTTGGTAAAGAGCTAAACGTCTTAGTTGAAATTTCTTCTTCTTTGGTTAAAAATACAGCTGTTTGGTTTAAAGTTGATCTATTTTTTTTAATTCGTCTTGTTGATTGAAAATTGGTTGTTTTTGCTTGGAAATTTGTATTCTTTGGTGGAAAATTAATTTTCTTGGCTTGAAATTCACCTTTTTGGTTCGAAAATTTATCTGTTTTTGTAGAAATTTAATCTTTTTTGGTTGAAATACGAATGATCGCATTTTCGGTGGAGAATTTGTATTTGTAGTTTGAAAATAGAACTATTTTAGTGTAAATATATAATTTTTGGTTAGACTGTCCACTATTACATTCTTTGTTGAGAAATCATCTCTTTGGTTGAAAATTTCACTATTTTGTTAAATTTTTCGAGTGAAAATTAATTCTTTCCCTGAAAATTCAACTTTTTCATTCTTGGTTAAAAATTTATCTCTTTGAGTTGAAAATTCAACTATTTGTTCGAAAATTCATGTATTTTTTATTGAAAATTTGTATTTTTTGGTGAAAATTAATTTTTTTGGTTCAAAATTCATCTTTTTGGTTGAAGAATTAATATTTTTTGTAGAAATTCCATCTTTTTTTAATTGAAATACGAATTATTACATTTTCTGTGGAGAATTCATATCTGTACATTGAAAATTAAACTATTTGGCCGAAAATGCAACTGTTTGTTCATAATATGTAATCTTGATTGGTTTAAAAATTTCACATTTGGTTCAAAATTCATATTTTTATACGTTACAAATTCAACTACATATATGGTTTTAAATGCAACTCATTGATTGAAAATTGAAGTGTTTTTATGAAAATTCCTCTTTTATTGGTGGAGATATCAACTATAACAATTTTTATTAAAAATTAACTGTTTTGTTGGAAATGCATCGTTTCTCGTTTAAAACTCAACTTTTTTTTCAAACATTTGACTTTTTACCTTGAAAAAAAAAATTATTTTATTGAAAAGAGAACTGCTTTTGGTGGAAGTTTAATCTTTTTCTGTTGTTGCAAATTCGACTATTTGGTTGAAAACCTTTGTTGTTGTTGAAATATCAACTATTGCAATTTACTTTGAAAATTAACTTTTTTGTTGGAAATTCATCTCTCATAGTTTAAAAGTCAACAGCTTTTTTCAAACTTTCGATTCTTCAGCTTGAAAATTGAACTATGGTTGAAAAGGCAACTGCTTTTAGTTGAATTTTAATCTTTTTTATTTGAAAATACCACTATTTTGTTGATAAATTATCCTTGTATGTAAAAAATGCAAGTATTTGGTTAAAAATCCTACTATTTTGCTAAAAATTTAATTATTCTTTTAAAAATTCTAGTATTTGGTTGAAAAGTCACCTTTTTTGAACGAAAATTTGATTGTTTTTTCTTAATAATTATATTTCATGATAGAATAGTTATCTTTTTTGATTGAAATAAATAAGGAAGAAATTTTTCAATTTTATTTCGAAATTCTTTTAATCTTTTGATGGATGCTTCAATGTTAAAACTGTTTCAAGATTAAAATTCTGGTCATTGAATATTAATGGTCAGGAAAAATGAAAAATTGTTCAGAGAAAAATCATTAAATTTGTTAAATGAAATTTTTCGGCCACGCTAGTCTCATCTGACTTTAGTAATTCAAAACACAAAATCAAGTGTATTCTCTAGGAAAAAAGACGAAAGGACTTGAATTCATGACTGTCTCACGAATAAATAACTACATACTTTATTTTTATTATCAACAATTTTCTCGGTTCGTACTGACTAGCAAGTTGCGACGCGCCCATACTTGACTAAACCTCAACTTTAACGAGAGGACGTAAATATTCTTTATTAGTGCTAAATTATACATTACGGCAACATTATCCAACCTTAAAGGAATTCAAGTTCATGTGCTCAAGGAGAATGCGGTGCAGGAGATCCCTTCTTCTGAGCTATAGGAGATCACGACTGCGACTGGATTAGCGCGACCGCGAGATCACTGCCAGATAGAATATACTTAATTATATTGAATTTACCTAATTGGCAGCCATGACTATCGAGAAGCCTATCTCTGACCACGTCTCTATTCCAGAGCCACTGTGGGTTCCAAGGACCCACCACTGCACGGGGTAATCTCTGCAAGTTCGAATTGAAATCGGCCGGAGACATTACTGCACTGCAGAAGTTGCGTTAACTCGTAATTACTAGTCTATATCGCTTTCCGGCATCGAAGATCCGCACTCGGTTCCACTTCGCTGAAAATTCGTTTGCCGCAGTCCTCGTTTCAGAAATCAATCTTAGTTTCAGAACAAAAAAAATTAACTTCAAACACTTTTTCATTCATTGGATTGAATGCAGTGAAGATTTCTACTTGGATTCCCAGATTTCAATAATTATTAAAGATTTCAAAGGATTCCAAAAAGTTTACGAACGAAATTTTGCGAAGGTATTCCAGAGATTTCAAAATATTTTAAAACATTTCAAGTAATTTCTAGAGATTTCAAAAAATGTAAAACCATTTTTAGGGGGTTTTGAAGATTTGAAATCATTTCAAGAAATTTCAAATATCTTAAAATATTTCAGGAGATTTCGAAAGATTTCAAAAGATTTTAAGGGAATTCTAGAGTATTCAAAACCATTTTTAAAGGGATTTCTGGAAACTTCAAATGATATTAGAAGACTCTTCAATCATTTTAAAGATCTTCAAATATTTTTAAATCATTTGAAAGGTTACAATGAGAGCATGTAGACCAAATTTCAAGAGTGGTTATCCTCTTGGGTTTTAAAATACTACAAGGGATTTTTAAGAATCTCAAAATATTTTGAAACATATCAAAGGATTTGTGGAGATTTAAAAATATGAAAAAATATTTCAAGATCTGAAAAAAATCTTCAAATATTTCAAGATAATTTCGAGCAAGGCATTGTATACTAGACTTTTTTAGGAAAAAAGTAACTTAATTTTTTTTTTCAATTTCGCAATCCGTGAATAATTTTTGGGACGAAAGTACTAGAAAAGTTGCATTTCATTTTTTCCTAAATTCTTACAAGTGTTGACGACATTCATGTCCAAAAAACTTACAGTTGAAATAGAACTGAAGTACCGAAAAAGTTGAAAATATGTACTGCTTCACTAGGACTTTTTTAGGACAAAAGTACCGGAAAAGTCATACTTAATTTTTATAGTAGGACCGGAAAAACCCTACTTGATTTTTTTCTGGAAATTTTGTACATTTGTCCTAAAAAATTGTTGAAACGGGCCACATTTTGAACTTTTTTGGTACCTTAGTTTTATTTTAGCAGTACGAATGTTTGAAATAAAGGCCATCAGTGCTTCTGGAAAATTCTAATAAAGTAAAATTTATCTTTTGTGTTGCCATGTAACAAAAGTTCCATCAGAACATGTAAAAATTTCGAAGAAAATAAAATGGAACTTTTCTAGTACTCGTGTCGCTAATTAGACTTTGAAAAATTCCTAAGGTATCGAGGATATCGATGGTATTGAAACTTTCATGGGAACCCAAAGGATTTCCAGAGGACTTTAGAAAATCAATAAAATTTTAAGGGAATTTTATGAATTTCTACGGATTAAAGAGATTTCAATTAATTTCATTGGATTTCACCAGATTTAAGTAATGAACAGGATTTCAAAAGAAATGATAAGATTCCAAATGATTTCTATGATTTTTAAGGGATTTCAAAGATTGCAAAGTATTTAAAAAGATTGACGATTTTGTCAGGCATTTGAGAGTATTATGACAGATTTCAGAGATATTTCAAAAGATTCGAAAGGATTTTATACGGTTTTATACGAGATGTATATTGTATGCATGTCAGATTTCACGAAAGGTTATTCCCTACATAAAATATTCTAAAAATTGCATGACACTGTTTAGCTACTTCCAGCTACTTTCAAGTTATTCCAAGGCCTCAAAGTGGTTTAACCCCCTGTGCCTGATGAAACCTCTCACTAATTCAAACTTACTTAACCTTTTCTTCAATATTTCTACACAGACTAAATTTATTCTGGATTTACTACATCGTAAATCATGAATTTGAAATCTACTGCTCTAAATTATTTGCACATTATTTACAACTTAACAGACACGCGTCTGTGGCATAGAATAGCAGTTTTTCCGCGGGCAATAATTACCGGAATTGACAGGTAGGCTGAGAAACGACGCGTTTCAGATGGATGATTGCATCGCAGACGTAATAAAGTGCGGAAGATGCTACGGCTCGCGGTCGCCAATGTGGAAGGCGCGGGTGAGATATATAGCTCCCTGAAAGTGCTCATTGTTATTAAGCACCGTAGGTGCACGGTGGGATATCGTAATCGTCGATCGTCAGCGCTCGTGGGGTTGTACAATCGTGTGAATCATCGCACTCTGCTGTCGGAAAAAATTACGGCGACGCGACTATTATTCTTTGCCGGCTTGCGCCGCACCTGCAGATCAAAATTCGTACAAAAAGATATTATTACTAGCCCCGAAACGTTCCTTGCGAATTCAAATTCAAATCATTATTGCCCGCTTTTATCAGTTGACCTATTACCAGGAATAAAAACAATATATGCAGGTAGCAAAGCGAGTTTGAGGGTTAATGGGCAACTGAGTGACTGGTTCGATATTATGCAAGGCAAGACTGCGGTATGTCCTCATAGCTATTTATTATATTCATGGACAAGTGTCTAAGAATGGCCCTCTTAGACGAAGATGGTGTGGATCTCGGAACAGTGAGGGTGCGTGGGTTAGCGTTTGCAGATGATAAGGTTGTCACAGCAGGGTCAATCGAAGGCTTGTGGAGAATATTGAGCAGACTGAGCACTAGCCTAAAGAGTATGGGCCCTAAAATTAACGTAAAATAGAGAAGTGAAAAAAATTGATTAGTAGTTCGAACTCGAAAGTTCATTGCCTCACTACCCGATTTGGGTAGTGTTTCTAGGTGGTTATTTACTACCAGTATCGGTCTACCACACCCACGACGGGCCAACAGCACGCAGTATTCCCGAACGGTCACCCATCCCAGTACTAACCGCGCCCAACGCTGCTTAACTTCAGTGATCTTACGAGAACTGGTGTTTTCAGCGTGGTATCGCCGTTGGCGATACCAAAATTAACGAAAACTAACGTAAATAGAACAAAAATTGTGTTGTTTAAAATTGAGGATGAAAAACACAGTATGCGATAATGTCCAAGACGATGAGATGATAGAACAGGTTCTCAAGTACGTGTGGCTTGGTAGTTTACAAATTTACTAATTGCGGAAAGATCGATGGAGAGAATGAAAGATGAACGACTGACGATACAAGTATATATCGAGGTAAAGTGAATGGTATCGTTCCCAGAGACAGACCGAGAAAATAATGGTTTGAATGTGTGAATGAGACCCTAATTCAAGAAGTTATGGGGTTTCTCAAATTTCAATCCCGATTAATGAGAAAAAAAAAGCTTAACGGGGGTAGTTATAGGTCAGGGAAATCCTGAAATTCAGGGATAAGTCAGGAAATTTAGCTGGTCGGAGAAAGACTTGAAATAACTGTCAAGTATAATAAATTTAAAATTTTTTAATTTTTATTTGAAATTATTTTAGTCTGTTCATGGAAGATACTATGTTAAGCATGCTAGAAGAAGAAAATTCTAGACTTGGAAGAATAATGGTCAGGGAAAATGAAAAATTGGTCAGAGAAAAGTTAGGACATTTTGAAAATGAATTATAATGGCTACCCTGATATAATATTTTCCTTTTTAATTTCATTTTATTGTATTTCTATTTATTTTTTTTCCAGATGCTTCCTCAAGACGATTATATTTTTAGTTAAAAATGATATATTTTTGTTGAAAATTCAGCAATTTTTGTAGAAAGTCATCCTTTTTGGTTTAAAAATTCGACTTTTTTGGTAGAAATTTAATATTTTTTGATTCAAAATGCAGATATTCGGTTGAAAATTAATCTTCTCTGGTTGAAATATTCACAATTACAATATGACATTATTTCTTGAGAATTCAGCTTTTTTGGTTGAAAATATAACTACTTAGATGAAGGTTGAATTACTTGGTTAGAAAATCTTTTTCTGTTGAAGATTCATAATTTCGGTTGGAAATTCATCTCTTCAGTTGAAAATTATTTTTCTTTTCAACTGGAACTTTTTATTATTACAATTGAAGATTCATCTCTTGGGTTAATAATTGAACCATTTTGTTGAAAAATAATGTTTTGGGTGTTCTAAAATAATTTTTTCAAATGAAAATGTAACTTTTTCATTCTTCGTTGAAAGTGAAATTTTTTTGAAAATTCAAGTTTCTGTGTTGCAAATTCAACTTCTTTACAGAAAATTCTTCCTTTGGCTGAAAGATGAAACTATTTAGTTGTAAATTCGTCTGTTTGGTAAAAGATTAATATTTTCTGGTTGAAAATCCAACTGTTTTGTAGACGAGTCGACTTTTTGATTCTAAATTTATCCTTTTAGTTAGACGATATTGTAGAAAATTCGTTTTTTGAACTAATTTTTTTTTACTGAAAATTAATTTTTTTACTGAAAATTTAATTTCTTTATTTTCCGTTAAAAATGTGTATTTTCTAGTTGTAAATTCATCTATTTCTTTGACAATTGAGGAAAATTCATTTTTTGCTGAGAATTCATATTTGACGGTTATCAATTGAACTACTTTTTTTATATATAATTATATTGTTGAAAATTGAACAGTTTGGCTTGTTGATTCACCTATTTGGTTTAAAGGTCAACTGTCTTGAATTTTAATTCTAATCTGGGGTAATATATAATATTTACGTGGGTGGATATAATAAATTAATTCATTAAAAATTCTATCATTCAATTGAAGACTCCTCTTTTAAGGTTGATAATACGACTACTTGTTTAAAAGTTAAACTATATATTTTCTTAAAAAATCGTCTCATATATTTTAAAGTTCAACTATTTGATTGCCAATGCTACTCTTCGGTTGAAAATTCAACACTATTTTGTTGACAATTTTTTGTTTCGTTCAAACAATAACTATTATATTTTTCGTCGAAAATTGATTATTTTGCTTAAACATCATCTTTTGGGGTTTATAAGTCAACTGTTTTCTAGAACGTTCGACTTTTTAGCTGGAAAATTTCACTATTTGGTCAAAAGGAATAGTTTTTGGTTCCAAAATTCGAAATTCTGTTTGCAATCTTCTTTTTGAAAGTTGAGAATACAAGTATTTTGTTCAAAAGTATTTTTTTGCCAAAAATTAAATTATTTTGTTGAACGTTTGTCTACATGGACAGACGATTCATCATTCTAGATTAAAAATTAATCTTTTCTGTTACAAATTCACCTGTCTCCTGAACAATTCAACTGTTACTTGAAATTGCAACTCTCTTTGGTTAAAGTTTAATCTTGTTTGTCTAAAAATTGGGTGTACTTCCGAAAAGGACATATGTCCGATTTTCTTCGGGCTCCGTGTACTTATGTATTTTGACGCGCTGATTACGAATATGATAGTGAAAAAGGCACCTGTGTGACTGGTCACGAAAATAATGTAAGGTCGTACCCCTACCCCTTTTCCAGCGCCGTGGGGGGGGGGGCGTGAAGGCACCTGTGTGACTGGTCACGAAAATAATGTGAGGTCGTACCCCTACCCCTTTTCCAGCGCCGTGGGGGGTGGGCGTGATGGCACCTGTGTGACTGGTCACGAAAATAATGTAAGGTCGTACCCCTACCCCTTTTCCAGCGCCGTGTGGGGGCGGGAAGGCACCCCTGTGACTGGTCCCAAAAATAATGTAAACTCGTACCCCTACCCCTTTTCCAGCGCTGTGGAGGGGGGCGTGAAGGCACCTGTGTGACTGGTCACGAAAATTATGTAAGGTCGTATCCCTACCCCTTTTCCAGCGCCGTGGGGGGGGGCGTGAAGGCACCTGTGTGACTGGTCACGAAAATAATGTAAGGTCGTACCCCTACCCCTTTTCCAGCGCCGTGGGAGGGGGCGTGAAGGCACCCCTGCGAATGGTCACAAAAAAAATGTAAGGTTGTACCCCACCCCTTTTCCAGCGCCGTGGGGGGCACCCCTGTGACTGGTCACAAAAATCGATTTACTACTGATTTTCTGGGAAACTGTCGTTCCTATAAAAAAATGCTTCAAACATAAAATGTGTATTTCGATGGGGTCTACCACTTTTGTTGGAAACATTCTCTTGAATTTTGAACCATTACTGAGATAAATGCAAAAAACCATGATTTTTATGGGTTTTTTATGGTTTTCACCATGAAAATCACATTTGCGCCAATTTTCACTATCATATTCGTAATCAGCGCGTCAAAATACATAAGTACACGGAGCCCGAAGAAAATCGGACATATGCCCTTTTCGGAAGTATATCCTAAAAATTCGACTGTTTTGTGAAAAAATAATCTTTTATTGTAGAAAAGTAATCTTTTTTGATTAAAATAAATAAATTTGAAGTTTTTAAATTTTAATTTAAAATTGTTCTATCTCCTTTATTAAAGATTCTATGTTAATTATGTTACAAGTTAAAAATTTGTGCCTTTTAATATTAAAGGTCAGGGAAAATGGAATATTGGTCACAAGAAAATTTGAGAAAAGTTAGGGAATTTGAAAAACAAAGTTTGGCGGTTAACTTGAATTAAGTTTTAAAATAATTGTTTCATTCCATCACGCTTTTTCTATAGTAAGCCTATGTAACTTTAACACAAGCGTCACACTAACGGCTAACCCACCTCTCTCCGTAGACGCAATACTTAAACGACCCCTGAGAAATGATAACGAATTACCTTTATGAATCCTGACAAATTCCCTTCTCAGTTCAAACATGGGACATATGTGTCCAAATAACAAGATTGCACATTTTTCCACCGAGACTGTCATTCGGACTTGGCATTTAAGCAGGTTGGCTTAACAATGAGATATTTAATTTTAAAAAAAATGAAGTTGTTAAGAAAAAATTGAGGGAGGATTTGCCAACGTCACCGAGGAAGGCAAAAATCGCTCACCTGAGCACCAGCCATGCAAGCAACGAGTCATTCATCACCGATGGGCTATTGACCAAGGTGGGTGTTTAATAACACATTCCGGTTTTGACAGATACTTACATACCGACACCATGAGTGAAGTTGCACAGGCACACTTCCGAGACTGCAGGTGTGTGGACGTGTAAGTTTGTATGTAGAGTGGTGTGTCAACAATTAGGAGGATCAGCGTTCGAGAACGTCCGGCCGATAACGTCTCGCTTAAGCCATGGAGAGTTCGGGATTCGGGATTGAGGGTATTGCAAGATCTGGTG
Source organism: Andricus quercusramuli (assembly GCA_932178445.1). Taxonomy (NCBI): domain Eukaryota; kingdom Metazoa; phylum Arthropoda; class Insecta; order Hymenoptera; family Cynipidae; genus Andricus; species Andricus quercusramuli. Next base: position 1,420,708 of record CAKNXH010000069.1, on the reverse strand, counting down.
TGGGACCGCGCGTGGGAGTTTCATGTTCGATCATTAGGGAGATCCTATCGCCATTGTAAGTCACTCAGTCACTCGCTCAATCCTTCACTCGATTTATTTCTCGGAAGGATTCAGTCTACCTACCGATCGACGATTTTGCTTCCATCTTCGAATTACGCAAGTACCAACATCGCTCTCCTTGGGTGAATAAAATCCTTCCTCTCAGTAGGATGACCATTTTTCTGCGAATGGTCTCAACCATTCGCAGAAATCTCCACTTTCTTCAACGAAGAATATTTCAGCGAAGATGTATAGCAGTAGGGGTCATGTGTTATTAAAGTCAATTCAGGGTGTCTAGCGAACCTGGGAATGGCAAAAAAAAAAAAAAAAAAACAGGAAAAATCCAGGAATTTAATTTTGGATCGGGAATTTTGTTATTTTATGGAAATATCTACTTTCTTATACGTTATCTTTTTTTCTTGTTTAGTCGCGAATCAGAGAAAAGAAAATCACATTGTTCCACGTATGATAACATCAAAGTGAATTAATCTTCGATTGTCGCTTACATATACAAGTGATGTATAGCATTAAGGGCCATGTGTTATTGAAGACAGTCCTGGATTTCTAGCGGATCGCGAAATCGAAAAAAGCGGGATTTTTTCATGATCGGGAATTTCGATCTTTTATCGAAAAATCTACCTTTTTCTTCATCTTCTTCTTATTGTTGAGTCCAGGATCAGCGAGAGAAAAATCTGATTATTCCACGTATGATACCATCAATGTTAATTTATCTTCGATTCCATATATTTACACATATAAGTGATGTACAACATTATTAGAAGCCATGTACCTTTAATGATGATTCTGGCTTTCTAGTGGGCCGGGAAATCAGAAAAAAACGAGAATTTGATTTAGGATCGGAAATTTCTATCTTTTATCGAAAAATCTACTTTTTTCTACTTTATCTTCGCATCGTACAATTCTCTTTCTCATTTCTCTCATATGAAGTCCCTAATCCCTGGCTAGAACCGAGTGAGTCACGCTTACCCCGTAAGGCATATGGCTTAATGGTATAATAATAATAATCTTATTTTTATTGTTTTTTTAGAATCTAAAAGTGAAAATCTGATTGTTTCACGTACGATACCATCAAATTTATTTGATCTTTGCTCATATGCAGTGGCGGACTGGCCATAGGTTGGGATGAGGGGAACTAAAATGGTACTCCGTAAACATGTTGTAGTCCGTAAGCTAGTTAATCATCAACACATAATATCGTACTTTAATTCCAAATTATACTTCAAAGCAAATAAAAGTTTTTGTGAGGATTAATTTGTTTGTCCTTCCAGAATTCGTGACTATGCAAAAAAAATTGTATTCTCTTGCATTTAACAGAATTTTTTCTCATTATATAAAGCGTCAGCAATGCATTGATTATCTGGGTTTTTCAAACTATAAACAGTTCAAAATTATTTCGTAAAACTTTAAACGTTGCCACATATTCTTGTGTAAACGAAAGGATTTAAAATCCTTTTTCTATAAATTAATAGGTCAATCCGAGTTCGGATTTATTCGGATATATTTGTATTGAAAATTTTTTTCGGATTGAACCGGGTTGAGTCGGATTAATTTTTTGATATGTTAATGAATTTGTTTCTAAAGAAATTAATAGCGAGATTGAGGGTTTTTCGCATAATAATAGTAATTATTGCGAGTATTTTAATATATACTACTGCTGTGTCGTGGAAAAGAATATACTATTGCTGTGTTGTGGAAAATATGTTTGTTAATGAAAATCAAAAAATGATTATAAAAGTGGCACCAAAAACAATGGTGGTTATTAGTAAATAGTGCAAAGCAAAAAATGATGTTTTTTTAACAAAATAGTTCAATTTTTTTTAATGGTGCAATTTTTAAACAAAACAGATTGAGTTTTAACCGCAGTTGCATTTTTAACAAAATCATTGATTTTTCAAGCCAAGAAGAAAAAATTTTAACAAGGAAGTTATATTTTCCACATAAGGAGATAATTTGTAACAAGAAAGTATATTTTCAACAAAGATAGATGAATTTATAACAAAAAAAATGACATTTTTACAAAAATATAGGTATATATTCATTCCGAAATGACAAATTTTCTATCCAAAAAGAGAAAGTTTCAAGAAAATAGTTGACTTGTCAACCAAACAAGAGGTCCATTTAAGAAAATAGTTGCATTTGCAACTTTGAATGGGAGTAAATTGTTGAGTTTACGACCTACAAAGATGAATTTATTATCAAGAAAGATGATTTTTCTACCAAAAAAGATCAATTTTTCTCAAAAGGACAGATTTTCTCTCCAAAGGAACGAATTTCTAACAGAGTTGTGGAATTGTCAACGAAACGAGATGTCTTTGTGACGAAATGAAAAATAAATAAATTTTTACCCAGAACCAGTTGCACCAGTTGAATTTTCTAGCCAAAAGAATAAAGTGTTCGGAAGGTAGTTGACTTTTCAACAAAAAAATTGAATTTTGAACAAAATAGTTGAATTCACCCAAATAGTTGAATTTTTAACCAAATGGCCCAATTTCCAAGCAAGAAATATTAAATTTCAACCAAAGATAGTTGCATTTTCAAAGAAAAAATATTTAACTTCAATCAAAAGGATTTGCATTTTCGAACAAAAAATATTAAACTTGTACCAAAGACAGTTGCATTTTCAATGAAAATATATTTGACCTTAACCAAAATCTGTTGCATTTTTAACCAAGAGAGATAAACTTTCTATCAAAAAAAGATGAATTTCAAATCCAAAGGTAGGTCTATTAAAATTGAAGTTTAATTTAGGTCTATCCAAAAAGACGTAGATCAAGAAAATAGCTGAATTATCGACCAAAAAAAGATTCTTTAAAAATATTCAAATTTTCAACAATATAAATTAATTTTACCGCAATTAGTTCAATTTTCATCCGAAAGAGATGTGTTCTTACGTTAACCAAATATATAATAGTAGACTTTTCAACCAAAAAGAATTAACTTTCAGTCAGCAATATTTGGATTATCTCATTGGATTTCATTAATACAGTTCGCATTATGTAAAAAAAACTAGAATAAAGAGGAAAAATGGTAAATTTCTTGATAATGAGAGGAAAAGGAGGGACTTTTCAATGAAGGAGGAATGAGAGGAATGTAGGAATGTAACAGATTGTAACATTTTCCAGAACCACCTCCCTCCACAAAATATGTTACGTAATTTATGGATTGCCCCTTATAATAGAAGCTTAAGGAATTTTAGCTAATTTATGCGGGAAAAATCTGCTGAAGGCTTAATGTCAACCTGTCGTTAATTCTTGAGATGACACCTTTTCGCCTTTTTTCATAATATTACTTTCATTCTAGACATAACTTTATTAACGATAAATTATTCTTTATAAAAATCAGGAATGAAAGAGAGGATGATGGAAGGTGATTCTTAAGTCATTTTAAAGAGTAAACCTATTTTTGCGTCATAAATTCAATCGTAAGGTGAGTTCAAGACTAGAGGAGTTGCATCATTTTTCAGCGCTGTAAATAAGCCCGGTAATATAAGTGTGGTAAGTGAGCCAGGGGCTATTCATTAAGAGCCAAAAGATATATTGACTATCCAGTATCATTGCGATGCCACGCGCAATTGTAATGAGACCGTTCACAAACTACGTCTCGCTTTTTCAAAAAAAAAAAAAAAAGTGCCAACACTCCTCTTCTTCGTCACAGATCACGGTGACTTCACAAACACAAACACCCCCCTCCCCCTTTCAGTGAACATTTTTTTCGATTTTATTTTAAAAACGCCTGAAATAAAACAAAAACATAAAAAAAATAATATTTTAAAGGCTTCACAGCCCAAAATGCTCTCAAAAAAGGGAAACTGAGGCAATTTTTCACGAGAATGGGGGAATAATAGGGGAAGAAATGATTTTAAATCAAATTACCCTATGTGTAACATATTTAGTTCAATAGGAAATACCTAAGATTTCAAATCAAAATATATTTCATTTTCAAGATAATAGTTGAATTTTTCAAAAAGATATCTTTTTAAGAAAATAGTTAAATTTTGAATCGAATAATTATATTTTCAATAAAATAGTTACATTTGTATCGCTATAATTGACTTTCAAACCAAGAAAAATGAATTTTGAATCATGTGCTTCAATTAAAAAAAAAATTCGTTATCAACTAAACAGTTGCATTAACAACGGAGCAGCAAAATTTTTTAATTAAATAGTTGAGTTTTCAATTAAAAAAGAATAGCGTGCTTTCAATTTGAATTCTTCATCAACAAAGAAGAATTTTGAACAAAATAGTTGAATTTAAAATTATAATAATTAAATTATTCGATATTTCATCAAGAAAATATTGTATTTTTAAATAAAAAGCAGTCAAATTTACCCCGAATAGATCATTTCTCAACGAAAAATGTAATAGTTTCTGGTTCAACCAAAAAAATATTCTGATTTAAATTAGGAATAGTTGAATTTTAACTGAAAAATACCTCAATGCCAGCCTAAATTTTCAACCCAATTATTGTAATTTTAATGACAAAATTTTCAATATTAAAAAACGAATTTCCAACAAAATATTTCATTTATCTATCAAAGAGATTGCAGTTGAATTTTCATTTAAGAAGATTAATTTTCTACCAAACAAGACGAATATAGAAGAAAATAAATACATTTTTAACCGAATGAGGTAAACGTCCCAGTAGTCGTGATGGCAATTTTCTTGCTTTTTATTTAATTTCAATGAATTTAATTTCTATTTGCTGTTATGAAATGCTGAAAATAAAGTGGGTTTCATCATTAAATTTTATTTTAACATATTTTGTCAACAATATATTCAAATTATAACCAAGTTTTACGATTACTGGGACCATCACAATTACTGGGACATTTACCTTAGTTGAATTTTCAAATGAAAATTCTCGATTCGCAATCAAAAATGGAAACGTTAAATTTTCAACAAAAATACTTAAATTTACAACGAAAAAATTAACGAATTTTTAACGAAATAGTTTGTTTTTGTCTAAAAGAAAGAGATGAATCTTCAACTGATAAAATTAATTTTTAAGAAACGAATTTAACTTTCAAGAAATTAGATGAATTTTCAAATAAAAATTCTCAATTCGCAATCAAAAATAGAAACGTTAAATTTTCAACAAAACATTTTAATTTACAACGAAAAAATTAACGACATTTCAACGAAATAGTTTTTTTTCTAACAAAAAAAGATGAATCTTCAACTGATAGAATGAATTTTTTACTAACGAATTTAACTTTCAACAAATTAGATGTCTTTTCAAACAAAAAAGAGAATTTCTATCCAAAAAAAAACTTTACAACAAAAATACATCCTTTTTTAAGCAATTAGTTACATTTTCAAATAAAAACGATAATTTTTTAACAACAAAAAAAAAATAGTTAAATTTTCCGTAAAAAAATCAAAAATTTAACTGTTAAAACAGAAGACAGAAATTCATGTCTTTGTTTGAAAATTGGTCCATTTTGTTGAAAATTCGTTTTTTTTTGTAGGTATAAATTTCGACTGTTTCAAAGAAAAATTGTCTTTCGACTTAAAATTTCAACAGTTTGGATTCATTTTTTCTCTCTCTAGACTCTCCATCCCTTTCGATTGAAAATTCAACTATTTCGTTGGAATTTTAAATATTTTATTGAAAATTTAATAATATCGTTGATAATTTTACTCTTTGGTAGAAAGTTTGACTAGTTTGTTCAAAATAATTTTGTTTAAATTGAAATATCAGCTATTAAATTTTTGGTTGAGAATTCATCTTTAGGATGAAAATTCAACTTCTTGGGTTAATAATTCTATTACCTTCTAAACTCTTTGTCTTTTTGGTGTGGTAATTCCACTATTTCATTAAAAGTTCAACCATTTTGTTGAAAATTCATCTCTTTTGCATTAAAATTTAACTATTTGGTTATAAATGCATCTGTTTGCTTGATAATTGAACTATTTATTTCGTAGTTTGATTTTTTTGTTGAAAATTCAATTAATTTGTTAAAAATTTAATTATTCCGTTGAAAATTCAAGTACTTTGTTTAAAAAATTTGTTGGCAGAAAATTCAACTATTTTGTTGATATTTCATTCTTTCACATTCAAAATTCTTCTTCTACTGTAGAAAATTAATATTTTTGTTTGAAGTGAATAAATAAATTCAAAAAGTTTAATCTGAAATTGTATTCATTCGTTTATAAAGGACTCTGTGTAAAAAATATCACAACATTGAAATTCTAGTCTTTGAATATTAATTGTCAGAGAAAATGAAATATTGGCCAGTTGTGACTTCGACCAAAGAAGGTATAATTTGTTTGAAAAAATCATCGAATGTGTGACGACATGTGGGTTTGAGCTAAAGTCCAGTCTAAAAATTCGATGCGCTCTATAAGAAACGACCCCAGAAAATCAATGACCCGCATCCAGGAACCATCCGTCATACCTTCACAAAGAGCGACTTCCCTCCTAATCTCGAAACACGAAACGGCAATCGGGATAGCGTTTCCACGATGAATACACAGGATATCGCCTATAAGAGATTCGTTATTGCAGGGGTGGCGAACCCTCATCCTCGTCAAAGAAAACTTACCCTTTTATAGACTCCTATCTCCTAGAAAGCTGCAGCCAAGTTTCGCTAGGAAAACGGAAATGAAAACTTTATGGAAGACGTGAAATATTGCATCCTCAAAAGTGACTCATACACGAGTCCCTAATGGGCCCTCCGTAAACTATGTTACCAATTTGAGTGGGGTGGGGGAGAGGGTCGCGCCAAAAACTACGATTACTAACAGAAGAAGAGTAGGGGTCAATGGAACTACCTTTAAGAACTTAGATAACATTTAGTACGTTCCCTGATGATACATTTGTACAAAGTTCGTGAATTTTCACAGAAAAAACTGAGTGTTTACTGAAGCTGCGGCTTAAATCAAATTTAGTATCCTTTAGAACTTGAATTCCAATAGAAATTTGTGGAGAACGAAAAGGGTTCCTTTGGAGAACACTTATAGGACCATATGAAGGCGCACTCGGAAACCAACCGCTTACAAAGTAAGGCTGGTAAGTTAGGGATTTACAGAATTGGTCGGTAAGGCACGTGTACTTCAACAGAGCGGTATTATCAACTGTCTAAAATGTCCAAGTGGGCAATGTCAAAAATAGTTTCATTGAAAAAAGTCTCTTTCAAAATTGGGTTCTTTCGAAGGTCAAACTGGAGTCTCCTTTGGCACAAATTTTTCATTTTGAGTTCCTTTTCAGCAAGAGGGCTTCCTTTTTATTGCAGCTCCTTAGGAAGCAAAAATTGGTTCTAATATAATAGAAGCCCCAGTTTTTTCTGGTTTGCGAAAGATGGCTCTGCGATGGCACAGTTCAATAATAACTTAATAGGTTTGAAAATCACTTTCATATATCCGGCTTCACAGTCTTTCCCCTATTCCCCTCTCTAACCCCTGCTTTCGAGAAAATTGCCTTTTTTTTCTTAAATGGGAACTTAATTCATAGAACACTATGACAGAATTCGTCTATTTTTGGTTAAAAGTAATTTTCATTGTTGAAAAGTCAACCATTATATTTTTGGTTCAAAATTCATCTCGTTCGGTTAAAAATTCAACTCGTTCGGTTAAAAATTCAACTAATTAGGTCAAGCGGAATTATTTTTTTGAAAATTCAACTATTTGTTTCAAAAATTAATTTTTTAACGAAAAATGGAATTGTCTTTAGTCATTCGTCTTTTTTGAATAGAAAATGTGTCCTTTTCAATTGAAAATTCATCTTTTTTGGTTGTAATTCAACTATTTGGTTGAAGATGCAAACTGCTTTTGGTTGAAGTTTAATTTTTTTAGTTTCAAAATGGCAGTATTTCAGGTTGTACTCTAATATTTTTTGTTTGAAAATTGGACGATTTGACTGTAAAATCAACTATTTTGTTAAAAATTTAGTTATTTTGTTTATATTTTCCTGTCTTCTCAAATATTCATCCTTTTGACTAGAAAATTCAACTATATGTTGAAAATTCGGCTCGTTCTCCTTGAAAAATAATCTTTTTCTTTAAAAATTATACTATTTGGTTTAAAATTAAAATTTTTTTTCAAAAAGATCTTCTTGGTTACAAATTCATATTTGTGAATTGAAAATGTCACAATTTTGTTGACAGTTTAACTTTTTGTTGAAAATTTAATTATTTTAATGAAAAGAAATCTTTTTAGCAAAAATTCAACTATTTAGTTGAATATTCGTTCATTTTAAATAGAAAATTCTACCTTTTTTATTGCAATTTTTTTTGTATAGAAAATTCATCTTTCTTGGTGAGAAATTCATCTAGATAAATCGTCTTTTTGGCTTCAAAATTCAACAATTGTATTGAAAATTCATGTATTTAGTTTGAAACTTTATCCTGTTTGGTACATCATAAATCTTCTTCGTGAAAAGTTTATTTTTTGGGATTAAAACTGGATTGTTTGGTTAAAACTTCCTTTTTTGAGAATGCAACTAACTGGTTTGTTAAAAATTCATTCATTTTTTAAGATTCTCCTCTTTGGTTGAAAATTTGACTATTTATTAAAAATTTATTTTTTATTTGAAAATTCATATTTATACTGTAAACTTATCTTTTGCGTTTATATAAGGAAATGTATTAATTTATTTATAATTTTTTTTACTGTAAATTAAACTTTTCCGTTTTTGGTGGAGAATTTATCTTTTTCAGTTGAAAATACAAATATTTGTTTGAAAATTGATGTATTTTCTTCAAAATTCATCTTCTAAGACAGAAAATTAATCTTCTTCGTCAAAAATTCATCTCTTTGGATGCGGATTCAACTATTTTGCTGAAAATTCGTATTTTTCGTTGAATTCAACTGGTTTAAAATTCCTTTTCTTTGCAAAGTAATTTTTCAAATAGAAAATTCAGCTATACCAATTTTGTTTGAAATCTCATCTTTTTTGCTTGAAAATTTAACTATTTGGCGAAAAAGTTCAACTATTTTGTTAAAAAATCGTCTCTTTAGCTTGATAGTCGATTTGTTTGGTTGTTAGAGCAACTGTTGGGTTGACACTTGATATTTTTATTTTTTTTTTAATTCTTTTACATTCTTCTTGCTAAATTCAACTGAGTTCCTAAATGTAATTTAAATTGTATTTTAAATTGTAATTTCAATTGTACTTTAAATTCTAATTTGAACTGTATTTTAAAGTGAAATTTTAATTTTATTTTAAATTGTATATTCATTTTTGTAGAAAAATAGGCTTCTCGGTTGAAATTTCATCTATGCAGGTTAAAAACTCAGCTATTTGGTTGAAAATACGACTACTTTGTTGAAAGTTCCACTACAATTATTTTGATGAAAATTCACTTTTTTGATATATTTATCTTTCTTCAACAAAAATTTCACTTGTTTATTTGGAAATTCGTCCTTTTGAATTAAAAACTCAACTTTTTTGTAAAAAATGCTTCTCTTTGACTTATAAATTGAACTATTTACTTGAAAATGAAATTTTTTTGGTTTGAATTCAAATATTTTTTATTTTAAAATGTTATCATTTGATTGAGTATCTTCTTATTTGGTCAAAAATTCAACAGCTTCGTTAAAAAATTTTCTTTTGGATCGAAAATCATTTTTTTATGGTAGAAAAGTCATCTTTCTTGTTTATAAGTTCATCTTTCTTCGTTTAAAATTAACTTTTTTCTTGAAAATTAACCTGTGTTTGAAAGACCTCGTGTCTTTGGATAGAAAATTTAACTATTCAGTTAAAAGTTTCTTATTTCTTGAAACTTTGTGTTTTATTATTCTTGCTAAGATTCTTTTGAATACTTAAATGCAAATTTTACTATTTTGAAATTTGAGATGGTTAAGTAAATCCGGATTACATTTTCGACGAGAAGTCTCATTACCCAAGGATCTAACCACTATCATCCGTTGAGAAGGAAATGAGAGTAGTGGCTGGGTGGAGAGATATTAATATTTCGCCTTACGTATACATTTTGCAGATGCCGAACGGAGGTCACGTGTTTGTGGCACGTGCCCTCGCGCCCTTCGACACGTGCCCAATAGTGTTTCGTCTGCGGGATTTCCAATACCGGTATACCCCAAGGGCCGTGTTTCACGTGTTGACGGATTCCCTCTGTAATCATTTTGTGTTTCGATCCAATTTAATAAATCTCTATTCATGGTGACGTTTTGAAAACTTAATCTTGTATGGGAAATTGGGACATTCAAAATCTCTTCAAACACCTCGAAAAAAAAATTCCTCTTGAAATCCCGTTCGGATCCCGGAAAAAGTTCCGCGATACTGCTAAAATTGGACTAGAGTACCAAAAACAGTTTAAAATATCTCCAGTTTCACTAGGATTTTTTAAGTTATAAAAGCACTGAATGTCCCACATATTTTTTTCAATCTTGCAAATTATAAGTATTTTTTTAGGCTAAAGAACTAGAAAAGTTTGATCTTCTTGTTCAAATTCTGATAAATTCTCGTAAAATTTCTATCCCACAAAAAAACTGTTGAAGAAGGAATGAAGTTCCTAAAAAATTCAAAATGTGTCACATCGCACCAGGACGATTTCAGGAGAAGAGTGCCCAAAAAGTCTCACTTAATTTGTGCTGTTGAAATATTCACAAATCGTAAATAATTTTCGGGACACCGGCGAATTTTTTCATCTGGCAGTGGAAATTGAATAAACAAAAATTATAAAATATGCTCTGTTTCACCGCGAATTTTTCAGGACAAGAGTACCGGAAAATGCCTATTTTATTTTTGTTTTGTTTTGAGCAGGACCTTTTTACGTCAAAAGTATCAGAAAAGTCTCATGATTTTTTTAAAGTAATAATTAATTTCAGGGACAAATATACTAGAAAACTTCCATTTGTTTCAATTCCTACAAATCCTAAGTCGTTATTGGATAGAAAGTGCTGGAAGAGTTGCATCTTGTTTTCTTTAAAATTTTTGTTATTTTTTACAATTTAAACTAAAAATACACATCCTAGCGTGAAGTGGTTTTGAGAAAATTTGTAGATATATTTTAGGCGAAAAAATCTGTTAAATGGAATGTTATTGTAGCGTGTGTCCTTTTCCAAAAAAGTAATTTTTTTGCTTTCAATATGGAATTTTTTTTTTGGTTGAACAACTTTTTTGTTTTTTCATTTTTTTGTCTCTTATGTTGTTTCTCCAAAAGTTAAATTTTTTTTATTTTCAATCTGGTTTTTTACGATCGATTTCGATGAAGCTTTGAATAAATGGGTATAATAAATAGAAAATTCAAATGTCAAATGTAGATTAAAAGTGCCTTCCATTGTTGTCAGAAAATTGTATCACTGTATGTTAATTTGTTATTGTTGCTGAAAAATGAATAAATGTCCACCAAGTACTACATGTGAAAAAATTCTATCAAGTACATACGAATCAATATTCTATTTATTTATGATCAAAATAGTGAACATAGTGAAATAAAAAAACAAAACCAAGTACAGATAGTAGAACATTGATGAATAAAAGTGTTTTTGATGATAGGAATTAGTCCAATAAATTAATTCAATAAAGCATTTTTTTATATAAAAAATTTATATTTCTGAGGAATATTTTTTTTCAATTGGCGGGCTTATTATGATCTTCAAGTAATATACGCAAGTGTGGCAACATAACAGTTACAATAAATTATTATAATAGAAGCTCGAAAACCTTTTTATATTTTTTTTTCTGTAAAATATCTATTTACTTTTTTATGAAACAAAAAAATGATTTAATTAACTAATTCGTTCAAGAAAAAAAGGATTTTTCTATGAAATAATTTAGATTTGTACCAGATAGTTGAAATTTATTCCAAATTGTTGATTTTTCAAGCAGAAAAGACGAATTTGATATAAAACATTTGAATTTTCAATCCAAGAATACGAATGTTCAACAAAGAAATTAATTTGTAACCAATAAGTTGAATTTTCAATAATATAGGTAAATTTTCAAAGGAATTAATTTCCAACAATGAAAAAATAGAATTTTTTACTAAATGATGAATCTTCAACGAAATGAAATAAATTTCTAAGACAGTAGTTCAACTTTCAACCAAGAAGTTGAATTTTCAATTCACAGAAATGAACTTTCAAAGAAAAGTGTAATAGTTAATATTTCGAGAAAAAATATTTCAATTTAAAGTAAGAAACAGTTGGATTCAACCGAAAAAGACCATTTTTATCAAAATTCATACATTTTTAACCAAATAATTTATTTTTCTACCAAATTCTTGAATTTTCGACCCAAAAATATGAATTTTCTACAACACAGTTGAATCTTCTATTCGAAAAAGTGACTTTGAAAAAGAAAACTAATTTTCAACTGAAGCAGAATAATTTTTAAGCAGACAAAACAAAAAAGATACAATTTCTATAGAAAGAGATAAAATCTAAAAACTAAAAAATGAATGTTTAACAAAATAGTTCAATTTTCAATCAAATAAAAATTGGTTGGTCAAGAAAGAAGAGAGGTTAATCAAATGGTTAAATTTTCATCCAGATAATTCTATTTTGGAACAAATAATAAAATTTCAACCAGAAAAAATGAATTCCTATTGAACATTTTGATAATAGATATTTTATTAGAAAAGAATGTCCTTTCAACCGAAAATATTAACATTTTCGTATTGTGTTGCATTATCACAGTTCTCATTTAATGTAAAAAAATGAGAAAAAAAAGGAAAGACTGTGAAACTGCGATACAAAATGTAGGAATTTCGATTATTTATAGACTAAAGAATAACATTTTAAATAAAACTAAATAGAACTAAAAAGCAAACACTTGTTTTAAAATATAAGAAACTTCTTAAAATGAATTGGTAAATCTGGAATGCTCAAAAGAAATTATATCAATCTACTTTGTGAAAGAGTTTCAGAACAAACGATTGCCGACACCTCATGGGCAAGAAGCGGCGCGTAACCACCGCAAACTAAGCATGCTGTGGAGATAAAGAGCGTGACTGATTCGATTGGAACCGTTTTTTACTGAGTTTACAAATTCCGGTCTGAAATCTCGCATAACTCAGGGAAAACGGACGGGAACAGGCGGTTATTCGCAATTAGAAGCATTGATCGAGGCAATTTTCTATGAACATGACATCAGTATATGCTTCTAATTCTGCGGCCTTTAGTATTCCGCTAATGAGACATCATCGCTTCTACTTTACGGTACTAAGGTAACCGGACCGTAGAAGTTCTCCGAAGCTCGTTAAGGCGAAAATAGCTAAAAAAAATAGCGGTAAATCAGAAAAAAATTCAAATTAGTGAATGAAGACAGGGATTCATCAGCGTGTCTGGAACTTCCTTCTCCTACTGTGCCGTTCAGAATTCGAAGATCACTTACAAAGTTTCAATTTCTACGCTCGTCTTTTTTTCTTTGAAGTTCAAATCTGTCCTGACTCAAGTTAATTTTGAGAGGGTTCGTAGGTTTTTGAACACCCCTATCTTACGTAAATTTGCCGCCTAAATTTTTTTTTGTGATTTTATTTAGGGATCAGCCAAACATTAAGTAAGATGCTTTTGGGTGATGAGGGGTTTGTTGAAATCTAAGTGTTTTTTTTTTTCAATTAAAAAGTAGTTCAAATTTAAACCAAGCGATTAGATTCTTAACCAAAACAGATTCATTTGCAACCGAACAGTTGTATTTTCAACAAAAAAAGATAAAATTTCTACCAAAAGAAATAAATTTTCAAATTAAAAAATTTCCAACCAAATAGTTGAATGTTCAATTTAAAAAAAAAGAATGTTCTGTAAAATAGTTACATTTTCTATACTTAATTATTCACTTATATGTATATACCTGTTCATTTGATTTTTGATATTTCACCAAATAATAATTTGCCAACAAGAGGAATTGTCTACAAAGAAGTTGAATTTCTAGCTGAGTAAGTAAATTTTCACTTGATAAATTATTTTTCTCATAAAAAAACGAATTTTCAACAAAGTAGTTGCATATTCAACGAAAGAAATGAATTTTCAACTAAAATTATCAACCTTAAACAAAAAAATTCATTTTTGTGAAAGCAGTTCAACTTTCAAGCAAGAATTAAAATTTTCAACAGAAAAAGATTTTAATTTCAAATAAAAACAGTTGAATTTAACTGAATATATCAGACTAGGTCAATTTTTAACCAAATAAACAATTTTGCAACAAAATAGACAAAAATTCAATCGAATAGTTGAATTTCGAACCAAAAAATAACCATTTTTCACCGAAAATTAAATAGTTAAATTTTCAATGAAAAAAACGAATTTTCTACAGAACAGGTAAATTTTCTGTATTTATCAAATTATTTATATATATTCAAGCAATTTTCCATAATTTAACAAATAGTCAAAAAGATGAATTGTCTACAAAAAAGTTGTATTTTCAGCTAAGTAATTAAATTTCTACTTTAAAAATTGATTTTCAAGAATAAAATGAGTTTTTCATGAAGTAGTTCAATACTCAATCAAAGAAATGAATTTTTTAACTCAAATTATGGACTGTCAACCAGCAAAATGAATTTTTAAGAAAGTAGTTTAACTTCAAGCAAGTAGTTAATTTTTCAACCAAAAAAGATTTCATTGTGAAATCAAATGAAGTTGAATATAACTAAAGAAGAGGAATTTTCAACAAAATAGTTGAATTTACAACCAAAAAGACAAATTTCCATCAAAATACATCAGTTTCTCACCAAGTAGCTGAATTTTTAACTGAAAAAGATCAATTTTCCACCGAAAATAGAATAGTTAAATTTTCTTTTCGAACAATTAATTTCCAATCAAAATGTTGAATTCACAACTAGAGCAGTTTGAGTTTTCATCCAAACAGTTTCACATTAAACCAGAATAAACAATCTTCTACGATCAAAAAAAAAAGAAGTTTCAACAAAATAGTTACATTTTCTACCAAATAGTTCAATTTTCAACTGAAATGATGAATCTCCAATTCAGAAAGAAATTTAAAAAAAATTAATACAATTTTTGAACAGAAAATTGATTCTTCTACAAAATTGTTGAATTATTTATTCGAAAATTTGAATTTCCTACAGAACAGTTGAATTTTTTTCCGAAAAATCTGAATTTTCAACGAAGAAGTTAACTTTTATTCGAAATAGATACATCAAGGAAAAAAGAAAATTGCAATCAAATAGTTGAATGTCCAAGCCCAAAAGATGAAATTTATCAAAACAGTTGAAATAGTAACCAGATATGATGACTTTTTAACAAAATTGTTGAATATTCAAGAAAATAATTAAATTTTAATAAAAAAAAGGATTAATTCCTAATCCAAAATATAATTGTAGACTTTTCAACCTAAAACATAATCTTTTAACCGAAAATTGACATTTTAAATATAAAAAATTAGGATTTTCTTATGGGGTTTTATTACTTCAGTTCGCATTTAATTGGATAAGTGAGGTGAAAGGAGAAAAGAGGGAAGACAGTGAAGCCTGCGATAAATGAATAGGAATTTTGATAATAATTTGAAAGGACGAATTTGCAAAGAATTATTTGAAATTTATTCTAAAAATGTGAATTTCCATCAAAAAAGTGAATTTTTAACCAAATAATTAAAGTCCTAGTTCAATAAAAATTAATTTTCATTCAAAAGCAACGAGTTTTCAGCAAAAGATTCCATTTTCAAGTAAAGAGATAAGCTTTCAACTAAAACTATAAATCTTCAACAGAAAATGAATTTTTCAGAAAGTTGTTCCAATTTGAACAAAGTAGTTGAATTTTCGGAAAGAAAAGATTTTATTTTTTTACTAAAACATTTGAATCATCCCAGGAAGACAAATTTCAAACAAAATGCTTTAATTCTTAACTAAAACAGATCAATATAAAATCAAATAGTTGCATTACAACCGAAGAATTGATTTTTCCCAAAAAAATACGAATTTTCAACGAAATATATAAATTTTCAACCTAGAAAATTAATTTCTCAGGAAAAAGATAAATTTCCAACCAAATACATGAAATCAACAATATAGTTGGATTTTCAACTCAAAAAGATAAATTTTCTACCGAAAATGGAATCGTTAAGTTTTCAGGTAAAAAAATTATTTTTCAACCAAAAATGTCATAGTTGATATTTCAACCAAAATATATTCTTATATAATTTCTCGTTTTTTAACCAAACTGTTGCACTTTGAACCAGAAGGATTGAGTTGCTAACAAAACAAAAACAAACGAATTTTCAACAAAGTAGTTCAATTTTCGACCTAATAGGATGTTGAATTTTCGAGCCGAAAATACAAATTTTCTACTATTGTTTTTGAAATCAAGACACACATTTTTATTGTTTTGAAAATCTTTTTAGAAAACCCCAATAAAATTGTGCACCTAATGACATTTTTTTCATTGCAATCAATTACAGTTTTCTACTAATTGAATAATAATAATTATTATTTTTACCGGTCCTTCAATCACATTCATTTCATTTCTTCAATTTCTATAAAGATTGAAATCCATGATTTTCAAAAGAACTATCAATAGCAATAAATATTACAAAATTGCAACTGTTTAACTTCCTCCGTAGAAAATTCGTTGAGCCCCCCCCCCCCTCCTCTAAAAAAGACTTCACGTAATTTATGCACGGCCCCAAAGTCGAAAACATATTTCCTGTTGATGTTTCGTATCTGTTTGGGTCGAGGCACCGATTCCTTTAATCCTATCGACATTTTCGATCCCTCTTGATTTCTCGCATGAGCTCTGTTATCAGGACTTTGGAAATTCAAAAAAGTTCGAAACGACCACGACTCGCGAAATTCGAACGATACGTAATCCTCGTTTCAGCAAGAGATATATCCTTGGGAAGGAAAAAGGCATCGTTCCGGTACCATTGAGGCTAGAAGGATAAGGGCACTCTTCAATTTCGAAGGGAGTTGCCAGGACTACCAGAAAAGAGCGAAACCGTTACCATGTCTTGGAAAGACGAAGGATTCGATCTCTCCTCATTGTGCGATCAGAATCGATGGAATCCAATTAACCTCCCTTTAAGAGGGTTGCTCAATCTATTGTCCCTCGGTACATGCGATTTTCTGCCTTACCTTATATCCACTGAGTTTGGTACCTACAGTCCTACACCATAACATTATCGACTGTCTCCCGGAGCTTGCAGAGGTATACGCTTTCCGATTTCCTGTTTGATTCCTCTCTACGGTTTCCATGGGGCGAGTCGCCGAATGGGACCCTATTATCAGAATTTCCCCTAATTGATCTTTCGCCGTCGGGTGTAAAACCTTGACGACCAAGGGAGCCCCCTACTGAAACAAGAACATTTCTTCGCGAATCGATTCACTGATTTTCACGTCCATGAGTTTTTTCCATATCTAACAAAAACCCCTAGTCATGACAAAATGTCATTTGACCGTGAGAATGGAAGCAAAAAATTGGACGCATCTGTCATCCATTGAATTGATACACTATTCCATTTCTATATTTACCCTTAGGGGTCGTCCATGGAAGTAACGCTACGAACTTAGATAACGTTTAGTACGTTCCCTGATGATAAATGATAGTAAGTTTGAGAATCATTTCATATTTTATGCTCTATACTCTTTCCCCTTTCCCCTTCTTCGTCCCTTTTTTGAATAATTCCTCTTTTGTCCCCTGTTTTCAAAAAACGTTTCCCTTTTTTCTTGTTTCTTTTTCCGTTAAATGCGAACTGAATTATTAGAACCCAATAAGAAACTCCAACTATTTTTGGTTAAAATAACTTCTTTGGTTGCAAAGTCTACTGTTAGATTTTGTATTCAGAATTCATCTCATTTTGTTTCAACTTCTACTATTTAGTTCAAATTTTAATCATTTTGTTACAGTTTTCCCATATAGGCTACATAGGCTGCATCCTAAGGCGGCAAACCAATACAGGCTTAGCATGGTGGAATAACTTGTCATGAAAATTGACTGACAATATTAATTTTTGTATTTAACCCACTTATGTGACTTATTGAGTAATTCAAAGCATTACATAATTCATCTAACGAATTTTAATTTTACAAAAAAACAAATAAAAGCGCTACACGATAGGAAATATTTGAGATTACTGTGGATTTAAAATCATGAAGTTGATTTCTGTTAGCCTAAAGGCGGCAAAGTTCTGTTAGCTTAAGCGCAACATATTTTTGTTAGCCTAGGGGTGGCAAATACCTGAATCCGCCACTGGCTAAAAATGCAACTATTTTGTTGGAAGATAATCTTCTTATGTACAGAGTTCAACTACTAGGTTGAAAGTTGAACAACTTGGTAAACAATTTTTTGTTTTTGTGAAGATTCATCATTTCTAGGTAAAACGTAAATATTTTGTTGAAAATTCGTCTTATTTTTCGTTGAAAATTAATTTTTTCATCTGAAAATTTAACTATTCTATTTTCTGTTGAAAATTTTTCTCTCTTAAAGATTCTACTTTTTAGTTAAAATGTTATATTTTTTAGTTAAAAATTCCAATTTTCTGTTGAAAATTCATGCATTTTGTTGAAAATTCTTTTTTTTTGTACAAAATTAATCTCCTTATTTAATACATCATATTTTTGTTTGAAAATTCAAATATTTGGTTGTATGTGTAACTCTTTTGTTGAAAAATTATGTTTTTTTGTGTATAGTCAATTTTTTCAACCGAAAATGTAACCATCACGTTTTTCGTTGAAAAATGATCTTTTCTAGTTAAAAATACATGCATCATGTTAAAAATTCGTCTAATTCATTCTTTTTGATAAAAAATGCAACCGTTTTGTCAAAAATTATTCTGTTAAGATTGAAGATTCAACTATTTCGTTGAAAATTTGACTTTTTGGTTGAACTCAATTTTTTTTTATTTGAATTAAAAATATTTTCTGGTTGAAATATAAACTATTACATGTTTCGTCAAGAATTTATATTTTTTGTTTGAAAAATCAACTCCTTGTGGTTGTAAATTACCTTTTTTCTTGAAAATTCAAATTTACGTCTAGAAAATTCAACTGTCTTGTAAAAAATTAATCTTTTTGGCTTAAATATTCCAGCAAGCATATCATTTTTGATATTAATAATAATAATACCTAAATGATAATTAGGTAGAAAATTACACTACTTGGGTGAAAAGTAACCATTTCGTTAAAAAATTAAACTATTTGGTTAAAAATTCACCTTCGTGGTGAAACTTCGACTACTTGTTTGAAAGTTGAACGACTATGTTAAAAATAAATTTTTCTTCAAGATTCATATCTTTGGTTGACAATTCTTTTTTTTTTTTTTTGTTAAAAATTAATTTGATCATCTACAGAACTTATTACATTATTGTTTGGTAATTTATCCTTTATGAGATGAAAATTCAACTATTTTGTAGAAAATTTATCTTGTCTCTTGATAATTCATCTTTTTGGTTGACCCAAATATTTCATCAGAAGTTTGTTCTCTTTGTAGCAAATTAATTTTTGAAATAAAAAATTTATCGCTTCGTCCTTTTTGTTGAAAACTTATCTTTTTTAGTTGAAAATTCGACAATTGGCCTCAAAATCGATTTTTCTTGATTGAAAATTAACTGTCTGGTTGAAAATTCGTATTTTCTGGTTCAGAATTTAACTGTTTGCTAAAACATTTGACTTTTAATTTGGAAACCTAACTCGTTTGTTGGAAATTCATCTTTTTATGCAGAACATTAACCTTCTTTGTCAAAAATTCATCTATTTGGTTGAGGGCTTAACTTTTTTCTTTAAACTCGACTTCTTCCGTTAAATTTAGCTGTTTAAAAATGGTTTCTTTTTTCCGTTAAATTTCTTTTTTTCAATTCAAAATTTAATTATGGCATTTTTGGTACAAAACTTATCTTACTTAATTAACAATTCAATTATTTGTTCGAAAATTCGTCTTTTGATAGCAAATCAATTTTCTGGATTGAAAATTCAACTCTATTGGTCAAACATTCAGCTGTGTGGTTGAAAATTCAACCATTTTGTTGAAAGTTTCATTATTTTGTTAAAAATTCAACTATTATGGTAAAGTCATTTTCTATGATCACAAATTCAACTGCTCTGTTGGAAGTTCATCTATCTTGATTAAAAAAATCTTTTTTGTCGAAAATTTAACTTTTCGGCTGGGTGTTTAAATTGTCTTCGAAAACCTTTTTTTTTTTTTTTAATTCGACCATTTTCTTGAAAATGCATACATGTAAGTTAAAAATTGAAACATTCAATTGAAAAATCAACTTTCATAAGAAATTTAATTGTTTTGCTGACCGTTCAACATTTTTGGTACAGTTATCTGTCTATGTCAAAAATAAAACTGTTTTGTTAAAAAATCGTGCATTTGTATTGTAAATTGATCTTTTATTGCAGAAAAGTCATCATTCATTGGTAACGTATTTTATATATGGCCCCTTCTTGAAATGTCTATTTGAAATGATTGATCATTATAAATAGTAATGTACCATTAAAGTTGCATGATTATAAATTGAACTTTTGAAATCATTTGACAAATAAGACACAGGCAAAGTAGAAAAACTCGTGATGTATCGCTTCATGGTCAGGTCACTTCTCGGTTAATTTGTACCTTAACGTCGACATGTAGGTGCACTTGAGATCCTTTCAGTCGTTGCAAATGACCTGACGCTAATCCCGCTTCTTCCTCGAGGCTCGACAGGCAAATCCACCATTTAATTTATCATAACTTGCAAACAGAGCCTCGACAGGGAAATAAACATCTCAAAGAAGAATTTAAATTTGCTGAGAAAAGTGCAACGCAAAGTACAAATCAAGACCGTAAATTAAATTTTTAACCTTATTTACCAAATAACATGCATCTAGACGTAATTATAATAAACTATATGTGTCTTCCTCATAGGCTACGTACAAGCTAGAAATTGTAGTCATTATTGATATACTAGGAGCAAATGCACGCGCGATTTTTTCTAATTGAATGAAAATAAATGAATAGGTAATGAAACTTAGAAAACCAACAATAAATAAAATAAATAAATTTTTCTAATAATTCTATTAACCAAATTTGTAAATTTCAAGTTTAAAACATTTTTGAAACAGTGATTAATAATTATCAACGATTCTGAATTGAAAACGTTCCAAATCAAACAATTTTAGATTAGGTAAAATTTTGAAAGTGTAGAATATTTCTGATTAAATGGCAAATAGTTGAACTTGTATCATTTCTAAATGACAGCATTTACAATTAAATAATTGGAAATTGAAAATGTTTGCAATTAAAAAATTTTCAATCAGAACCTCTCAAAATTGAAATATTTCAAACTGAACGTTGGAAAATTAACACATTTCGTTAAAAAGGAGTTAAAGGCTTATCACTTCTGATTCAAAGCCCTTAAAAATTGAACATTTTTATTTTAAATCGAAGAATCTTGCAAATAACCGATTTTAAATTGAAATTTCACAAATATGACAATTTCAGAATGTTTAAAATATAATAATTTCAGATTAGAATTTAAAAAATTGGATCATTCAAAATTCAATAGAATTAAAATTGTATCACGTCTATTTGAAGGCATTCAAAGTTAAATAATTTGAATTTGCAAACTTTTGAATTTCAATCATTTCTAATTTGAATCGACTAAAATTTGACAGTTTGAAAAAAAATGTTTCAAAGCCGAAGCTTCTGAAATTCTAGAATTTTAAACTGTTATTACGAATTAAAATTTAATATAAAAATTTATCAGACTACTTTTTTTTCTGAATCCAAGAAATAAATTAACCGTCCTTTTCACCGTTTGAAATGGAAAAATGTTTTGATTATATACCTTCAAAATTGAATGTTTCTAAAAACACATTCAAAATGAGAAGTAATTTTAGGTGGGAACTATTAAAAATAAAGAAATTTTAACTTTGGAAGGCTTAAAATTAAAAGAATCCGCACTTCATTTGAAACTGAACAAATTGCAGTCACCATGAATTGTGCTAGTAAATTTTTTATATTAGAAAAATTTCAATTATTTTGAGTAAATTTAAATCGTCTGAAAGTTAAGAATGTCAAAATTCAAGCATTTCAAATTTAAATGCAAAGTTGAAAATCATGAAAGGGTTACTCAAAATTGCATAATTTCAAGATAAATCATTAAAAATTAAATATCAGAGATATAAATGCAAAACATGATTGCTATACATCTTTCCAATGTTTGAAGTTGAACAACTTTAAGCCTTCAATTCACATTCTTTTAATTTCTAGTCTGAAATGTCTATTATATCAGAGCTTTAAAATATATTAATCTAACAAACTAAAAAAATTATATGATTTCTGATTGAAAACTTTAAAAAAAAATGATTTCAAAATTAAACTTCAACTTCATGTTGTCAAAACATGCAAAAAGCGAGCTGAAATATATAATCTCCAACATGGATAAAGTGAATGAATTATTTCGAAGACTATTATTATTATTCACTGAATAATAATGATTCAACGAAACGAATTTCAATTCACCATATTATTTTTAATGAATAAGCTACTCTGGATATTTTAATTATTTGAACGATCTCCGTAATGATTCATTAAAATGTATCAATTAATTAAACTAATTGATGTTTTGCATGAAGAGAAAACTGAGAACAGTTCAAAATGCTTTTAAAAATTTGTAAAAAATAAAATTGAAAATGATGTCGTTCTGAAGATAATTTATGGCTAACTTTTCGATGTTCTCGCTAATCTTTTATTTTTCATGGTTTTTCCTATGAAGGCAAGGGCGAACCCAGAATTTTTTTTTGCAGGGAGCGATTGTGAATTTTCTTTGCCGAATGTATGTGAAAGGTGTTGGAGGTCCCCCCAATGATTGAAAAGATTTTTTTAAATTAAATAGAATCAAGCGA
Source organism: Andricus quercusramuli (assembly GCA_932178445.1). Taxonomy (NCBI): domain Eukaryota; kingdom Metazoa; phylum Arthropoda; class Insecta; order Hymenoptera; family Cynipidae; genus Andricus; species Andricus quercusramuli. The sequence goes on along the minus strand of CAKNXH010000069.1, from coordinate 1,397,909 downwards.
TACAAAAGGTACAAAATCTAAAAGCACATGCATACTTGGCGCCGTGGAGAAATTTCGTGAAGTTTTTTTTTTTTGGGGGGGGGGGCAATTTTTCTATGATGTCATACTATGTGTACTTTACTGAAAATTATTTTTTTTATCAAAGATTCCTCATTTTAGTTGAAAATTTAACTATTTTGTTAAAAATTAACCTTTCTGGGGGAAGATTCGTCTTTTATATTGAAAATTTAGCAGCTCGGTATAGAATTCAACTATTTCATCGAAAATTCAATTTGTCGTCATAAATTCATATTTTTGGGTAGAAAATTTCGAATTATTGAAAACTAATTCTTTTATGAAAATTGAACTATTCTATTTTCGGCTAAGAATTGATCTTTCAAGTTTGAAAATTCATATAATTGGTTAAAATATCATCAGTTTTGGTAGATAATCAATCTTTTTGGCTGATATTTTGTTAAAAATTCATTTTTTTTTAAATCCTTTTGGTTGGAAATTCAACTATTTGGTAAAGAATGTATGTATTTGTTTACGAATTCGTTTTTTCTGATAGAAAATTAATCTTCTCGGTGGGAAATTTAACCTTTTGGTTGAAACCGTAATTATTTTATTGAAAATTCATCAACTCTTTTGTAGAGAACTCGTCTGTTATTTAGTTCAAAAATTCCACTTTTTGCTTCAATTGTATGTATTTCGTCGAGAATTCATCTTTCATAGAGGAGAATTGATCTTCTTGGTTGAAAATGTATCTTTCTAGATGAAAATATAATTATTTGATTGAAAATTCAAGTGTTTTGTAGGAAGCTTATCTGTTAAGTTTAAAATTTCCACTCTTTGATTCAAAATGAATGTATTTTGTTGAGAGTTAATCTCTTCTAGTGGAAAATAATTCTTCTTCGTTGAAAATTCATATTTTCTGGTTCAAAATGAAATCAGTTGGTGAAAGATTCAACTGTTTTGTAGTAAGATCATCTTTTTGACTTGAAAATTCTACATTTTGCATGCATTTTTTCTCCTTTGTTGATTGAAAAATGTTTCTTCGTTGAAGATTCAAATATTTTGTTGAAAATTCTTTTTTTTGTTCCATTCAACTTTTTAATATTTATATATTTTATAGCTGGAGGTTCGCAATTAATTTTTTTTAAGTGGAACTACTTCGTTAATTTATAAGAAACAGTACGTTACAGTTACAATTATGTTATTTTTAAAGACCCCTAGTTGAATTCACGAAAAAAATTTATTCGACAAAAGTCACATCAGATGAGGGTGGAGGGGAGGCGCGGGGGGGGGTGAAACTTACGGACCCTAGCAAAGGGGCGTAAGTGTTTTCAAATTTCAGAAAAATACTTCAAATAATTTATGCACGGCCCCTTCAAGATCAAAAATTGCACATGAATAAAATTTCCGAAAATCTTGAACTCCGTAATTTCTTTCAATTCATGTGTTGCTACCTATAACCACTTATAGCCATGATTCAGATAATAAAAATAGGGTCTGATAAGTTGAGGGCTCAAACTTTTCAAGAAAATTAAGAGCCCTCAAGTACTTTATGTACCTGATATACAGATTTTAACATTTTTTATTCGATTTTTTAAATATCGGACAGGGGGTGGGGGTGGCAATCGCTCCTCTCTGGATCCACCCTTGTCCGGAGGTTTTTTTTTCGGTGAGAAAAATGAAAAGAGTGAGGGTTGTGAACCACGGTGCATTTTCTCGTTTGCCGGAAAGTGGCTCACTTCGACGTATTAAATGCATTATCCACGATGCATTATTCATAGTAACTCTTCATCATAATGGCGCGATGCTATCGTTCTACGATCTTTACACAATCGCCACAAATATTGACTGAACCCATAAAACCCTGCATACATATTATATGGATTGATTCTTTATGGGTCCCCATGGCCCGTTCTCCCTTTTCGATATCCCGTACGGAATACGTACATAGCAAACAGGCAGAACGATTCGTTTTCGGGAGCGGGAGAGAAGATGGATTAAGAGATAAGGAGGCGTATCAGGACCAATCAATTACAAAGTCGAGGGTTGTTTCCCGGTTCTGTTGGGGGTGAATCATTGCATGTAAACACAGCATAACATGAAAAAATCGAACTATGATTTCTATCGTGCACTCAGAAAATTAAAGGCATTCGGGGAAAACAATTTTATGGTGATGTGTAATGAGGGCGATGATTTTATCAGTTTTTCATGGTAGTCAATTGAAAGATGAAACTCGATTCAGAGGGTGTGAATCCGGATTTTACTTCTAATTACAGGGATCAGAGTCCCTCCCTTTTTTAACTGATCCTCTTTTTTCTCCCTTTTCCCCTTTCGATTCAGTTTTCAAGAATCATAAACAAAAATTCAAGAATTTAGAGAACAAGAAGCCTTAAAGGAAATTATTTTTGAGGACGCCGATTTAAAATATTTTCTGAACGATTCGTTTGCGAATTTTGTAGATTTTAAAGGACATCGTTGGCAGCAGAGAAATCGTTTTTTTTCCTCAGTCGAATCAAAAACACCTTTGTAGAGGTAACTTGATTCACAGACCAAAATGCTGTAACAACAGAGGAAACAAGTAGAAAAATGGATCTAAAAGTCAATTCGAATCTTTAAAATTCGACTTATCCAAATATTAAATATTGATATGAAATATTAAAATAATAAAAAGGAGTACTTTTGATTTTGAAAATTGCAATAATTTAAGGAAATCAAGCCGGTTTGATGTACATACAGACTTTTTTCTATTTTGTATAATCTAATGTTGCAAACGTGTCCAAATTTTCAGGTACTATAATAAATTCAAATTCAAATAGTTTAGATTATTTCTGAAATTTCAGGTACAAATATTGCATTTTCCATACAATAGATAAATTTTCAACCAAATGGTTGAATTTTCAACTGGAAAGATAAATTTTCGACCAAAGAGATGAATTTTAGAGTGAAATGATGAAATTTTAAAGAAAACTATGAATTTTTAACGAATAAGGAACTTCAGTCAAGAAATAAATAAAAATTAACCAAATTGTGGAAGTTTTAAGTTAAAAATGCGAATTTATTACAAACAGTTGAATTTTGCAACCAAAAATATACATTTTCAACAAAAATGTTCATTTCAACGAAATTCTAACCAAATTGTTGAATGTTCAATAAAAAGGACGAACTTGTAACGAAATATGTAGATTTTCAAAGAGAGAGATAAATTTTCAATTAAAATAATTTAAGTTTCAACCTAAATTGATTTTTATTTTAAATCACCAATAGTTGAATTAATCCAAAAAGAAGAAGTTTCAACCAAATAATTGATGGTTTAAACAAAGAAATTTGGACCCAAGAAGGAGAAATAATTTCAACCAAATAATTGAATTTTTCGCCGAAATACGTAAATTATCAACCCAAAAGGAGTTGCAGTCAAGATTTACAGTCAAGAAAAAAAAACATTTCAACTTGAATTTCAAACAAAAACGATTTTACATTTGAGAAAGAACAAAATGTTTACCAAATTGTTAAATTTTCAACCCAAAAAGAAGAATTTTCAAAAAATTTGGTAAATTTTCAAATGAAGAGTAAAATTTTCAATTAAAATTATGAATCTTCAACCATGTAGTTCTATTTCCCACCAGAAAATGTAATTCCTTAACGGCAAATGAAACAATTAATATTCCGACGGAAAATGTTTTTACTTTAGCTCAAAAACAGTTGAAAATCAAAAAAGAAAAATTTTCAGCAAAACAGTTGAATTTTTAATTTGAAATGATAAACTTTCGACAGAAAAATTAATTTTTAACCAAATATTTGACTTTTCTACGGAAATAATAGAATTTGTAACCAGAAAAGACGAATTTCTGAGAAAAGAGGTAGAAAGAAAAAAAAATTAACCAAATTTCCTAATTTTTGAAATCAGTAAGATGTCTCTCCTACAAGGCAGTTAAATTTTTAACATAATAATTAAATTTTTAACCCAATAATTATATTTTCAACCCAATAATTAGATTTCCAACCAAATAATTAAATTTTTAACTAAATAATAAAATCCTTAGCCCAAAATAAGCATTTTCCACCAAAAATATAATGGTAGACTACGTTTTGGTTGATTCAACCATAGAATATGGTTATTATATTTAGAACAAAATATTTGGTTCACCTAAGTAAATTTTGTTGTTGTTTGAACAAAATCTTTCGGAAGTTGCAATATTTTGTTAATCTGAGAAGAAATTTGGTGGGTTCAATATTGAATATTTTGTCGAATTAACAAAAATTTTTTTTATTCAACCAAAAAGTCATGTATATCCATGAAAACAGTTCTCTTTGCTGAAAAAATATTTGTTTCTATTATGCTGAAGTCTTCCACAAACGCTTCAAAGCTAGCTGAAAAAAATTGGTTAAACAATAAAATATCTAGGAAAACATTGCTTAAAAAGTGGAGCTACTGTTAGAGGGAACTTTCGTTCAATATTCACGAGATGCTTTATGATATAAAAAGATTTTAATAGTAAATAAAATCTCCTTTTTTTATCTAAAATTGAACTGCTGAACCGCTGTCACTTCTCTAATCAATTATAATTTTAGATAACTACTCAATGCTAAAGAATACTCTATATAATTGCAGCTTGCAATATTTTTTCCTTCAAAAATAATTTTTCTTTTAGAATTCTAAAGATTCCCAAGGAGGATTTGTGGTCTATCATATTTGACTGTTCTTGACAGATCCATTGTAAGTTTTGTCAAAGAAGTAAAGTACCAGAAATAAAAGAGCGAGGAAGAACTGAGTTGTAATGCGATGCTTCGTCCGCGGGACAATGCAAGAGACAAAAAGCCCTTTGCTCTCGAGGGACCGGCAGCATAAACGCGAAACAATCTGCCTAAAATGCTTCAGCCTGACGAAATCTTTATGTACGAGTGCAAACCCCTAAATCGTGAACGAACATCCCCCTGATATAGTACAAGCAAATCCGTGGACCATTTTCCATTGTAACTCTGAGAGAGACAGAGAGAAAAAATCGTCGAGAGGAATCCCCGAAATGGGGAAGCTCGTAATTTTTGTCTTATCCTGAAAATGAACGAGTCTGCATTCCAGGATAGTCCCCCGCAAAGAGACAATACTTACTGATCGAACAACGATTCCTGCTGTTGTTTCATTGTAAACCACTTTACTTACCGAAAATTCAGAAAAGTGCCTGAAAACTACAACCAGTTTTTCAAGATACAAACCTGCAAATGGGGGGCGGGCCCCCCCCGCTATTGAACAAAAAATTTACAAGAGTCAGGGAATTTCTGTAAGAAGCACTTTAAGTAACTGTGCAGAATAATGACGGCAGTTATATAGTTACTTCTAGACATTCTTTTCTTAAACAACTTTTTAGTCACTTTTTTAAATAAAAACATTACTCCAGTGATTTTTCTTATAATAAATTAGCCAATGGATTAACCAATATCAAGGGATTTCAAAAGAATTCAGATGATATGAAATATGCTGGGGTAATGTAAACATTTTCGAAAGGTTTTAAATAGATGTCAATACTATGAAAGGACAACGAAATTTTTTTTTTAAATTTCAGGATATTTTTATCAATTCCAAGGAATTTTCAGGAGCTTTAAGAGGTGTCAAAAGATTGAAAATATTTATAGGTATTTTGAAAGATTCCAATGGATTTTAAAGAGACTTTAACATTTACAAGGAATTTTCGGGAATCTAAATGATTTCAAAGGATTTGAAAATAATTTCATGAAGTTTCAAAGAAATTCCTAGAATATCGGAAGATATATTATGATTTGCACGAACTTTCAAATATCATTTTAAAGCTCCTGAGGTATTTTAATAAATTCTCCAGGATTTCACGAAATATTACTAGATTTTTATGTAACTTACGGAGATTCTTTAATATTTTAATGAATTTGAAAGAATTTATCGACAGCAAAAAAAATCAAAGAATGTTACGATATTTTAAAAAGATTCCAAAGAATTTTTAATTGGCTTCAATAATTGGAAGTGATTTCAAATAATTTTTCACGATTTTAGGGTATTTTAAAAAAATTTTGAGAATTTTTAGGAGCTACAAAGAATTTGAAAGCATTTGAAATATTTCAGGGTATTATCAGTGGATTTTAATAATATAAAATTATTCCAGAGGATTCCAAAGATTTTGAGGTGTTTTAAGAATTCCAAGGATTTTTCAAGAGTTTTGAAAAGTTTTAAAAAAATTCGAAAGATTTTAAAGCATTTAGAATATTGAAAATTATTGTAAAAAAATGCAACGCACTTTCGAGAGATTTCAAACGATTTTCAGGGATTTTAAATATTTTGAGTATTTTAGGAGAGCCGCAGTCATTTTTCATTGATCATATGATTTCATGTCATTTCATCTAATTTTATAATACTTCAATGGATTTCAATGAATGTATTCACCAAAATTCAGGGTTTTAGTAGAATCTCAAATATTTTCAAATATTGTATAGTACAACCAATTTAAAAAAAATTTAGTAGATTTTATGATATGTTAAAAAATTTCGAGCATTGTTGAACTGATTTGAATAATTCGAAGGAATTTCAAATTTTATAAAGATTTAGGATATTTTTTGAAACTTGTGAGGAATTTGTGGAAGCTCAAAAAAATTTAAAGGATTTCAGAATATTTTCAAGAATTTGTAATATCTTAGGTTATTTTTGAAATATTCTAATAACTGACAGGGATTTTAAAAGATTTTGAATACTGTAGGGTATTTTGAAAAATTCCAAGAAATTGTCAAGATCCTTTAAAAGTGCCAAGGAATTTCAAAATATTTGAAAGTACTATAAAAAATTCCAAGAAATGTTCAACAGCTTTGAAAAATGTTCAGGGATTTGGAACTATTTGAAGGATTTGCAATATCTGAAGATATTTTAAAACATTTCAAGGAATTTTTGACAGATTTCAGTAATTTGAAGGGATTGTTAATATGAAATGAGGACATTTTTAAATATTTGAAGGCATTTTTTGATAAATTTGAAAATTGTTAAGTACTTACAATGTTTTAAATAATGTTGAGTTTTAAGATATTTTAAAAGATTTTAAGGGATTTTATCGGATTTTTGAGGATTCTAATGATTTTATGGAATTTCAAAAGGTCTTGAAGTACTTCATTAAATTTTCCAGAATTTCAGAAGATATCATTAGATTTTTCATAGAATTCCACGAGATTTTACAATATTACGTTGGCTTTCAAAGAATTCATTCACAAGAAGTGCGAGATTTTTGTAGGTTTTCAAAGATTAAAAATTATTTTTTGCTATTTATTTTATTTCATTCAAATTTCACGCTGAATTCTTAATAATTTATGCTGAATTCTTCAAATTCGTTGAGATCCTCTCCAGTTTCTTCAATTCACTTGAATTATTCTAATATCAGTCAATTCTACTTGATTCAATGGGTTTTAAAAATTTTTTTCAGTTTTTATTTAATGAAACTAGTCTCCAGTTCTTAGGCATTCCATCAAATCCTTTGAAATTCCCTTGATTTTTCTCTAAACTGATTTCAAATTTACTGAATTCAACGCATTTTTTGTATCCTTTGAAGTGCTTTCAAATTACTTGAATTTTTAATCATTTGATCGAATTGTTATCATTTTATTCTATTCTCCCCAAATTGTCTATAATTTTATTGAAATCAATGGCACTTTTAGTATTTTCATATTTTTTTCAATTTATTTCTTTTTTTTACCTTGAATTCTGTTGAAGTCTCAAATCAAATTATTTGAAATCCAGAAGAAAATTCCTTACATCATTAATATAAAATTAGTCACGTTTAGGTAAATTTTGCGTTACAAATTAGTTGCTTGGAATAAAGTTGGCTGTTGCTGCCGTTAGAGTAATTATTAAAAAATTTATGAATTTAAACTCAAAATTGTTTAATTTCATTTTTTAAAGATTTTATATCAAAATGATTACCAAATTAGAATAATGTGCCTGGAAAAAAATACTTAAGTTTAAAAAAAAAATTTTGGAAATGAGATACGACAACGTATTGAATTTGGCACCGACTTTTTACAGCAGGAGATTGCCTTTTGACAAGGAAATATTTTAATTAACTCTCGGGAGTTATTCGAAAAAAGCTTAAAAAACTGCAGGTCCATTTAAAATTTAAATTCATGTGCTTACTTTGCATTACAAGGTCGCGGTTTGTAAACCAGGCGGCAGGAGCGTTCGGCGTGAATCGTGCAATTTAAAGGCGTTTCAATCGCGATCATTAATTTATCGGCTCACGGTGATCCTGCGACCAATCGATCTGCCTTGTCGAGCGAGACCACTCGATCAGTGCCACTGGCAAAAATTATCCGCACCTCGTTAAGTTTTTTATAACAAGCTTTGCGCGAGTGATCGTTAAACTCCCATAAAATTCAGAAATATAGCGGTCCCCAGTATTACTTTTGTTTAATAATGTTGAAAACTTGTCCATTTAATACAGCAAGGTAGTTGCAGTTCAAAACTACCAGCATTATATTCTCGTAAAAATATTTTCAGATAGACCTTTTGAAATGTCGGGTAACGTGGAAATGAGCATGTAATGAAACATGTTTATGCTGTTAAAATATTGCTGTGAAGTTATGTGTAACGCTTATTGCAACATTCCGCTGCCAAACGAATTTTTTCCTAATTACGGTACGTTTATTCATTGAGTTTGGTAATAAAATACATGAAGGACTTTTCTGCTTTTGATACAATTTATATTATGATGTTGAATAGAATCTTTGCCTTCTATTTCTTTTTTTTTGCATTCGCTTCCTCCTGATGATCCTATTTTTAGTTACAAATTTTGTTATTTAGTTAAAAATTCAACAATATTGTTGAAAAGTCATCCTTTTTGGTAGAAAATTCAACTCTTCTTTAAATATTTTTCTTTCAGGCGTCAAAATTCAAATCCTTTAGTAAAACGTTGACGTTTGATTGAAAATTTATATTTTGGCACTCAAAAATTCAACTAAAATCTTTCTTAGTGGAAAAATTAACTTTTCCAAAAAAACGTCTTTTGTGTTTCAAAATTCATATGTTTTAGTAGAAATTTCATTGCTTCTAATGAAAATGCAACTGTTTAGTTTAAAATTACTTTTCTCTGGTTTAGGAAACAGCTACGAGTATGTTGTTGAAAATTCGTCTTTTTTTTTGAGTCTGTCTGTTTTTGATTTCTGGGATTTCAACAGATTCAAGAGGCATTTTCTGATTTTTGCCACTTATTTCTGTGAATTCAATATAATTGACCTAAAAACTATGCTAATTCCGAGAAAGCACTGGAAAGTAATGCAGCTACAAAGGCACAATATCAAAATTGTTTCTCCAAAAATTGTATGTGAAAAGAAACAAAAAGGAACATAAAGAAATTTTTGTTACGTTTCTTTCCTTTAAGGTAAAATATAATTATCACACGATTTTTAAATTATGTCTCCGTAGCCTCATTATTTTTTGATACTTTTTTCGACTGAGTTTATTTTTTACACAAACTATTTTAAATTTACTGAACTAATTGGCAATTATTCAAAAATACCCCTTAATTTCTTTCGAATCCTTCTTTATTTCGAAATTCAAATCATTTTTGGTTGAAATATCTACTATTACATTATTGGTTGAAAATTCATCTTTATTGGTTGACAATTGAACAATTGAGTTTAAAATTCGTTTTTTAACTGAGAATGGATGATTTAATTCAACATTATAGGTATAATATTAATCATCGTTATAATATACATTTAATTATAGTTGAAAATCAGTTCTCTTCTTTGGTGAAAAATGCAACTGCTTGGTGGAAAATTACTTTTTTTGTTAAAAAATGGATATTTGCGGGTTGAAAATTCAAATGTTTCACATCAAAATCGTCTTTTGGCTTAAGAATACAACAATTCATATGATTTTTTTTCTTTCTTGGCCGAAAAATCTATGCTTGTGGAAAATTCGCTCATTCCGACAAAAAATTCATATTTTTTTCGCTTAAAATTCAATATCCTTCTAAAAATTAAATTATTTGGTTGAACTGATTTCTTTTTTCATTGAAAATTCGTTTCATTCCTTTAATGGAATATTCCTTTTATGAAGTATTATATGTTAAAAAAGTTACAAGATCAAAATGCTTGTCTTTCATCACGTGGTGATGGAAGACTTTCTTTTGCTTAAATATTCAACTGTTCCATTTTAAACACAACTTTTCAGTCAAAAATTCATTTTTTTATCATACACCCATAAAATTCAGAAATAAACCTGCATGCCCCTAGTATTATTTTGTTTGATAATGTCGAAAGCTTTTCCATTTAATACAGCTAGGTAATTGAAGTTCAAAACTATCAGCATTATATTCTCGTAAAAATATTTTCAGATGCAACTTTTGAACTGCCTGGAAAAATGGAAGTGAGCGTGTAATTAAGCATTTTTATGCTGCTATAATATTGCTGTAAAGTTACGTGTAACGCTTATTGCAACATTCCTCTAACCAAACGAATTATTTTCTAATTACAGTGAGTTTATTAATTGGGTTTGGTGAAATACATAAAGGACTGGTCTGCTTTTGATGCAATTTATATGTTCGGAGTTTAATATTCAAATCTAGGTGTAATTCAATTAACCCCCTTCCGGAGTTCATTAGCGTTTTAATAAGTAGCGAATCCTTCACACAATAAACTTTTGCTGCAGAATTCAGTCTCCAAATTCCCCCTGTTTCAAATGTGATGAAATTTCATATGTACTCTCATAAAGTTATGAATTGTTTTTGTTATTAATCATTTTTCTTGCTGTTGAATAATACAAACCAATTTTTTTCAACTGAGTTGATTCTTATATGGAATTTATAATAATGATAGAAAATTTTACATTATTTTCAGTAACAAAAATCGTCTTTACTCACTTTTATATTTATGAATATAGGATTAGTCTGGTCCAAATTTATACCTGTAAAAATTCAAATTCAATTTTTTGTTATCACCCCCGGGCCCCCGGGCCCAATTCGATCGTTTCCAGAAAAAAATTCCTTTTTTTGAATGGGAATAGCTCGGTTTTCAAAAAAATTGAGAAAAGAAGTACGCGTTAATAATGTTATTTATTATTAAATTTCAGTCACCTCTCATGGAACATTCGAGGAATAATTTCCATACAACCGCTTTTAATGTTGACCCCTTAATTTTCTTGCATTATGTCAGGATGGTACCCCAAAGATGTAAAATAGTAGTTTTATATCCATTTCAGACTGAAGAAGGTATTTTTTCCCCAACATGAATACGGGATACCATTGTTAACACTGCGACAGAGGTGTGTGGTACGGCGGTTGTAGGAAGAAAATCTGGTGATGCATGGTGGAATGATGAAATTGAGGGAGCCCAACCAGAAAAGAAAGAAGGATACAAGAGAATGTTGAACATCACAGGACTTAGCGATGAGGAGAGAAATAGACTTAAAAATGATTAGGCATTAAAAGAAGAAAAGTAAACGACTAGACAAGGAAAGTAAAGATAAAACCAGAATAGAAAAAGAGAGGAAACGATAGACCGACTTTGAAGGAACCATGAAACTATTATTTAAAGAGATGAGGAAAAATAAAAGTACAGTGTTTGTAGCATGAGAAACAGCCAAGGTGAAATACTGTATGATACAAACGGGATAGTAGACGCTTTGAGAGGCTATTTTGAAGCATTATTAAGAGGTGAAGATATAGGTTAACAGAACTGCGACATAGAACCTAATGTACTAGAAAACTTAATTGAGAAAGTCTGTGTCACTGAGGTTAGAGATATAATTGAAACAAGGTGAAACAAGGATGCGTTGAGTCCTCGTGGCGATTCATCATATTTATGGATAAATGTCTGAGAATGGCCCTGTTCGACGTAGAAGGTGTAGATCTTGAGACAGTGAAGGTACGTGGGTTAGCTTTCGCAGATGACAAGATTGTTAAGGCAGAATCACTCGAGGACTTGCAAAGAATGTCGAATAAACTTAATACAAGCATGAATTATATGGGCCTCAAAATTAACGTGAATGAAACAAAAATCATGGTGTTTAAAGAGAAAAGTGAGAAAACAATATGCAACATTATCCCAAATGATGGGAGATTAGAACAAGCTGATAAGTACATATATCTGGGTAGCCTATTCACTAGCGACGGAAAATATATGGGTAGTTAGATAAGCGCATAAGTGAGGATGAGAATGTTATCGGTAGAGCAGGGTCCATCCTCAGGAGTAAAAACATAAAAAAATGGCCATACATAAGTCTATATATTGTACCGACTGTGCTATACGGTACAATATATAGACATGGACCTGTCAAGAAATGGACATGAGTAAAATTAACGCGATTGGCATGAAACCTCTGCGTATAATATGCGGGGAAAAGCAGATGGACAAAGTCCGAAACGAGATAATCCTCAAAGAATGTGGTACAGGAGAAACACTAGTTGACATATGGGAAAGAAATCAGTTAAGATGATTCGGACATGTACGCAAGTAAAACAAAAGTGAAACAAGTGTATAAAGGTAAAGTAAATGGCAGTATGCCCAGAAACAAACCGCGGAAAGAATGATTTGAATCTTTGAATGAGACCTTAATCCGAAGAGACATAAGAAGCCATAGGAACGCGAAAGTTTGCGTGAAAAAATGCATGGATGTGGAGGAGGCTGAAGAGGTATGCCAGGACAGGAAACTGTGGCGACAAATAGTTTATAAACAGAGTGACAATAGGGTGAATGACACCTGAAACAAAGACCTTGGATATTAATGGGCACAAGTGAGGAAGGACACATAACAATTTTGTGAGGCTCTTCACTTGGGGTGATCGCTAAAGTGATTGATCAGCAACCTGGGTCGGAGCAGTTTTGCGGAGCGGAAAGGGAAATGGCTTAATGGTATAATAATAATAATTATTATTATCCCTATAATATGGGGGACAAGTTTTGGAGTGTCTCAACTTAATTTAGAATCGCTAAAACAACTATTATTTGTTTAAAGAACGTTTTCTTCCCTGCTAGTCATGAAAAATTATTAGTTTTCAAGACAAATGATAAAGTTGATAAATGTCAAGAGTGATAATTCTTTTTCAACACATTTGGTCATTATTCAAACAATTTTTTTTCAAGTAATATTTTCACTTGTGAATCGTTATAACGTCATTCCCACCCGACTTCCATAAATGGAGGGGAGGTACAAGGGAAAAGAACTTCTTGATCTCCTGAAAGAACCGAGTGAGTCACGCTTACCTCGAAAGATATGTGGATTGATGGTATAATAATAATATTAATAATCTTACTGAATTAGGTTTAGATTTCTATCTATAATATGTTTTTTGAATTATTATTGTTCGAAAAACTAAGTTGTACATTTATTTTATGTTTCAGGTACGTATGACTAATACAGTGGATTCTTTTCTATTTTAGATTAGATCTTGATGATCGTATTGGTATGTAAACGATTTTATTGTACAATTTCAAACCCTTCAATATGAGATATTCTTGACAATTTCGTAAATGACCAATATCTAAAAAATTATTGGACATATTTCCAGTTCATTGCCGTTCCTCATCCAGACAGTGAATCATAACATTATTCAGGGTGGTTGAAGGTCAGGGAAAATCGGGAAAACCGGGAAATCAGGGAAGAGTCAGGGATTCCGGATAAAATCTTTGCCTTGTATTTCTATTTCTTTTGTTCTGTGTTTGCTTCCTCCTGAAATTCCATCTTTTTTTGGATGGAAATGCAACTGTTTGGTTGAAATTTACTCTTCCTTGGTTCAGGAAACAACTATCTTCTTCAAAATTCGTCCTTCTGGGTTGAATTCAACTGTTTTTGATTTAAAATTGACAACTTTTTTGGTTGAAGTATCTGCTATTACCTTATTTGTTTGAAATCCATCTTTATTGACTGAAAATTAAATTACTTGGTTGGAGGTTGAAAATTTGTTTCTTCTCTTGCTAAAAATCAATTTTTTGAACTGAAAATGTAAATGTTACAGATGAAGATTTATCATTTCAATTGACAATTTATCTCTTTGGTTCAAAGTTCATCTATTTGTTAAGAAATTTAACAATCAACTTGAAAACTCTTTTTTTTCATTTAAAATTAATCTTCCTTCTTTTAGATGTTCTCTTCTTTGGTTGAAAATGCAACTGTCTAGTGGAAAATTAACTTTTTTGTTTAAAATCCATACTTTCCGATTGAGAATTCAACAGTTTCAAATGAAATGTATCTTTTGTCTTGAGAGTTCAACAATTTAGATGAACTTTTTTTCTTTCTTGGCCGAAAAATCTTCGCTTGTTGCAAATTCGTCCATTTTGACAGAAAAATTATCTTTATCTGCAACTGTTCTTAGTTAAACTTATTTCTTTTTTGTTTGAGAATTCGACCATTTGGTTGAAAATTCATCTTTATAAGTTAAGAGGTTAACACTTTGGTTTAAGATTCAACTAGTTTATCAAGGATTCAAGTATTTTGCTAAAAATACATATTTTTTTTGGTAGAAAATTCAACTTTATTGTTAAACATTTGTCCCTTTGGTTGGAAAATTTAAATTTTATCGTAGAAAAGTAATCTTTTTTGGTCGAATAAAGTAAATAATTTTTTTTATTTTGACCTGATAGGATTGTTTTATTTCATTTATGAAATATTCAATATTAAAGATATAACAAGAATAAAATTCTGGTGCTTGAATGTTAATGGGCACTGAAAATGAAAATTAAAAATTCACATTTTCGGTTCAAAAATGTTACTGTTTTGTAGAAAATTCTTATTTTTGGCTTGCAAATTCAACAATTTAGGGAAATTTGTATTCCGCCTTGGTTCAAAATTTGGCTTTTTCGTTTCAAAATTTATCTGTTTTGGTGGAAAAATCTCTTTTTTTGTTCATCTGTTTTGGTTAAAAATTCATGTATTTTCTCATAAATTAAACTATTTTTCTAGAAAGTTTAACTAGTTAGTTCAAAAATAAGGACAATTCTTGTTGAAAATTCACATTTTCAGTTTTAAAAATTCAACTCTTTTGTTAAAAAGTGTTGCTTTTGGTTTGAAAATTCATCTCTCTTGGTAAACAAAATTTCCGTACAGGGTCCAGCTATTTGAAATTTTCATTTTTTGGTTGAAAATTTAACAACTTGGTTGAAATTTGAACTCCTTTGTTAAAACTTCAGTTGTTTGGTTGAAAATTCATCTCTCCAGTTAAAAATTAAACTATTTTGTTTTAAATTTGATTTTTTTTTGTTAGAAAATTAATACGTTTTGGTAGAAAAATCAATTCTTTGGTTGAAAATAAACTTTTCTCTTGAAAATTTAATTTTTTTGTTGAGAATTTATCTTTTTGGTTTTAAAATGGTAGAAAATTCGATTATTTGGTTGAAAATTAACTTTATGGTCAAAAATTATCATTTTTGTTATGGAAATTCAAAAATTTGGTTAATTGATTCATTTTCTTGAAATTTTAACTGTTTGGTTGAATGTCCAACTATTTGGTTAAAAAGTAACTTCTTGGTCGAAAATTCCCCTTTTAAGCTAGAAAATTCAACTCTCCGGTTCAAATCGTTTATTTGAGATTGAAAATCTATTTCTTCCGGTAAAAAAATATCATCCTTCTTATTTGAAAATACTACTGTTTGGTTGAAAAATGTGACTTGAAAATCTGTCTTGGTTGAAAATTTAGCTCCTCTGTTGAAAATTCATTTATTTTGTTGAAAATTCAACTATTCTGTTCAAAAGTCATCTATTTTGTTAAAAATTTAATATTTTTACTTGAAATGTTAGGTGTTTAAAGCGTTTCCAATATAATCATGCAAAAGGTGTCTTGTCCGAAATCGGAAACATTTTAGCCCTGATACTGAAAACTGTTATCTAAATTTCAGAATAGAGTCTTAAATCTAGATAAAGTTTATTGCATTTAATCAAACCAATTTTTAGGAATAACAATTATAAAATTTTTTTTCTAGAGTCATGAAACAGTATTTTCAGCTATTTTATCAGTCGAAAGTTATGATTTACATATAGTACTGTGAAAGGGGGAAATGGAATATTCCGAGTGACACGTCTATTACTCAATTTGAATTTCATCCTAAATATACATTGTTGTGATTTGTCGACATATATGGTGTATTTTCCATTTACGTTAACTAATGCTTATACCTTTTTAAATTAAATTTTTATAGTTACATGTAACGTAACTGTAACTAGTTACCTTTTTCGCTAAGTAACTTCACTATAACTAGTCACTCCAAAAAGTAACTTATCCAAAATTGGTAGAAAATTAAATTTTTGTTGGAATTTGGTATTTTTGTGTTAAAAATTCAACTAAAATCTCTTTGTTGAAATGAAAACTATTTTATTTTTTATTTTTGAAAATGCGTCTTTTTGGATTGTAAATTTATTTCTGTCTGTAAAAAGTGCAAATAATCTAAAATAAACATAGAATGATTATCCAATTATCAAATGCGAAACCCAATCCAGCTAGAAATGCGTTACAACTCTCAATCAAAATTCATTAGGTAGGAGAGAAACCGGTGTTAAGTGCTGAATCGAGGACTAGCGAACGGAACGGGTGAGAAGGAGGAACGATGATGAATGAAGCCACCCTTCGAAGTGAATATCGCACGCTTAGAAAAACACGAGTGACTCGATTTCGAGATGGGGGAGGAAATCAGGGTACACGCGTACACGAGAGTTTTGGTTAGGTCCGGGTGGTTCCAGCAATATGGGGTGGTTACGGGTTGGGGTGCTGCCCACTCCAAGTCGGTGACCCAGCTGTGCACTGACAGTTGTCGACTCTTTGTCAATTTCTCTATGCGATTAGACTAGACGTCCTACTCGCGCTCTAAAAATTCATCCCCTTTCCCCCCTGATATCTAAACTCCCTTCTTCACTAACCTATTTTCCCATTAGGCACGTAGCTTCCCCCTCGCGTGATGCTTGGATTGAAATATCAAATCACCGGAATAAAAACCGAACAAGCGCGTGCCCATAGAGCTTAGAAATTCGACTCTAAATTGATATTGAAATTGACCTTCAAAAATTCTTCCAACAATCAGTGTCGCCGGAAATCTTCGTTTTCAAAAGTCCCTAATTTTGCCCTGATTATTAATATTCAAAGACCAGCATTTCAATATGGTAACATTTTAAACATACAATCTTTTTTAAATGGAATAAAAACATTATATGAGCTCAAAATTCTAGGATTTATTTATTTCAACCAAAAAAGGTAATTTTTCTACCAGGAGGAAAAAAAAGTTCATCGAAATTATTAAACTTCCAAACGAAAAGACGAATTTCCTGTAAAACAGTTGAATTTTCAACAGAAAAGTTAATTTACAACTGGATAGTTACATTGTTCACAGAAAAAGAGGAAATTTTGAACAAAAAATTATTTTTCTCTGAAAAAAGGCGAATTTTCAAGTATGAACGATCAACTTTCAACAAAAAATAGAAAAGCTGCAATTTCATTTGAAAAACTTAATTATAAAAAAAAAGTATTTCAACTTTCACTCAAGTAATTGTATTTTCAATTGAAAAAAAAACTATTTTCAACAAAATAGTTAAATTCCAAACCGAAGAGATGAGCCTTCAACTACAAACATGAACTTTAAACAAAGTAGTTCAAGTTTTAACCAATTATTTTTATTTTCAATTAAAAAAGATAAATTTTTAACAAACTATGTAGTTGAACTTTCAATTCAAGATATCAATTTTGAACGAAAATGATGAATCTTCAACTGAATTGGTTACATTTTCAATTACAAGAATTAATTTCCAACAAAAAAAAAACAGTTTTTCAATCAAAGATACATTTTCGAAGAGAGATGATTTTTCAACAAATAATGTAATAGTAGATGCTTCAGTCGAAAAAGTTTTTTATATAAAATGAAAAAATACTTAAATCCTACCGAAAAAGACGAATTTTTGATAAAACAATTTGAATCCTCAACCAAAGAAAATAAAGTTTGAATCGAAAAAGATAAATTCTTATCGAAAAATGTAATAATTGATAGTGTATATATGAAAAGTATTTTAATTTGCTATAGAAATCAATAGAATTCAACCAAAAAAGACGAATTTTCAAGAAAATTGTTAAATCTTCGACAAAAATATATCAATTTTCAATTCAAAAGGACGAATTTTCAATTCAAAAAGACGAATATTCAATAAGAGGGTTGAATTTTTAATTTAAAATATGGCTTCCTAACAAAATAATTGAATTTCCAACCAAATTATGAGGTTATTAATCAAAAATTAGAATTTCTAACCAAAAAGAAATGAACCGAATGGTTGAACTTTTAAACAAAAAAGAATAATGTTTACCCGAAAACAGTTAAATTGTCAACTAAACTGTCCAATTTTCAATCGAAAAAACACCAATTTTTTTAAAACAGCATAATTTTCAACCAAAAAGTTTATTCATCAACGAATAGATTAATTTTCAATCAAAAATGACGAATTTTCAACAAAACAGTTGAATTTTTGCCCAAGACTCTCTAACAATGTAGTTGCATTTTCAAAAAAAGAATTTAATTTTCAACCGAATAGCCGAATTTTCAATAAAACGAGATGTATTTATAATGCAAAATATAAAAGTGAAAATTTCAAAGAAAGATAATTAACTTTCAACCAAAAATTGTTAGATTTTCTTATCCTACCTAATGAATTTTAATTAAGAGCCGTACCGGATTTTTAGCTCGATTGGGTCTCACATTTAATGATTGGATTATTATTTAATGTTCATTTCGGATTATCAACATTTTTTCATTTTATCAATATCATTTTCGAAATGGGGAATGATCGTCAGTAAATTATGAATGTGCAATATGTATGGATAAATAGAACTTGAATATCCAGTATCAATATGAGAGTAAAACTAGTTCAAACAGAGACGAATCGTTCTATGCAAACAAAATGATTCATTGGTTTATCTGTTTTGCCAATCTATCCTAGTTATACAAACATGGATCCAAAATATCATAAATTTTAGGGTTTCTTTCATATAAGGGTAAAGACATCAGTTAACCACTGCTGAAGGGTGGCCCATTATTACAGACGCCATAGCCCAAATTGCTCTCAAAACAGGGCAAATAGAGTGATTTCTCACGAAAATAGGGGAATAACAGGTGAACAAATTCTTTCAAATAAAATTAATGTAGGTACTTTCGAGTAGGATGACTTTTCAGCAAAATAATGACATTTTGAATAAAACAAAATAGTTGAACTTTCACAAAATCGTTACATTTTCAATAAAATAGTTCAATTTTTAACCAAATCGTTTGATATTCATTTGAATTAATTTTCTGCCAAGCGGTCAAATGAAAAAAATGAAGCATTAACCAAATACAGCTGCATTTTTAAAAATATAATTTCATTTTCGATGGAAAATTACATTTTTAGAAAGTAGTAGAATTTTCAACACAATACTTAAATTTGGAACAAACTAATCGATTTGTCGAGCAGATAATTGAATTTTCAATCTACAGAGATGAACTTTTAACTAAATGGTCGAATTTGCAGCAAAAGGACGAACTTTTTAGATAACAGTTGAATATTCAACCAAAAAAATTAAATTATCAACCAACTAGTAGAATTTTTAACCAAAAGAGATGATATCTGAACCAATTGGTTGTATTTTCCAACAAAAAAGATTAATGTTCAACTGTACGATTACATTTTCAACAAAATCCCTGAATTTTCCACCAGGAAATGACGCATTTTATAGAAAACTGCTCAATTTTTAGGAATAAAGTTCCTTTTCAATCAAGAAAGATAAATGTGCTATCAAAATAATTATATTTTCAACGAAGGGAGACAAATTCTTATCGAAAAATTTTGACTCAAAATCAAAATTAGTTGAGTTAAAAAAAGTACGGGATGGATCTTCATCCTAGAAAGATGAATTTTGAACCAAATGGTCGAATTTTTAAATGAAAAAGATTAAGCTTCTGCCAGAAAAAGTTTTGTTTTCAACCAAGAAAGATTCTACCTGAAAATATCAATTTTATATCCAAAAATGTTCTAAAAACCAGCGAATTTTGGACAGAAAGATGACTTATCAATATAATAGTGGAATCTATAACAAAACAATTAAAATTCTAACAAAAAAGTTGAATTTTTAACAAAATATTTGAATTTTCAAACTATAGAGATGAATCTTCAACTAAATGGTCGAATTTTCAACAAAAGTGTTAATTTTCTAGCAAATACTGAAATTTTCTGTCAAATTAGTTGAATTTTCTATATAAAAATACGGAATTTTTAAAAGACAGATGAATGTTTAATATGGAAAGTTTACTTACAACCAAGAAGGTTGACTTTTTTTACGAAAAAAAAAAATTGAATTGGCAATCCAAAAGAACGGATTTTCTATCCAAAAAGATGAATGTTCAACTAAACAGTTAAATTTTATATCAAAAGAGATAACTTTTTAACCCATTAGTTGATATTTTAACAGAATGATTAGATTCTTAGTAAAGTCTTTGAATTTAATCCAAATAGTTGAATTTATAAGAAGAATAAAATTTTCTTTTTTCACGTCTGGGAAAATGTATAATTTAAAAAAATTTAAATTCCAAATAGTTGCATTTTTAAAATACAAAGGTGCATTTTCAACCGAGAAGATTAATTTTCTCCTAAAAGATGAATTTTTAGCAAAATGCATGAATCTTGAACCAAATAGTTAAATCTTTAACTATATTTTCAGTTCATAAAATTAATTTCAAGCAAAAAAAAAAAGACAGTTTTTAACAAAACAGTTGAAAACTATTGTCTGGATTACAATGTAATAAATAGGATTACCTAAATTACTTCAAATTACCTTGATTTTAAGTGGGTTATCTCCGGATTGTATTGGATTAATCGGGCTCATAAGTGGATTACTCTGATTTTCTTGAATTAATCGGGATTAAAACTGGATTAGTTAGATTACCTGAATTACTAGGAATTATGTGGATCACAGATGAATTACGTCAGACAGCAAGTGGATTATCTCGGCTAATTAATGGATTACTTCGGCTAACTAATGGATTACTCCGGCTAATTAATGAATTACTTCGAATTACTTGAATTTATGTGGATTACAAGCGGATGACGCCGGTTACAATTGGATTACTCCAGATTACCACAGATTATTTGGGCTTATAAGTGGATTACTCTCATTTTCTTGAATTATTCGGGGTTGGAACTGGATTACTTAGATGACCCTAATTACTAGGAATTATATGGATTATAGATGGACTATAATCTATTTGAAAGTGGGTTACTCAGGCTGGTTAATGGATTACTCTGAGTCACTTAAATTTTCCTGGATTACAAGTGGATGACAGCGGATTACGAGTGAATTACTTTGGATGAGAACGGACTTTTTGGGCTCATAAGTGGATTACTCTGATTTTCTTGACTTATTCGGTGTTAGAAGTGGAATAATTAAATGACCTTAATCACTAGAAATTACATGGATTACAGATGGATTACGTCGAATTCGAAGCGGGTTACTTCGACTGATAAACCGATTACTCTCAGTTACTTACATTTTTTTGATTGCATGTGGAATACTCTAAGTTCGAAATTGACAATTTGAATTACCTGAATTACTCCACATAACCCGGATTGCAAGTGGATTAGGCTGGATTGCAAGGCGATTATCCTGGATTACAAGTTGATTACTCCAGGATACAAGCGGATTACTTCGGCGCATAAGTGGATTACTCCGAATGACTTGAATTACTCCGAGTTACAAGTGGATAACACCGCATTACCAGTTTCGATAACCGAACGATCCACGCATTGCCCGAGTTGTTTCTCCCTCGCACTCAAGGCAAGGTAGGTTTGCACATTATTGTAAGGTAATCTCAATGATTACGAGTCGTGGCGCGGGTATGTACAAGGTTTCTGCGTGTGCCTGAATTACTTTCCTACACGCTCGATTCGAATCTGAGAACTTATCGCGGGAAAAAGTGCTAAATGTTGAAGAAATTATGAGCCGGTATTATAGTGAAGATCCTTATCCGTGCGTTACGGGGATCGAGATCGCCTAAGGTAGTGTTTCTCTGATGCGCAAGTATATTCCTTACGACAATCATTCTACATTTCTTTAGTTTCCCTCTTTTTATTCTGTGGATGCATTCCAGTCTAACGTCTTCTGTAGGCATCAGTTTCAAAGGAGACTGTATTTTGTTACATTCAAGACTGTTTTCTGCCGGGTCGTAAATTACAAACCTTATTTTAGCCGATGTATGAAAAGTAACAGTAAGAAGTTGGAAAGGCGGAAGATGAACCGAGAGAGATGAGCGATCAACGGTATTTTCACTTTGTATAAAAATCTTGAACTACTTATAGGGTAATAGCGCCAATTATCGATCATGTACCGTTGATCGAACACGCAGGTGAATTTGCACCAAGGTCAAAGGTTTCGTTTCATGAACAGCTTGTTTCTGATTAATTATTTATTCAACTTTCGCACAATTATACGTCATCGAACTCAGCTGTTTACATGAATTATCTCAGTGTTTTAACTGTTAACAGGGGAACCGCAAGACTGCATTTTCAAAATTCCCTGATTTCAAGGGTGGCAGTACAGAACTAGATGATCAACAAAGTGGGAATTTTTCCATGAATATCTATCTAAGGCTGAAACAGCAGTCCTCGCAAGCTGAAGTACTGCTGGATTAAGATAAAAAAAGTTTGATTGAAAAAAATTATTCAGATTCGAGAAAATGGATGTGATAGTCATAAATCTCAAAGTAGCACCAATCTCAAATTCTATCAAAATCAGCTATAGATTGTCATACGAAATTCATTTTTAGTTAATGGTAGATTACATAATTAGTAGTGTTAGGCAGGTCTTTAAGGGAAGAACAATGTTTGCATGAAGATTTGTAAAACCATTGCCAAGGGCGATGATTTTTCATGTCGTCATGCAAACATTGAGCTCCACGTGAAAAGACATGTGTAACACTACGAGTGATGTACGATATTTCATACGAGATCATCATTTTATGAAACTGCAGGGCCGTTTGAAATGTGAGTCGTGCAAACATACAACGTCGTGGCAGTCATCCGCTTGGGCTGTGATTCGTAATCTCTTATGGCGCAAAATTTGAAATGTGTTTCGGTCCGAGCTGAAGTGCCATCTGGTTCATTATTTTTCCCAACAGTAAGGTTAGAGAAAAAACTTGCGCGTTATTCAGTGGCCATTTGTGAAACTATTTATGTGTCTGTATGGCGATTTTAGAACTAATTACATGTCACCAGCTGACACTGTTCGGTGAACTTGGATAATAATTCCGAAAAATGATAATAGTGAAAGGTTGAAAAAATTATTACTACGATAAAATTTTGGTTGCGGCTACGGGTGCCGAAATTTCAATACGAACAGCAATAATAACTTATCTGAAAATGTATTCAAAATTTCTTTTCAATAATTGTATTGAAAAATTCGATTTGAAAAAACTGATCTCAACACAATGTGTATTTGATTTTTACAGACCTTTTGTTTTGCAGTGAATCCATTTTTGATAAAAGTGTTTTTATCTAGATCTGTACTGCAACCATTCATTTAAATTGAGTTTCAGACGTTTGTAAACTAGGCCCTTTAATTTTAAATTCAAAATTCAAGAAAAAGTTGTATTTGTTCCATAGAAAATATTTTTATTAAATTTTGAAATCATTGTTGGATCTGGAAATTATGAAAGTAATTTGAAAATTCGAAAATTGTCGTGTAATCAATTTACAAAAAAATGATGAATAAATTATATATATTTTATTACGGTCTTTCAATGATAATTAAGGGGATGACTGCAAAATCTTGGAAAATGAAATTCGCAACACTGTGATATTCCGAATTGGAAAATTCCTATATAATATAATTGCCTAATGATGAAATTTTCAAGTTGAAAAATTCCGAACAGTTTATAATATTAGGGGAGAGTGGGGAGTTGTGGGCCGTTGGGAGTCGTGGGCCACCTCAATCTATGCCAAGAGGCGTAGTTAGTATTTCGGCATTGTTGATTGCAGCATATTTCAAAGTTAAGTTAGTGCAAAATATTCCTTGAGCAATTGGCTTCAAATTAAATCAAAAAATGTCGGTAAAACATTCATTGTGTGTATGGCAATTCGGTCATTTCGAGAATGCCGGCTGTGGGGAGTTGTGGTCCACCGTTAGTGGGGAGTTGTGGGCCAAACGTTCTTAATGCGTATTTCAATTTTTGAACTGAAACTTCTTTTCTCTTGTTCTGAAAAGTGATGTTAGAGTGAATTTAGAATGTCAATTGTGTTGAGACAATGAATGTCAATCGGAACAACACAGTTCACTGTAACATGTGCGATCGTGCGGCGCACTTGAAATGCGCCAACATGAGGACCGGATATTACACGTGCATACATTGTGAATCAGAATAATTTTTTGTTAATCTTTTTAAAATCATTAATTTTTATTTACTGCAACTTTAATAAACATAAACTACTGGAATATGCCATTGTCTTTTATTTTTCGTCATGGCCCAAAACTCCCCACCAAAATCACAAATATCGATTTTGATCAGATTTACGTCATCCTAAATATTTCTCGCGCATTAACGAATTTTATTAATTGTAGTCTCCAATTGATACACTGAGAAGTTTACTACAAATACCAGTTCATACATTGACAATTTATCGATGTTCAGAGAAGTTATGTCTTGAAAACAAAGCGTGACCCACAACTCCCCACTCTCCCTTACCGAATTGGTGAATTCCCGACAGCTTATAATATTACCGAATTCGAAAATTCCCAAATAATCAAATTCACGACAGAAAATTGCTGAATTATAAAATATCCGAACTAAAAAATACCAGAATTTAGAAAATGAACTTTTTTCACAATTTTATTCATTTTGCATATATTCGACATTGCTCCATTTCCCTTTCGGGGTAGGTGTGACACACTCGCTGGGGAAGGGAGTAATGTGGAGAAGCGAGTGTAGATTTTTAGATTGATCTTACAATATTTAAGTTAGAAACAAAATATTTTTCATGTTTAAAGTTTCTAAAAATATTTCTTTGAATGTAAAATAACTATAATTGAAAACAAATTCTCATACAGAAATATATTTTTTTCAATTATTGGTATTTTAAATTCAAAAAATAATTGTAGAAACTTGGAACATTAAAAATAATGTTTTCAATAAAAATATTCGAATATTGTATTTTTTTAAAATGAATAATATTTATTTTTAACCAATTTTGTATTTGTAAATTCGGAAATTTTTTATTTTGGTAATTTTCTAGTTCCGATATTTTATAAATCAACAATTTTCTTCCGGAAATTTCATCATTCGAAAATTTTTAATTCCGGTAATATTATAAAGTGTCAGGCATATCATTATGCGGGAATTTTGTGATTCGGAATTATTATAAACTATTCGGGAACTTTATTATTCGAAAATTTGATTATACGGGAATTTTCTGATTCTGGAATTTTACAGTGCCAGAATTTTCAAATCGTCCCTTATTAAGATGAGGCTTTTTGATATGCACAATTCAATCGGTTGATCAATATCGTAATTTTTGTGATACATATATAATACGGTTGAAGCAGAGGCATTATTAACAGATCTATAAAACACACACGACCGAGTGAGGGCGCTTGATTAAATTTATTTGCCTTATTCAACGTTTATTCGCTCACACATGATTCTGCAGTCTTTGGTGTTTTCATTGAGCGCGTATTCACACACACATCTGTGTTTGTGCATTTGCAAACAAAAATGCAAACGCGCTGCATTCGGCAATGCGACGTGCGCAGTTAATTGCCTGGACAGTGGACACTGGACAGCCTCGGTAAATACGTAGTGGTGCATGTAAATACCAGGATTTTCCTCTCAAAAAGAGATCTGCCGCAGTTTGGAAATCCACGCCAAACATCGTCATTAAGAGTTGAAAGTGGAAGGTGGCAACATGTTCGAATAATAAATTAATCAATTAATCAACTCTTAAGGATGCCAAAAATCTTCTACTGGATGAATTTTTGTTTCAATTACGTAAATTGAAGCATAATACTTCTGGTGAAGATTTCCAAACTGATCTAATTAACCCTTCCACAAATTACATAGAAAAAACAAATTGTAATCTTTACAGCGATTTCAGAGTAATCTTGACATGCAATAAAAATTAACTCTACGCTTTAAAATTTACCCACTACATGGGAAATGGTTACCATTTCAACTCTACTAAATCTTGTTTTGTTTCGATGCGACAAAATTCAAATTTGTCCACTTGAAAATTACACGCAACAAAAATTCACTTCTGTTTTTTCTGTATATGGAAAAATACTTTAATTCGGACACAGCCTAGAGCTAACCGAACAGCGTGGAAATCTACGTTTAACTCCAGGCAAAAATAAACATGAAAATCGTCGTAGAATTTAACGTGGTAATGCCCATAGGAATTCACATAGAACTCCACGTTAAAATAATGGAAGAACTCTATTTGGAAATAGCCATGGAAAATCAACGTAAAACTCCACTTAGAAATATCCTGGGATATCCAGGTGTATAAAAGTTCACGAAAAAATCACTGCTGAAATCCACGTGAAACTCCACGTGGAAATGACCATGGAAATTCACGCAGAACTTCATGTGAAAATAATTCTAGGAATTCACGTAGGGCTCCAAGAGGAAATTTTCATGGAAGTCGACGTAGAATTCCACCCAGAAAGAACTATAGAACTCCACGTGGAAAAGTTCGTAGAACTCCACGGGAAATTAACTATAGTATCCATTTGGAAATAAACATAGCATTCAACGTAGAACTTTACGTAGAAATGACAGTAGAAGTTAACGTAGAACTCCACATTAAAATAACTATGAAAATCCACGTAAAGCTCCACGTAGAAATAATCATGAAAGCCCGGTTACAACTTCACAAGGATACAACCATGACAATCTATGTAAAAATTCAAGTGAAATTAATCATATTTCACGTGAAAATCCACCCGAAAAAAGCCATAGAACTCCTCGCGGAAATAAGCATAGAAATACACTTGAAAATAACCATGGAAATTCACGTATAACTTCGCGTGAAGATAACTGTAGAAATTCACATAAAACTTCATGTGAAAATAGCTATGAAAGTTCACACAGAACTTCACGTGAAAAATATTAGTTTTTACTCCCATTTCTCCCTCTGGTCCTCCATCTTACCTCATTTTTGGCGATTGCATTTTTTTCGCGAATTTATTTAGAGGTAATCCAAAAATAACTTAAGTCGATTTCGAGAAGGGGTAGGGTTTGGATAAATATTACTGTTTTTACTAATTAACAAAGTAGCTCAACTTTGAAACAAGTAATTGCAAATTTTCAACCAAAAACATATTCACTCAAAACGAAAATTCCATAGTTGATATTTTAACGAAGGAAAAATTCTCAATGTTTCAATTGATCTAAAAAAAGACAAATTTCAATTGATATATTTAAATCCTCAACAAATAACAAATTTTCAGTCGATTAAGAAAAAAAATGTCATCCAAAATGTAGATTTTTCAAATTAATTTTCTATGTTAAAAGACAGAAAAAAATATCCATAAATTTCAGAACAAAACAGTGGAATTTTCAATCTAAGCAGACGAGTTTTCCAGAAAGCAGTTGAATTTTCAAGCAAGTAATTATATTTTCAAACAGAAAGATCATTTTTCAGCAAAAAAAAAAATAACTTTTTACCGAAATGTACGAAATTTCAACAAGCTACATACATTTTTAACCTGAGTGTAGCATTTTAATTAGAGAAGATTTTTTTTTACTAAGAAGACGAATTTTTGACAGAATATATGAATCTTCAACCAACAAGTTGAATTTTCTACCAGATTGTTGAATTTTAAAGCCAAAATGATGATTTTTTTTCACAAAAATTGAACTTCAACCGTAAAATATGAATTATCAACAACAAAATTGAATTTTCTACCAACTTGTGGAATTTTCTACCAAATTGTTGAATTTTTAACCGGAAAATATGAATTTTCAACCCAAAAGATGAATTTTCAATAAAGTAGTTCAATTTTCAACCAAGAGTTGAATTTTTAGCATAAGAAGAGTGATTTTACCAAAAAATTGGCCCCTTGTAAGACAGTATAGAAAAATCGCTCCGCCCCACACACCCAAACGACTGAAAAGTTTCTTTTAAATCATTGGTGGAACCCCCTTCACCTTCTTTCACATACATTCTTTGAAGAAAATTCGCACTCACGCCCTCCGAAAAATGTTCTGGGTCCGCCCTCATAGAAAAAAATACTTCATTTAAGGGCATAATTCGACTTATTTGACGGTGTCACAAGAAGAAGCATATGAAACCTGAAATTAAGAACGTGTTTTAAACATTACAGGTATCAAACAAAAAGACTGATACTTAGGTGGTAAAGAGCTGAAATCAATACGATATTTATATTGAAAAATTAGAATAAGGTTGAGATGATATTAAATTAAAAACTATCCCAGCTGGAAGTAAAACGGAACTATCTAGCAGAATACCAAGACCGTAACGCGCGCATATCCTAGCGCGATTAAGGCGGAATCAATCTGAAATTCAGTAAGGCGTACTTCTTGATTTTAGGTAACCAAATTCTGGAATGTAATTTGAGGTTGCCTTCCACTTAATTAAAGAACTGTATATTAATAGTTAAGTGCATATTTTAATTTATTCCAGTCGATGAATGCCTAATTTTTAAGTAAGGTGAGTAAGTGGAGTGAATGATGCCTGAAATGATAGAAATTGAATATTAATGGGCCCGAATGCAGTGGTTTATATGTTGACTTTGTGAAGCTCTTCGCCCAGGGTGATTGCTAGAGAGATTGATCAGCTACCTGGGTCGGAGTAGTGTCGCAGAAATAACGTGTTATTTGAATAAACGCCACGCGAATTCATACCCCGAAAGGAATCTGGCTTAATAGTATAATAATAATAGAAAAAGTACTTTATTTGAGATAGTTTTTATTACTTAAATTTAGTTGCTTTCCTAATTTAAGCCAAATCTGAAATGAAGTCAAATATAACTTTAAGTATTTGTTTTTAATGTGGCTTCAACATCGGTGACTATATTTCGCGAATGTAGCACCATTGTAGTTACTATTGGGTGGAGGATGAGGCAGGACCGGCGGCGAGTAAAACCCGAGCTTTATCTCATTCTACTCGGATGGATATCATTTTATGGAATAGCGAATAGGCTCCATCGAATCGAAACGGCGCAGCATTCCTAGTTCAAAAGCTCGTCTTTAACTCACTTGGGCGCAAACTGCAAACTATTGATTTGTTTCATCGCCACCAGCTCCTCCTGTGCTGAAACGTGAGGTAAGGGCTTCAGAAAACACCTCCCTCCCATCCTCTCTATGTCATAGAGTATAGCAACGTTACGCACAGGATCCGGATGCATGATGTCCCCACACGTACCCCTCTTTCCCACCCTCTTCACCCCATACTCGTACATATCCTGCAGCGTCACACAATACGTGTGTAATCCCCATCGATGTCTGCTTTCAATTCAACCCCCCGGCGAATGAAAAATTTCATAGAGGGTTTTCTGCTGCTTCTCGACGACAGTTTTCACAGCGGTGTTTCACTGAAGGATGCCGAGTGTCAATTTTTTACACTTGTGTCAATTTGCTTTTATTATACTTGAAAGAGTTCCTAATATTAAGGATAATGGAGTTATTAGGAGTCAGTTCTGAATCTTCCTCTGTTTGTTTTTCTTAATTGTCTCTTCCTCCTATTTTCTTATTTGATCCAAAAATAATTGTACAATTTGTTATAAATTGAACAAATGTTTAACTGGTGGTCTGAGGCCTTTAACTCGTTAAGGTCACACCTCTGAATAATAACGTGAAGGTCACATAGGATCCAATAACTCATATTTCGTCGTCAAAATTTTCTTGGACACACCTTAAGGTCCCTACTTAATGATAGACCAATTTTCATTTTTTAGATTTACACTCAGCATGATGAACAAATTTTAATAAAAATATCGGCCTAGGATACTTTGGACCCCAGGCGACCTTAAAGGTTTTCACGCTAAAAAGTTTTACTTATTTTATTTTGATAAAAATAACAAATTACCTACGTAACAGCAATAAGAGTGCACACTTATTGCTAACTGTGCACTATAAAATGATTGTGGGCTTTACTGAAAATAATTTAACCCTAATTTTTGTTCAAAATTCTACCCCCAAAAGTGTAAAAACCACTCTCCATAGGAAGTTGAACATTATATAATGTGCTTCTTTTCATATAAGTAAGATATTTTCGGCCTTGAATCATTAAAAATTAACTTTCAAGGAATAAAGTATATGCCAGCGATTGGTATACCCTTAAAATTTTACAAACACCCCTTAGAACCCATTATGAATAATTAGAACAGATCTTAACATAATTTGTCACAAGAAAAGTCATAGGACAGAATTTTTCATGCGAGCCAAATATAATTCTATTAAATCGAAATCACCATTTAAAGATAAAATAAAAGCTCACTTCCGACATCGAGTATTCCTGGATTCAAGCCAAGAATTTATGATTAAAAAAAGTTCTCCAGTTCCAAGAAATAGAATATGGAAGTTTACAGTCTTGAAGAGACAGGAATCTAAAATTAGAATAGGCTCGATTGCAGATTACTATAAAAAGTGCGATTTTCAGTTTTACCATTAACACACTGGGTCAGATGGACCCATCAAAAACCTCGAGTACTTCAACCAGAAAATGCATATTTTCGGGCTGTAAAAATTCATATATTTTATTCAACACTTTAAAATTAGGAGGTAGTAGTCTTAAAATAGATGTAAACTAAAATAGTTCATAAAATTAAAATCGGTAGACCAAGTGAAAAAATGCTGGTTTTTACACAAAATTAGATGGCTTTTTCAATTTTCATTATTTTTGCACCAAAATTGAAATGCTTGTTCTCGTAAAAACGCACTTCTACACAAAAATTAACTTAATAGTGTAAGCTTTAAAAAAGGTATTAATTTGAGCTGGAAGGTGCTCTTCATTGTTTAGCTTTTAAATAAAAGCTTCTTTCCGAGATATTGAGTTGCTAGATTAGAAGAAGATGATTTTATTTAGAGAGACTTAACCAATTCCAAGTAAATCTTCCTGAATTTTTTTCCACATTTTTTAAGTCTAAACTTCAGGGTTCCGAAATTTTAATTTTTTTAAATAATAAAGAATTGCGTCCGTGATATGGGGATGCTGAATAAAAATAAAAGAGGTTTCACCCAAAAAAATTATTCTGTTCCGGGAAAATAAATATTTAGTGTGAAGGTATCGCATTTTTTGCAAAAATGTTGGTTATCTTGTTCTGTACTGTAACCCTTCAAATAATGTATATATAATAATTTATTTTTATTATTCAAAGACTACATTGAATTACCCTCACTAAAAATATGGTAAAATACTGTTAAAATAATGTATATTTTAAAACCAAGGTTTTTTTTATAGTTAACCTTAATTTTAACATAATTCACATAATTTAAATTTGATCAAAGATATACAAAAATTCTGGACTTAAACATAACTTTTGGGTTGAAAATTCAACTATTTTCGTAAAAAAATAACTTTTTTTTTAATTCATATTTTTGAGTTGATAATTTGACTGCTTTGCAGAAAATTCTTTTTTTTTTTGCTTAAAAATGTAACAACTTTGTTGTCATTTTTTTTCTGTAATGTCTAAAAATTCTTCTTTGGCTGAAAATACAAATTTGAACTCCTTTGTTAAAAATCCATTTTTGATGAAGATTCATAATTTCAGTTGAAAGTTCATCTCTCTGGTGCAAAATTAATATTTTTCTAATAAATTATATATTTCATTTTGGTTCATAACGTATTTTTTCAGTTAAACATTGAACCATCTGTTAAAAAGTCTTGTAATTTTTCCGAAATTTTTATTCTTATTCAAATTTTATTATTTGGTTGGAAATTTAAAAATGTTGTTAGAAGCATGCGCTTCTTGCTGAACACTTAAACTGCTTTTTTTAAGATTCGCCTTTTTTGTTGAAGATGAAAAATCTGTCTTGGTTAAAAATTCAACTCTTTTGTTGCAAGTTAATTTTTCTTTTTTGGTGACTGGGGAGATATTTCTAGCTGATCTCGTAAAAAAATTGAGACTATTCATTGAAGAGTAATCAAGGCGTGCCTTTTTCATGAAAATTGTTTAAATAATTAACCACATTTGCTCATTAAATAGTTTATAACATTATATCTTATACACAGAATTTCTGGACAATTTTGCTCCTCTCATGTACTATCTAATGAAATTATCATAAAAATGTTCATTTTCAGAATGTCTACTTATAATGGGCAAATTGTCATTTCATTTTCAAGAAATTTAAATTTTCTAATTTCGAAATTCAAGCCATTGCATTGTAAAGTAAGCAAAATCTTATTGCGTAATTTTTAATTTAATTGAAACTATGAAGTGATACTTTTTTATTCAAAAGATTGAATAATTCAACGATTTTTTAATGATTGCAGTATAAAATGCAAAATTTGAACGCCAATGTAAATAATAATATAAAATAATTATTCAGAAACATCATAATAATCGAGATTTGATAATATTACCCTGTGCTACTTTTTTCTCAAATAACCTTCAGTATCTTTCACGAAATTAATTGAAGCCTCGGCAGAGATAACGTTGAACCAACAAAAATATTTTTATTTAAAACCATGTTTGTAGTATGACAATCGGGATTTCTGCCCAAGGTTTTTCGGTTCTGTGTCGTTATAAAAAAGTGTATCAATATATGCTCACAGTCTGAACAAATATTGCAGGAAAACATATTTTTGTTGATTCAACGTTATCTCTGCCGAGGCTTCTTTCACAATTAACAAATACTATATTTTTCTTGGTTTTATAAATAATTGTAAAAATATTCAGTTTTAAAATTGACTTTATCTGCTGAATTTTTTGAAAAGTAATTGTTAAGTAATTGTTTTAAGACAAATGTTATAAAACTTTCAGAATCCTGGGAACACGGTGCTTTTGTTCCGAAACTCGTAAAAGAGTTTCATTGTGTTTATTTTAGAAATTGTGATATCTTTCTCAGTTGAAAAGTAACTTTGTCTTGTCGGTGTTCTCATTTGTACTCTTTCAAGAAACATTTCTTCAAAAAGTGTCAAATATTTCCACGTCAAGGCGATAAAAGAATCTTTCAGGGAAATAGGAATAGAGCATACAATTTTTCTTCCGTCAACATACAGAATAACTCGGGAGAAGGAAATCTCGTCATGAACTTGGAATGAGAAATCTTAATTTAGCCTCATATCAACCTTCATTAAACTTAAGATAGGGTTGAATAAATTCCTTTTAATAAATAGTCGTATTCTTCCTAATTTTGCATATAAGCTACACACGTATGTACTTCATAAGTCTTCTAATTTTAATAAATCATTGGAAGAATTTTAACACCCTGAATAGGGTAGTCCAAAAATTCATTGCAATTTTTTTTCGAATTTTCATTCATATCACCCGGAAATTTGTTCGAATTCACAAAAAAATATTTTTTTTTTTAATGTCATTCAGAGGTTCAGCAAGCCATCATAAAGTTAAATACATATTTCCCATAAAAAATACGTTTTTGTAAATTTTATTCAAAATCTTCAATATCATCTGAATCGAGTTGAACTCGTCATTTCTCTTTACAAATAGCCATAGAATATGAATGAAATATTACTTGTCAAATACCAGATCCATAAGTCTGATAGCGTCCTAACAAAACCCCATAAGTGAAAAATTGGGGTTTGAGAACTTTTGGCGCTAATTATGATTTTTTCGCGAGTTTTTATTGCAAATTTTTCCTTATGCATAAAATACTACTTCATATTGATGATTAGATGTTTACAAAAAGTGTTAAGACAATCTACCATTGTTTTTAGCAATTTTCTTTTAGAATAGGGATAGAAACCCTTGTGAAAAAGAAATATGGGTAAGTATTGGATCTGATACTTTTTTCGCGAATAAGTATTGGTGATCGAATACTTTTTCGCGAAAAAAGTACTGGCTCCTATACTTACCAATACCTTTTTTTAATAAGGGAAGTCGCAGTTTTTCAAAAATTTCCCACTTTTTGTCTAATTTTCAATCAGACTGAAGTAAAAGATCATTAATGTGAACAGAAATAATTGTTCAAACAATTTAGTATCATTGCTCATCATATTATCTTTGAATAATACTATATAAATTGCGGTTTTAATCTAAAATGTTCAACTTTTTGTCCACTATCTCCTTCCATATTAATACTAGATATCTGCTGCTTTTTCCGAAATTTTTAACTTTTCGCCCACTTTTCAATCAGTGGAATAATGATTATTTCAAGTCAAGAAAAATGATTGTTCAAACTACTTATTTTTATAATTAATATTATTCTTTGTGCTTTATGGTAGAAAGTCGTGAGTTTTTCTGAAATTTCCATCTATCTTTTTTTTTACTTTGAGTGACTTCATAATTAATTAAATTGAGCAAAAGTGAATGGAAAAAAATGTGCGGATTTTTCGGAAAAGCTCAAGTATTCGTCTCTTTTTCACTTGTATTGACTTAATAAATAATCGGATTAGGAAAAAATAATTGTTTAAACAAATTATTATTGTGAATAAGTATCTGCACCTATATTAATGCTAGGTAGTTGCGGTTTTTTTTAATATTCAACGGTTTGGCCACTTTTCATTTAGTAAGGTAATAATTAATTCAAGTTGATAAAATAGTTCTTTAAACAATTCATTATTGTTAATGAATGTCTTCTCTTAGATAAGTGCTAAAAAATTGCGGTTGTTTCACAAATATTTAATTTTGCTTTTTCTCTTTATAAACAAATAATAAATAAGTATCAGAGAGAAACAATTTCAAATTTGAAAAATGATTCTTGTTGATGTTCAATTTTTTTCATAAC
The DNA here is from genome assembly GCA_932178445.1 of Andricus quercusramuli. Classification (NCBI taxonomy): domain Eukaryota; kingdom Metazoa; phylum Arthropoda; class Insecta; order Hymenoptera; family Cynipidae; genus Andricus; species Andricus quercusramuli. The sequence goes on along the minus strand of CAKNXH010000069.1, from coordinate 1,363,064 downwards.
TAAAAAGTCAAAGAAAACTAAAGGTTTCAGAGAAAAAGCAACTTTCTAGCAATACTCTTAGAGAAGATAGTTATAAACAATAATCAATTGCCTAAATCAGCATGTTTATTGACTTGCATTGATTATTACCTCACTGAGTGAAGAGTGGACAAAAAGTTTAAGAAATTAGAAAAAAACTGCAACTTTTCGCACTTACCTGAGGAAAGATATTTATAAACATAATTGAATTTTTCAAACAATTTTTTTTGTCAACTTGCATTATTTATTACTTCAGTAACTAACAAGTGGGTGAAAAGTTAAATTTTTTAGAAGAAACCGCTACTATCTGGCATTATTAAACAAGACCATAGTTATGAACAATAATAATTTGTTTAAATTATTATTTGTACTGAATTGAATTAAGTAATAACTCACTTCAAGTGAAAAGTAGAAAAATAGTTGAAAATGTCAAAAAAGCCGTGACTTTCTAGTAATATTCAAATTGAATATTATTAGCAATAATATTAAATTGTTTGAACAATTGTTTTTGTTAAATTTAATCAATTATTTGCCCTACCCTAATCGGAAATTGAACATAATGTGGAAAATTAAAAAAAAAAAATGGAATTTTCTAGCATTATTCTAAGAGAATATTCTCGAGAATATTATTATCAATAATAATAAATTGCTTAAGTAATTATGTTTGTTAACAATAATTAAGTATTATCTCACTCTAATCGAAAATTGAAGGAAGAGTGGAACATTTTTGGAAAAACGGCGACCTGCTATTCTCTATTCTAAGAGAATATTGCTGAAAACAATAACAAATTGTTTAAACAATTTATGTGAACGCCTGATTATCATTATGAATTAGTATTTTATGTATCAGAAACAATATGCATTTTAAAAACCGCCAAAATCATAATTGTCGCCGAAATCTCGCCAAACCCATTTTTTCATTTATGGTTTTTTTTGGGACCCTATAAAACATACTCATGGGAAGTACGAGTTGAGCTTTATGGGGCTCACGGAACCTCTAAATATGACTTTCTTCGAAAAAAAAATGTCTGGACTCGAACAGATTACCGGGCGATATGCATGAAAATTGGAGAAAAAATTGTGGATCACTCTAACCCTGAGTAAATCGGATAACAGAAAGTACATTATTCTTCCTTTTAGCATAGGCAGCGCTGATTTACGATAACATTCAATATTGATTTTCGTTGTTGTTTTCAGGGTCAGTTAAATTAGGAACAATTAAATTGTTTCAGACTTTCAGGCAAACAATAGCGGCGCTCATGAGTGAATTTTATTGAATCTGTAAAAATTACATGATTCTTTGTAGGGACGCAATTTACAAACACAAGTGTTATTTTTTCATCAATCTTGCAGGAGCAAACTTATATAACATTCTATTTTAATTATTGAAATCAGATTAGAATTTTTACATAAGCCAAAATTTTCATTGAAGTCAAATAATTATCAAAATATACTTAAATATTTTTGAGACATAAATAAGATGAAAAACTTTACGCTGTAATATAAAATACGAAAAAAATATCAAAAAAGATTGTATTTATTGTAAATAACTGATTGTTGAATATTTTAAAATTTTAACACTTTATTTTGAAATTTTCTTATTCAGTTCAAAAAAATACTAGTTCCAATATTTTACAAGACTTTGAATATCCATAGTCATGGCAAATGAAAAATTGGTCAGGGTGAAATTAGGGAATTTAAAAAATAAAGTTTCGCGGCCGCCCTGATATAACATACTATTCTATTTCAGTGTTTAATTTGTCATGTATTTCTATTTCTATTAATCTTTTACTGCATTTCCTTTCTCCTGAGAATTCCATTTTCAGATTCATCCTTATTTGTTGAAAATTCAACTGTTTTGTTGAAAATTCGTCTTTCCTTCTTAAAAATTCAACTATTATGGTAGAAAATTCAGTTTTTTTTAAATTCACATTTTGCTGTTCAAAACTCAACTGAGATCTTTCTTGAAGGTGAAGTCAAATATCTTTTTGAAAATTCGGCTTCTTGTCTAAAAAATTAATCTGTTTGAGTTGAAATGTCATATTTATAGAATAAAAATTCAACAATTTGGTTGTACATGAATCTGCTTTGGTTAAGGTTTCAACTATTTTTTTGAAATTTCATCTCTTTTGATTTAATGTTTTTGTTTTTCTCTCAAATAACAACTATTATATTTTTTAACGAGAATGCATTTTTTTTGAAAATTCATCCCTGGTTGAAAATTCGCTTTTACTGATTGATTTTTGAAACTGAAAATATAACTATTTCAGTCGAAGATCCATTATTTCTGTTCAAAATTCATCTCTTTGGTTAAAAGTTCAACTATTTTGTTAAAAATAGATCTTTTTTAATTGAATCTTCAAGTAGTTGAGTGATCTTTTTGAAATGAGAACTCAGCCATTCGCGTAAAAGTTGAACTACTTTGCTAAGAATGTATATTTTCAGTTGAAGATTTATTTCTTTGGTTGAAAATTTAACAATTTGGTTGAAAATTCGTCTTACTCGATAGAAAATTAATCTCTTGGTTTTGCATTTCCTCTTTTTCGGTTACAAATGTAACTGTTCAGTTTAAAATTTACTTTCCCGTCAAAAATTTATATTTTTTGGTGAAAAATTCAATTGTTTTACAGGAAATTCGTCGTCGTTTGGCTTGAAAGTTCTACAATTTTGGATAAACTTTTTTTTTCTTCCTCAACTGAAAATCTTTTTTCATTGAAAATTTGACTCTTAAGTTGGAAAATTCAACTATTGGATTTCTTTTGCGAATTTTTAAATCTTTTCAAAACTTATTAAAACGAAAGGATGTAATTGGTTTTTCAAATATAGCCAAGCTTTATTCTCTTGTTAAACAACATTTTCCTTATAAGAATGATTTCAGGTATATTTTTCTTCTGAGTAATAACCATAATATCGATTGGAACTTTAGAAAAAAATACTAAAATCACTGTTGGTTAAGAGAACTTTTCCCTTGCGATAAGATCTATCATTATTGAATGGTTAAGTAACAAGAGGTTCACGATTCAGCAACGGTCTCTCGAATCGCCAGTTTTCTCCATATAAAGATAAGAATCGTGATTGAACAACAAAAAAATATCGATTTTCTTGTCTCACACTCGAGAAAAGTCAACTTTACACGCGAACTCGCTAATCTGCAGCTAATAACACGTGGTTAATAAGATGGTATGTTGAGGTATGAGTAAATCATGTAAAACTAATTTGTTACACAACATATTGCAACTATCGTGAAAGCAGAATACAATGTTGTAAGGTCTGCATTTCTTCACAATTTTTTTTATTGAATAAGGGGCCGCACATAAATTACATAACGTTTTTTTTTTTTTTAATGATGAACCACGTACCACCCTTTGTTAAGGGCCCGTGACTATTTGGAACCATCCTCACCCCTATCTTACTTGATTTTTTCGACAAAAAAATTTCGTGCATTTATTCAGGTTCATCCATAAATTATGTGACACGATTGAGAGTTGAGGAGATTTGGTGAAACCTTAGTCATATCCAACAAAAAATTTAATAGTTGATATTTGAAAAAAAAATATTTCCATTTTAAATCATAAGCGGTTGAATTAAACAGACAAATACGAATTTTCAACAAAATAGATCAATCCTCAACCTGAACAGTTACATTTTCAACCTAATAGTTTAATTTTCAGTAAAAAGAAATAATTATTAACAACAACAAAAAAAGAAATTTCGAACAGAGTATTTGAATTTTCAAACAAAGAGATGAGTTTTTAAATACATTGATGAATCTTCAACCAAAAAACAAATTTTCAGGAAATTTTTTGATCTCGAACAAAGAAGCTGAATTTTCAATCAGGAGTGATGAATTTAAATTAAACAATATATTAATTTTTAACAATTTAATTTTAAACCAAAAAAGGTTATTTAGCTAATAAAGTAAAATCTCATTCAAAATATTTAATTTTCAAGCCACAAAGATGAGTTTTCTACAAAGCAATTGAATTTTCAACCCGAAAATATGAATGCTAGATAAAAGTCGCAATTTTCAAGCAAATACTTTAGTTTTGAACGAAAGTCTTGAATTTTTCTAGAAAAAGATGAATTTTCGATTAAGAAGATTATTTTTCTAGCGAAAATGATGAATTTTTAACATAATACATTAGTTTTATTGAGGTTTAATTCCCTAGCATGAAGCCTTAATTTTCTACGACAAAATTGAATTTCTTACCCAACTATTGAAATTTCAAGCCAAAAAGATGAATTTTCTACAAAATATGTAAATTTTCAACCCGCAAATATGAATTTTCAACAAGGAGGGTCATTTTCCATAAAATAGTTAATTTGTTAACAAAATATTACTTTCTTCGAGAAACAAAAAAAGTGAATTTTTCAACTAAAATGATAAACCTTCAACCAAAAAAAAAAAATGTTTAGGAAAGTCGTTCAATTTCCAACCGAGCAGCTAAATTTTTAACCTATAAAGATGAGTTTTCAATGCAAAATTTAAGAGTATTTGTTTCAACCAAAAAAAGGTTCTAATTTCAAATTTGACAAAGTTGAATTTAACCGAAAAAAATAAAATTTTCAATAAGATAGTTGAATTTTTAACTAAAAACTATATCTCTTGGACCAAAAGTGGAATAATTACATTTCCAGTTGCTAAAATTAATTTTGAACTGAAAAAAGACGAGTTTTCAACAATATAGTTCACTTCTCGCCGAAATATAAGATATTCAATTAATATTAACTAATATAATTTTGAACTAAAAAAATCATTTTCAACCAAAAAAGCGAGTTCTGAACAATATGGTTAATTTTTTACCCAAAAAACTGTGTTACGAACTAAGAAGATGAATTTTTGGCAAAATAATTCAACTTTGAACCAAGGAGGTGAATTTTTTACCAATTGGTTGACTTTTCTAGTAGACAGTTGAATTTTCAACAAAAACAGATGAATTGTCAACAAGAAATCTCATAAACTTAAATAAAATTTATTCAAATAAATTTATTTTATTATTTTATATATATATTTTATTATTTTATTTTGATTTAAATAAAAAACAGATGAAAAAAAGTAAATTTTGTAACAAAATACATGAATGCATAAACCAAAAATACGAGTTTCAAACTCAGTAGTTGAACTTTGAACCAAACAAAAAATGTTAATCAATGAAGAAAAAGATTTTCATATAAATTTAAAAATTTCAAACTAAAAACACAAGTTTTTAACGCAAAAGATGCACTTCCAACCAAAAAGAATGAATTTTTAACCAAATTATGGAACGTTCAAAAAAATAATCAAATTTTGAACAAAAAAAAAAAATTCGCAACCAAAAATATGATGGTATACTTTTTAACTGAAAAGAATGAACTTTAAATTAATAATACTTGGATTTTCTTATTGGGTTCTAATAGTTCAGTTCCTATTTAAGTGGAAAAGCGAGAAAAAGGGGAAAAGAGGGTCATATGAGAAATACTGTGCTGTGTGATAAATAAATAGGAATTTTGATTATTTATAGACTAATCAAAAATAGTTTATACAAACATCAGAGTCAGTTTTAAATAATCAAATAATATTAGGTAGATTTTCGGACTACCAGACATTTTAGGTGTATTTTTTATTCGTAATTTCTCAACGGAGTCTTCTACAATTTTTAAACTTCACTCAATTTATGATAATTTAAGAGAAAATGTATTATTCAATTGAAAAGTGGAAAATGACTGCGATTTAAAGTGATCAATTAAGACACCCCTAAGGCGATATAATCAATCACGCAGAAGATGACTAATTCCGTTTTGTCAGAATGACGATAATATTGATTTCAAAGGGTCGTTTTTTTTCCTTGCACGTGAGAAGTTACGCATTGCCAGCCATTATTCTTCTTTTCGCGAAATTTGTTAGTCGCCCATTGTGAGGTCCCCATAGGTGTAACCAGGTGTATCGATCAGAATAACCCATGAGGGTGACACGTGCTACGACTCGCACATCAAACATCCCCTACCGGGACAAGGTTCCTCTACTACCCCAACTTTACTGAACAATGTAGGGATGTATGGCGTATGCCCTGCGGTTTAGGTAGCGATGTTCTAGACCCGTTAATCAGTGCTTCATTCGTATGCAGACAATTTAGATTCACCTATCCCTATACTTGATAGGTTGGCATTCATTGCTTTATCTCCGCGAAATAAGCAGCAGCTTTAAACCTCTCTCAAAAATAACCAATGTAAAATTAAATTTTTTTATTATTCTTTTTGAAATAGGGTCCATACTTGAGTCCTTCTTATTTATATTTGGTGGAATTTTTTTCAGAATTTCTCTGCTCTCAACCAACAATTTTATTTGAATGCCCGAAAAATGCTCTACAAATTTGAGCCAAATCGACTAACATTCCGGGGTGGCGCAAAGATCGCGAAGTTTTTCATTTTCTCTCGTTTAAAAAATTGATTGCAAATTTGTTTTGACTGTCAATTTTTTTCGGATGAAAATTCAACTGTTTTGTTGAAAATTCCTGTATTTGGTTTATAAATTCATGTCTCTTCATAGAAATTTTAATGTTTTTTTTCCATCCGTTTTTGATGTAAATGAAAATATTTCTGTTTGGAAATTCAACTATCTTATTGCAAATTAACTTTTTTTGTGAAAAAATCAGAATCTTGATTTGAACATTCGAAACTGTTTTCCAAATAATTCGTATTTTTGGTTCGAAAATTAAAGACATTGATAGAAGCTTCAACTATTCAGTTAAATACACATTTCTATGGTGAAAATGTTAACTATTTTGTTGAAAATTCTTTTTTGTGTGTGTTGATTTCAACTGTTCTCGATTTAAAATAAACATCTTTTTTGTGTAAAACATAAAGTATTGCATTTTGCTTTAAAAATTCAACTTTTATTTTAAAGTAGAACGACTTTCTTAAAAATTCGTATTTTGATTGAAGATTCATCTCTTAGGTTGAAGATTGAACTGATTTCTTGAAAATTAAATATTTCGTTGAACATTAACTTCTCCGTTAAGATTCATATTTTTGGGTCGAAAATTTTACTGTTTTGTAGAAAACTCATCTTTTTGGCTTAAAAATTCAACAATTGTTCTATACAAAAATCGCGTTTTTTTCGGTTTGATAAGTAAGATAAAATGAAAATGTATATATTATGTTGAAAATTCATCTTCTCCGGTAGAAAAATAATCCGATTAGTTGAAAAATGCATCTTTTTGAATGAAAATCTTTTCCTTGTTTGCTAGAAAATCTTTTTTGCTTGAAAACTAAAATCATTTTCCAAATTTACCTATTGGATTTAAAAGTTTATCGCTCGTGGTAGATATTTTTTGATTAATTTTACTTTGCTTAAATATTATATTCTTGCAACCTTGCGAAATATTAACATATTTTTAGGTACTACTCTATTTCCTAATAATACTCATAAATGTTAAACAAATTGAAATTTTTGAAAAAATGTATTTTATTTCACTGATTTTATGCGTTTTTTATCGATAGAGAGGACGAAATTCTTTGTTTCTTCAATTTTTCCCGTTAATACATTTTTAAAATTATTGTTATATTATTGTCATTTGTTTAAATAATTCAAATTTGTATTCTTCAATTTCATTCTTTGAATTCTGAATATTCTTACAAAACAAATGAGTACTCAAAAATATTAAAATATGTCAAAAATTTGGTGCGGAATCATTTAATTGAATAATAATTTATTGTTATTGTTGATAAAAGAACTTATAACGTCTAAAAAATAAGTTCATTTCACGACTTACCTGAAAAAAACCAACGTTTGAACAAACGAAAATTTGTTCAAACAATTGAAATTAGTAAAGACAAATGATTATTTATAAACAAAAATTTCGAAAGCGATAATAAGCCGAAATATTACGTAAAGTTCAAGTTCGTGACTTATGGGGTTTTGTTTGAGGACTGATAACAGTAGCTTAGAATCATTCACTCTCAAAACTAATGATTGATTCTTATTTTCTGATGATTTCTGAACAATATTCCGAAACACGGAATTATTTGTAGCTTATTTGTAGGCTCGAATTTGGAGATCATTTTTTTTAGCATTTGAATAAAACTTGGGGATAAGGGCAAAGAAATTCGAAATGTGATAGATAAGGGAAACCCTAGTCCATACGCCACGGAGGTAAATTAGTCTGCTAAGTTTACAGGATGTTCAGTTAAAATAGGGATTTTTCTGTAATGCTTACCAAACTTTCTGCAGAGATTACTCAATTTTCAGTAATTTTACAAATTTACGGATACTTTCTGTAAAATTTACAGACTTTTTTATTAGATTCTACAATTTACAGTTGTCAATTTGACAGAAAAATCAGTATTCTTCATAGAAAATGTATGCTATTCCTATCAAAAGTTGAACGGTTACAGAACAGAACTAAATAACCAAGACTTTTCGAGAATAAGTTTATTGCTGATAAAATTCTTGACAAATAAAATACATATTATGGTAAAAGGATTTTTCAAGAAATATCTTTTGATACAATCATTTTTTAACAAAATAATTTACAATTTTAGTTACAATTTAGTTACAATTTTAACATATTAATAATTTTTTCAACCTTCGGGCATGGATATTTCTTAAAATTGTTATCATTTTTTCTAAACAATTTATACATTTTCTTTTGTTTCCGGATTTTCAGCAAAAATATGTATATCATACTGTGTTATCGTAATCTTCAATTTTAAGTTTATGGAACCAGAATCATTTTTTTTTTGTATGAAATTCTTTTATTTCCATAAAACATTTCCGTAACTCGGAGCAAGTTTTTAGTTAATAAATTAGTTTTTTAATCACTGTCCAAAAAAGTCTTTGAAAACCTACGAAATTTTAATCTCGAAATTCTCGGAATTGGTGAACTTTTTCATATAATACTTTATTTATGCGTATTCAAAAAGTTATATCTCGGAATCATGATTTTATTTTATTTTTCAACTGAAAATTGAATTTTTTCGCAATCCGCAGTCAAGCCTGATCTGACATTAGCTAAGTGTCACTTTGAGATTTCCAACTTCCACATCTATTTCCTCGAACCTGGATACATTTTTTTCATCAACCTTTTTTGGCCTCAATTCAATAAAACTTCTGCTCAGATCTTTTGAAAAATTCCCATTTTGTTGGTTATCTAGGCCTGCACTGCTGCCCTTCAGTTATTCTTTGATTAATGACATTACAAAAATTTTAAAAGATGCTCGTTTAAAATTCCGTCAAATTTTTGTTTATTTTCAGTTTTTAATTGTCAACTTCTTTAATCAGCAAACATTTGCTTTAAGAAATATTTTTTATTTATGAAGCTCCAGCATCCACGTCAGAAAAACAATGGATATTCCAGGAAAATATAATATCTTCATTTATTTCTCTAAATATATTAACGAAAGGTGCATTATGTAAAAATAATTTGAATTCAAATTTCAGTTGACACAATTAGGAATTTGAATTTTCAAGAGCATCTCTGTTTCTATTAACATAATCTAATACAGCAAACGATTAATGACGTCCACCTTTTTTCTCACAAATAATTAGAAATATTATCTTCATATTGCAACAAACAAATTAGCACAAATTTTTTTCCATCCCTTTAAATGGACTTGGTCAATTAGCCAATGACATACAGTAAAGGGATTTTTTTCTAATCCAGTTTTGAGACAAAATATTTTCAAAAAATGTTTAATTTCTTCATATAACCTATCGTACAGTAACAAACTTTGTGGATTGTAATGAATTCTTCTTTTCATATTGGTTACTGCGACAAATAATTTTCAAGGTCAATCTTCTATTTCAAACTACTCAATATCAAAATTTACGAATGTGTTTTCGAGTGTGCTTTCGAATAGGAAACATAGAAGATTGAACACTTGTGAATGAAATGTGTTCAAAAATTTTAAGTTTGTCAGTCTCAAGGTAAAAATATTTGAAACTAAATAATTTAATATCTGGATCATTCAATTTAATATGTCTTGAAATTGAAAGAGTTCAAAACCAAAAAGTTCAAAACCTAGCATTTAAAATCTACCAATTGAAATATTTATCCAATTTTAAAAATTGAATTGTTTCAATATTAAGGTCAATATCAGGAAATTTCACGGCTACAAAGTATTGAAAATTTCTCGGTAAACGTAGCCATGGCCATATCAAAAAATACAATTTTAGGAGTCTACAAGTGACAATCATTGAATGTTGAGATAACAAAGAAAAAGTAATTAATTGAAAAATTATACGAGTTTAAAATGAACAAATTTTGATATCGTGACGTTCAAACGTTTTAATTTAAATATTCATTTTTCAATATTCAATTCATTTTTAATTGCGTAAGCTGCTAAATTTCAAGCTCGAATTATTATTAAAGAATGAATTTCATATAATAATTGTATCAGATATTATGCACCCCTAAGAATTGTGAGACCCAAATGTGTTCAACGGAAACTTGTTTTATTTCAAGGGCAGAGAGTCAGCATAAAAGTTTTATCCCCCTAACTTCTGCTGAACTCACTTATATACAATATACATAGGATTGAAAAGCAGTTCTTTTCGAAAAGTTACGAGGACACACATTTTGAAGACTTTTTTTCTGTTGACCATGAATATTTTTCAAAAAAATAATATTTTTCTACAATTTGTATCTTTTTAGGGAATTTTAAATTCAATTCAAGAAGGAAGTATTCCGGAAGAGTAACAGTGATTATGATTTTCATAATGTGCTTCTTTTAAATAAAACTATTTATGGTGAAAATTTATAGGCCTTTCCAGAAAGGAATGAAATTGTTTATTTTCAATCACGAAACATCTTTAACTATACTATATCAACGAAAGAATAATGAAATTAATTTAAGATTCTGACACCTATTTCTTTATTATTTTGTAACTACTTGAGAAAAAATGTCTTTTAAAAATTAAATATTATGTTTGTAACTGGACTTTCGATTGGATGATTTTCGATTGAATGTGATTCTAAACATCAGAAAAACATAGGCCTGAAAGCAAATGCGGTTTTAAAATCTGAAGAAGATTCTCTTCAACTTCTGGCAAAAAAAGTTTAAAAACATTGCATTTGGATTTCAGTCGACCAAATTGTGATTTTTTTACACCTTTAAGTCTTTTTCCCGTTTTTGCTATCTTTTCTATCCTTTTGCTATCTTTTCCCATCTTTCTCTCTTTAAGCGGCTTAAAGAACATTATATGAAATCGGATCTCAGATTTATATTTTCCTTCTTTTTAATTTCCTATAAAATCGTATTTATTATTAATTTTCTATTTAGTAAGTAATATTTGGTTGTATCATCTTTTGTCGACAGAAAAATAAAATTTATTAACATAAATATGCATAAATATTTCAATACTTGTGTAAGTTTTTATCATTAAACTAAGAACTCAAAAAACAATTCTTTTCATGATTTCGAATTTAACTTTTTTTTTATCTCAGCAAACACGATTATCGTAAAACACTCATATCTTATCTTCAAATTCCCAGTATTTCAATTTAGTAATGAAAAATATTTGTATAGCTCATTGTTTTGGGAACACGAATAATTCAACTTCTTTAACTTCTGGCAAAAAAAGTTTTAAAACATTGTCTTTTGATTTCAGTCAACCGCAATGCAGTTTTTTTTATATCTTTCTTTCTTTCTTCAATCGGCTCAGAGAACGTTGTATGGAATCGAATCTTGGATTTTTGGACCTTCTTTTCAATTGTCTGTAAATTAGTATTTATTACTAACTTTCTATGAAGTAAGTAATATTTTATGATTTATTCTATCAAATTTCGTCGACAGAAAAATTAAATTCAATCAAATGAATATACAAAAATATGTCAATACTTTCGTAATATTCTATCATTAACCTAGATGCACAAAAGCAATTGATTTCATGATTTTATTTTTCAAAAATTCTTATCTCTGCAAACACGATTATCGTAAGACACGAGTATCTTATATTCAAGTTTCCAGCATTTCAATTCAATAATTTGAGTTATCTTAATAGCGAATTGTTTTGGGAACAGGAATTATTTAAATTTTATAAATGAATTTGATTTTTTCCAAAAACTTTCTTGAATACCTACTTATTATAAGGTATACTTTGAATAAACATTTTTAAATAACCCTGTTCTGAAATTAGTTCTATCTGGGTTCTATCAGGGAGTTCATATGAAAAAAATGAGGAAGGGGATTTTCTAGCAATCACCCCAGGTGAAGAGCTTCACAGAGTCACCATGTAAAGCTCTCCACTCGGGTCCATTAATATCCAAAGTCTTTCGTTTAAGGCGTCATCCACTCCACTGACACTCTTCTTCATGCATTTCTTATAATGTATAACCCAGTATTCGAATTTAACCGTCAAAATTGAACTTTATCAATGTTAGCGCTACCATGATCAAATTTCTGAATGTTAGAATTTTTTACAGAAACGAGAGTCGCAGGAGGTTAAAAAAAATTGAACGAAGTTAAGGGACCTAAAGTGCCCCTATGATTACGCCAATGATGTGATGAGAGGGTCTCACTGTGCGTTATATTTTGTCCTTGCTGTCGCCTGCCCAATCAGTCATGCTGACATATGCTTAAGTAAGATTACATTTGTAGTAATACCCGCACACGAGCAAAACGTATATAGGTAATACTCCACCAGGGGGTCGTCCGAGATTCGGGTGTTTAAGGGTGGAAATAAGGGTGGTTACTGGAGTAAGGATGGTAGAAAAATGATATATTGTGAGGGGGCTTTTTAGTAACTTAATGGCGAGCCTCTCAACAGATCACACGCGCGTTCTCAGTACCAAATGGGACACCCGTATATGGAGATTAGTGGCTTATCCGGAAGAACATTAAGCTGATGCACCATCGAGCACCCTGTACCCTTTTCCAGCTTTGCTTTACTTAATTCCTCCTTTGAAATCGACTCTTTAGGGGCCGTCCATAAACTACGTTACCAATTTTTGGGCTATTTTGCCCCCCTCCCCCCTTGTGGCCCCTTCGTTGACGAACGTAGTTTTGTCAACCCCCTCCCGCGTGTTTAGCAGCTGGCCAAACACGTATTTCACGTTTATTCTGCCCTTTTTCGGTAATAAATGAGGAATAATAAAAATATTAAAATATCAGGCTCAACCCAAAATGCTAGGAAAACAGGGGAAATAGGGTAATTTTTTCCGAAAATAGGGGAATAATATGGGAGTAAATTCTATTAAATAAAATCTGTATTGATGCCAAATGAATCGCGTTGAATTTCTAAGATTTCAAGGTGGAATATGTTTTTCATTTTCAAAAGAATATTTTTATTTCACACAATAAGGATTTATGTCAAGAGAGATATATTGTTTAACCGAAAAGACGATTTTTTAACAGTTAAAATAAATTTTCAATCCAACGGTTGCTAAAACCAAATAGTTAAACATTCAAGGGAAAGAGGCGGATTTTCAACAGAAAAGTTTAATTTTTAACCAAATACTTCAATTTTGAGTTGTTGAATTTTCAACAAGAAGAATAATTTTCCGAAAAGATGAATTCTCGAACGGAAATAATGACTTAAACAAAAAAGTTTAATTTTCAAGAAAGTGACTTATTTTTTTTTAAATTGTTGAACTATAACCTACTAAGATGAATTTTCAACCAAATGGTCCAATTTAGGAAAAAAAAACTGAGAATGCATACGAACTATTTTCCATTAATAATTTTCAACCAAGTAGCTAAAGTATCAAGCTAAAAACAATAACTTTTCAAAGCATAGTGGCATTTTTAACCTGGAAAGTTGAATTTTCAACAAAGAAATTCATTTTCAAGAACAAAAAAAGTCTTTTCTACCATAAAAGATCATTTCTATACCAAAAAACCAATTTTCAAAGAAATACTTGAATTTTTAACCAAATAGTTGAATATCCAACTAAAGAAGGTGAGTTTTTAAATAGAAATAGAGTGAATAAGTTTTCAGTTTGAAAAACTACTTTTCAACGGGAATAGAATACTTTTCAAACTATTGAATTCAACGGAAAAAAGACCAATTTTTAACAAAATAGTTGAAGTCTCGACTGAAACAGATTAATTTGCAGCCAAGAAGTTTCATTTATAACCAAAAATGATTAATTTTCAACCAAGAAGGTTAATGGTCTGTCTGAGAAGAATGAATTCTCAACAAACTAGAAAAGATGAATTCTCAACAAACTAGAAAAGATGAATTGTCAATAAAAAATTGAATAGTTACGTTTTCAGTTTAAAAAAATTAATGCTTATACAACAGAGATGAATTCCTAACAAAAAAGATATTTTTTCGTGCAGAATATGAATCTTGAATAAAATTCATGACTATTGAAAAAAAGAATTTTTAACAAAAGAGCTCAGCATTTCACTGAATTGTTAAATTTTCAACTAAAAAGGATGAATTTTCAACCAAGCAGATTAATTTTCTAACAAAAGATACAAATTTCCTACAAAACACGTGAATTTCCAACTAGGAAAAATTCATTTCCAATTCGAAATATAATTTTTTAGCCAATAATTGAATAGTTACACTGCCAGTAAAAATTCGTTTTCATCGAAAGGAAACGAATTTATTAGACAAATCAACTGAAGATATGAATTTGCAACTGAAATTATGAATCTTGAAAAAATAAATTTTCAACCAAATATTTGAATTTTGTACTGAAAAGAATAAGTTTTCAAAAGAATAGTTAAATGTTCAACTTAAGAAGATACGTTTTCGACCAAAAATGAAACGAATTTTTAACAAAATTGTTAAATTCTTAACCGAAGAGATGCACTTTTAATCCAAGATATGTATTGTTAACGAATGAGTTCAAATTTCAAGAAACTGTAACCAGCAAAAGAGTTGAGCTTCAAACAAAAAAATCGCATTTTCAACAAAACAATTAAATTTTCAGCCAAATTGAGTAAAATCTGAAATCAAACGAGATAAATTCCAAACCAAAAATATAATAGTAGACTTTAAAAACGAAAGAAGAAAGTTTCAACGAAAAATGGTCGGATTTTCTTATCGGGTTCTATAAAAGGAAAAAATAAGAATTATTTCAAAAAGGGAATGGGGAAAAGACGTTCGCGAACTTTGTTAAAATTTATCATCAGAAAACGTATCGAACGTTATCTAAATTTGTAGCATTACTTCCACTGACCCTACCCCTTCTATCCTGTCACCAACCGTAGATTTTGGCGTGGCTCCCTCGCCCCCTTAAATTGATAACGTAATTGATGGACGGCCCCTAACCTAGAAAAGAGAGCGAATATATGAAACATGAATTATGCAAGAGGGCGGTCCCACAAGAAAAAACTGATGCTTAATAAGTCTGTTTTAACGAATTTCACTAGTTTGATTGCCTTCATTAAATTTGTTGTATTCTTTAAATTTATTGTATTCATTAAATCTGCCTTTTTTCGAGTTTCTGGCTGAAAAAAATCAGGTCACTTTCGAGGAATAAGTCTGGAGGGCTCTTATTTAACAATTTCTCAAGCATCATCCGCCTTGATCGCATCCCATGCATACAACAAATTGGCCGAACTCTCTCCCGTAAGCCATAGAGGGAATACAATCGCTCGCCGTGCATCAAAGTTTTAATTAATTTTCAATAAAATATATCCCTCGTCCATGAAGGTGATCGTGACGCTTTCACAAGAGGTCGATTCGATTCCTCGACCTCGTTTCCGAAAGGTCCTACGGCACTTTATCGATTCTTGGGCGAGAAGAGAGTCCAACAATAACTTTGGTACAGGTCGTGGAGGAGAAAGCGACCGAGCCTTTTGATGTCCATAATGCATAGGAATGCCTTCGATCATAAGGGACCTTGTTTGAGTTTTACTTTCATCTGGGTATTTCATTTTTTGTTCATTTCTGACGAAAGATATTGCATAACGAGGGTGGCTGCAGGTCAGGAAAAGCCTGGAAATCAGGGAATTTTTTTGGTCAGGGAAAAGTCAGGGATTTGGAAGCAAAATTGTAAAAGTCAGGAAGTTTATGTAAGAAGCACTTCAAGTAACTGTCATTAATAATAAGGACTGCCACAAAGTCAATTTTAGTCACTCACTGATAGAAATAAATTGGCGGTACAACAATATTTATGATTAGATGAACCCTATTTTATTGCTGGTATAGAAACAGCCATATAGGATGTCTGTTCTGGTCATCCGATTCTGTTGCCTATGAAGGTAGACGCGCATGCGCGAGAGAGATACGCCTGTTGTAAACAAAACAAACCGAGTCAGGTATATCATTCATACAAGGGGTATTGCTAAACGTAAACATTTTTAAGATAGTTGACTCAGGTAAATGTTTATAGAATTACACATTTCATATAATAGCAACACATATATTACTTTGTACCACAAATATAAATAAGTTGTATTTACCATATTTCAGTAAGTGCCTTTCATACTCTTTGTGATTGAATTACACGTATTATATTATAAATATACTCGTAATTTTTTAGCCTACGACCGTATGGTTAAATGAGCGTCACCATTTCTATCGGTGCTTTCTTCCATAGAATCACTTTTAAGTCACTTTTTCAAGATAAAGTCATCATGTGTTAATTCAGCTGTATGCATATTTCTCAACTTTCTTGAATTCTTCTGAAATATTTTAGGGTATGTTAGAAGGCTTGAATGGTGATTTTGAATTATCTGAAGGGTTTGCAGAGGATTTTCAATCTTTCAGGGTATTTTCGAAAAGTCCGAAGAATTTTCAAGACCTTCAAAAAGTTTCAGATGATTTCCAAACATTTCAAAGAATTTTAAATAGACTAGGCTACTTTGAAATATTTCAAGGAATTTTTAACACATTTTAATAATTGTGAGTGATTCCAAAGGGCTTCACAGATTGTTGGGTATTTTTTAAACTTCCGAGGAATATCAAAGAGATTGAGAAATTTTCAAGAGATTTATTAGATTGTAGGATATATTAAAAGATTCCATTGGATTTTACCAGATTTCTGAGGATTCCAACGATTTTAAATGATTGTTAAAGCTTTCAAGGTATTTTAATAAATTTCACAGGAATTTCATGTAATTACACGAAATTTTATAATATTTTAATGGCTTTCGAAGAATGTATTCACAAGAATTCAGGGATTTCGTAGGATTTCAAAGATTTTCAGATATTTCAAAATATTTTCAAAGATTTAAAATAGTTTTAGTATATTTTGAAGATTCCGAAGAATTTTCAATTTCATTCAATACTTTGAAGGGCTTCTTATTTATTTTTTAGGTTTGAAAGATTTTTTTCGAATTCCAAGGAATTTTCATGATCTTTACAAAAAAGTTCATGGGATTTCATCAGATTTTACAGGATTTGAAATATCTTAGGATATCTTCAATAGATTCGAATGATTTTAAGTAATTCTCGTAGAATTTAGACGATTTGGTTGTATTTCTAAAAATTTCAAGAAGTTTTAAAGGGCTTCAAAAAGCTTGAAGGGATTTTGAAGGATTGGAAATGATTTGAAATGTTTTAGGTAATTTGAAAAGATTCTAAGCCTTTCAATGATTGTAATGAATTTTAAAAGCTCTAAAAGTAATTTTAATGAATTTTCCAGGAGTTTAGGAAATGTCTCCAGATTTCGTGTAACGTAATTCACGAGATTTTATAATATTTCAGTGAATTTCACAGAAGCCATCCACAAGAATTGAAAGATTTTGTAGGATTTCAAATATTTTCAAATATTTCAAGGATTTTCAAGGATTTAAAGAATTTCAAATGTGTGAGAATATTTAAGAAGATTTCCATGAATTTTCAATCGATTTGAATAATTTAGAGGGATTCCAAAGAATTCTAAACATGTTAGGGTATTTTTAAAAACTCGAAGGAATTTTCAAGAGCTCTACAAATTTTCAAGGGATTTTAAAAGATTTTAATTTATGTGGAATATTTTAAGGTAGTTTTTAAATTCAAATGATATTTTAAGAGCTTTCAAAAAAATGAACTTTAAAATATTTCAAAGGTTTTGAAGGATTTTAGTTTTCTCTAAAATATTTAAGATATTGTTAAGTAATTTTAGTAATCTGATTGAAGTCCAAGGCCTTTTCAAAATACTAAAAAAATAACAAGTGATTTTCAATGGTTTTAATGATATTAAGATATTAAAAAAATGATCACGGGGTTTTATCGGATGCCCGAGAATTTCAATGATTTTAAGGAATTTCAAAAGCTCTGGAAGTATTTTAATAAATCTTCCAGAATTTCAGAAAATTTCATCAGATTTAATAGAATTTGAAAAGATTTTATAATATTTTCATGGATTTTAAGGAATGTATGCCCAAGAAGTCATCTTAATTAATTTGGAATTCACCCTGAATTCCTAATAATTTATTTTAAATTTTTTCAAATTCATTTTAATTTTTTGGAATTTTCTTAGATTTTTCATCCTCTTAAATTCTTCTAAATTCAATCAATTCTACTCAACAATTATTTTTTTGCAGTGTTTGTCGAATTTTTTGTCGAAAAAATCTAGAAGTTTTTCAAATTTAGCTTGGATTCTTAAACATTCAACTAAATTATTTTGAGCTCCTTTGAATCTTTTAAAACTTATATCAAACTCACTTCCTTCAATAATTTTGTTTATATCTTTTTTACTGGCTTTAAGTCAATTTATTTTTTCAAAAATTCACATAGAGTTTTTATAAATTTCATTAAATTCTTTCCATTTCCCTTAAATCGCTCTAAATTCGCTCCAAGTTTACTGAAGTTAATTAAATTTTCTGGATGTTTTGAACTCCTCTCAATTCATTTGATTTCTTTTGAATTGAACTTCATTTGTTTCTGAGTCTTTCGAATTTATCCTTAATTCGTTATTATCCATTCGGAATTCTTATAAATTTCATGGAACTCTTTGGAATTCTTTGAACTTTTTTTCAATTCAAAAAAACATTAGTCACATTATTAAGGCAGATAAGTCACTTTGAGTTGCTTTTTGAAATAGAAATTAGTAACTTTTAGATATTTTTAGAAACGGGGTGATCGTAGGTCAATGGAAACCCGGAAATCAGGGAAAAATCAGGAAATGTTATTGCTCAGTGAAAGTTAGGGATTTTAAAAAAAAAGGTTGGAAAACTGATGGAATTTTTATGAGGCGCTTCAAGTCAAATTAGTCAGAGAAAAAGGTAATTTTAAAAATGAAAGTTTGCGGCCACCCTGATAATATTGCAATATTATAAAAAGGAATTGAAACTCAATTATCTCTCCGACTTCATTTATCTTTTCAGGACAGTGCTTCACAAAAAGTTCTCCCCTACCTCGGCTTATGTCTGATGGGAATCGGGGAAAAATTCACATATGGGTTCTCATTGATAGGGGCTAAAATATGACACTCTTCAGTTTTACGTCAACGCCTCTTAAACTGGGTTCTATGTTCAAAATTATACTTGTGCTAGTACTTATTCATTTCTCATATTTTTCAATAAAATTACCCGAACAGTAAATTTAATGCTGGTTGTGCCTCACAGAGTTTCCTTATTTCTGATGTTGACAATAAAAAAGAGAATTTCACTATTTCGAATTCAAGATCTAATAAAAGTTTTCATGTTGACTTTCTCAGTATGAATTATTTCTTAAGCTAAAAATCAAATGCATTTTATTGGTTCTGAACTCAGGGTATGAAGACGACAATTGTACAAGAATTGGAACCAATTACTGTATTCTTGTGATGTAGAGACTTTGCAATGAGAATTATCATATTTTATTTCAATGAGGAAGGAAATTGCAAACGTGGACCCTACAATGTATGATAATTCTCTTCATAAATTCCTCAGTATATCAAAGGATTACAGGATTCTGAATGAAGAAATTTTTCCTAAATATGCATATATGCATTTTACTTTTATGCATCTGAAATAAACAGATGTTACATAAATATTACTAATATGAAAATATTATCATCATAGATAAAAATATTCAATGGGCGTAAAAGATTGCTAGGCTCTTTAGGATCATTTAATATTATTACCTGAAGGCTGAGATCCCTTCGTTTCTCATAAACCACCAGCGTGGTTTTCTCTTTAATAATTTCTAGATTTCTCACAGAAGAGGGGTCGTCCATAAAATAAGTTTTAAAAAGAATTCTTGTTTTTTCTCCTGTTTTCAAGAAACCTCTCTTTCTCTTGTTTTTTCGCTTGAATCCAACTATTTTTGGTTACAAAGTCTACTCTTATATTTTTGTTTGAAGATTCATCTCTTTGGTTGAAGCATTGACTATTTTATTTTTCAATAATTAATTTATAGAAATAAAAAATTAATTAATTTGAATAAATAATTAATTAATCTTGCATTTCTGGTTGATAATAATTGACATTTTTAATTGGAAATTGATATTTGCTAATTTGAAATCCAACTATTTGGTTGAAAATTCATATTTTTTTGTTAAAGATTCATTATTTTAGTTGAAACTTCATATTTTGTGGTTGAAAATTGAACTGCTTGTAAACTATTCGTCTTTTTGGCTGGAAAATTCAACAATTTGGTAGAAAATTTAACTATTTGGTCAAAAATTAACTTCTTTTCGAAAATATGTATGTTTGGTTTAAAATTCATCTAGTTGGTTGAAAATGTTACTAGTTTGTGGATAATTCTTCTTTTTGGTTTCAAACTTTCACAATTTTGATGGAGAATCCACCTTTGTGATTTAAAATTTAACTAGTTTGTTGATTTTTTAAAATTCAAGTGCCTGGTTGAAAGCTGAAACACTTTGTTCAAAATTCATTGTTTGTAAATGTTTTTAAGGAAGTACACTACGTTCAATCAATCTCAAATGTCGCTAATCTTTAAAATGATTTACGAGATCGACAAAAAAAAGGTCTGTTTATTAATTTTCGAAAATGTTGATGGAAGCTATGAAGCGCACTTCAGAAAAATAAAATTCAGGTTAAAATTTCTTAATTATCAGTAGTTATAGAAGGTTTTATTTGTTGCTTTCTCTTTAGGGAAAAATTACAATAATTGGCCTTTTTCCATTCTTCAAAGGATTCGCTACAATTGTATTTGGGTGGTGTTTATTCAATCCTAAACTATCATTGTTCATTACAATAATAACAGTATGATTTGCAATAATTATTAATAGATCTATGTTTGTCGATTTCACGAATCATTTTGAAGACATAGGTGACATTTCTTTTTCTGTTACAATTTATATTTTTTATTTGAAAACTCGACTCTTCCTATCCATGGTTGAGAATTCAACTATTTTAATCTGTTAATTTTTTTGTTTACTTCAACTGATTCAAATTTCCTCTTTTGCTTAAAAGTAGTTAACTATTTGGTTGCTATTGAAACTTTTTAGCTAAAAGTAATTTTTTAAGACCCTGTGTAGAAATTTATCGAGGAAATATTTGGGGTTCTATTATGGCACTAAGTAGAAGTGAATCTTTTTTACATGGCCAAACAACGCTGGGTTGTACGAACTAATCTAGCACCAATGAGTACTCTTTGTTTTTAATGTGCTTTTTTTCATTTTTTTATACTCTTAAACACATTTATCATTTTTTAAACCTTCAAACTCGATTTTAAACACTCTGGCTCTTTATCGAAATGTACAAAAAAATATTTAAATAAGATACTCAAAAAATGTGTAGTTTCTTACAGGTTAGCCAGCACTCGATTGAGTCCTAAATGACTGACTAGATGATGAGGAAAAAAATGCATGTTTTCAGTGTTCACTTTTCATTTTTGATACTTTTGAAAACCCTGTCTCTTTTCGAAAATGAACAAAAAATATTTGGATGAGACACTTGAAAATTTTGTTGTTGTGTGTCGAGTTCGACAGAACCCGATTAGGGCGCCAAAATACGGACCGGATTATGTCTCTTAACTTTTGTAATATTCATTTGTCATTTTTGATATTTCTAAACTCTGCATTTTTTGGGAATGTGCGAAAAAAGATTTGAATTAGACGGTCTAGACAATGTGTAACCGGACGCAAGTCTGTCCCGATATTTTTCTACACAGAATTCGACTTTTTGGGTTGAAAATTCATGTTTTTTATTTGAAAATTTGGTTATTTTATTGAAAAAGCTGAAAATGTTGAAAAAAAGGAAGGTGTCGAAAATAGACCAAAATTGATAACGTAGTTTATGGACGGCCCCAGACCTTTGGTGTACAATTTTTTGCATCTCATTTTACTTTTCATGGCGCCTTCATTTGTTTAGTCAATTTAGCCTTAGTCATTTTTGACAAATTCGTGAAGGAATTGTGAAATCAAGCTTTTAGTTTGGTTTCTGGATTCTTATTTCGTTCCACGCTATTACTTGGAGAATCGTCCCAACAAAAAAATCTTTCATTTCCGAAGATCGGCAATCAAGAAATCAGCGGATAGAAATTTCCGATGTGGGTGTCGCTCGTATATCGAGGCACGTGAGGAAAACGTTTGGTGAAAGAGCAAAAGAGAAAAAGATGGTGAGAACATAATTGAATCCCATACGAGCATGCAGCATAACAGCTTACAGTGATTACGTAAAGCTGTCATTGTACAACTCACAGCGTCTGCATTGTGTACTGGTTTATGTTTTATGTACATGGACAGTACTGTATGTATTGTATTTGCATGCACATTTTTGTTCTGTCAATGGGGATCATTAATAGTCCCTTGCGTACTTCCGATCCTACTAAATCACAAACACTACTGAGTAATGCAAGCAATTAATGGTTTCTTGATAACATTATTTCACTAAAATATGTCATTTGCAATATTTCTACATCCTCGTGTAATCCACTGACTGGGCTGCTCGGTTATCTGAACTGGCAAGCCAGCTTATTTGAGGTGATTTAATTAATAAAAGTAATTAACGACTGACCAACCAAGTGTATAAAGGTAAAGTAAATGGCAAAATGCCCAGAGGTAGACCGCCGAAAGAATGGTTAGAATCTGTGAATGAGACACTAATACGAAGAGACATAAGAAGCCATAGAAATACAAGAGCCTGCATGAAAAAATGCATGGACGTGAATGAAGCTAGAGTAGTATGCCAGGACAGAAATATGTGGCGACAAATAGTTTATAAACAGAGTGACAATAGAGTGAATGATGCCTGAAGCAAAGACCTTGGATACTAATGGGCCCAAATGGGGAACCATACATAATAATTTTGTGAGGCTCCTCATTTGGGGTGATCGCTAGAGAGATTGATCAGCAACCTGGGTCGGAGCAGTGTTGCGGAGTGAACGTGTCATTTATATAAATAACACGAGAACTCCAGATCAATCTAAAACATCTATACATAACACCTACATACCCATCCACCCTATACCCATATACCGATCAACCGCATACCTATATACCTATTTCACTACCTTCCAACCGAACAAGTCACGCCTACCCCGGAAGGGAAAAGGCTTAATGGTATAATAATAATAATAAAATAACTTGTAATTTAGAGTAATCCAGATAATTTGACGTAATTTACATAGCTAATGCGGGTAGTTTTCAACTACTTTGTTGAAAATTGGTTGATCTTTTTTTCATGAAAATTAATTTTTTTTTACTAAAAATTTCGCTTTTCCATTTCTTGTTGAAAATTGATATTTTTCAGTTGAAAATTCCTGGGCTGTGTCGAAAATTCATTATTTTAGTTAGAAAATCAGTATTCTTCGTTGAAAATCCATGTTGTTGGTTGAAAATTGAACTATTTGGTGAAAAATTGATCTTCTTTGTAAGAATTTCAACGATATGTTGCAACTTACTTTTTTGTTGAAAATTCAACTGTTTTTATGAAAAGTCGTCTTTTTAGGTTAAACATATTTTGGATGGAAATTTGACTTTTTTGTTGAAAAATCGTTTCTTTGATAAAAATTAATTTTTTTAACTGAAAATTTAACTGATTCGCTTTTGGGGGAAATTTGTCTTTCTCAGTTAAAGTTTAATATATTTTGTTAGAATTTCTTTTTTTTTTTTGTAAAAATTTACGGTTTTTGTTAAAAAAAAATCTTTTATTTAATTGAAAACTGAACTTTTTTATTGAAAACATAGCTTTCCGTTTGAAAACTGAACTATTTTGTTAAAAATTCAACTATTCGTTTGAAAATCCAACTATTTGTTTAAAAATTCATGTGTCTTGACAAAATTTTCTCCCTTCATTTAAAAAATGTACTATTGTCCTAAGAAATTTATCTACTTTCTTGAAGTTAACTATTCCATTTTTGATTGTGAATTTTTGTAAATTTTTGTTTCATTTAGTTGAAAATACAACTATATGCTTGAAATTTCATCTATTTTGTTAAAAATTGGTCCTTTTTGTAGGGAATTAATATTCTTGGTTAAAAATTCATCTTCTTGATTGAAAGTTGAACTACTTTATTAGAAACTCAGTTGTTGGTTTGAGATGCATCATTTTAGTTAAGAATTCAACTATTCTATGAAAATACATTTTTTAAATCAACAGAAACTTTGAAAAAAACAAACTGTGCAACAAAATTGCGCAAGAAGGCTTAAAAAGAATTATGTTTCCTGAAAGACATTTTTTTAAAACAAATACTAAAAAAATCACTTTATGCAAAACAATTGCACAAAAAAATAAAATAAGACAAATATGTTTTCAAATAATACTTTAAAACGGCTAATTAAAGACAGATATATGACAATTGAAGAAAAAAGAAGAAAAAAAGAGACTGTCAAACACCTCTCTCTCAGTTCTTTATTATTTATCCGTCTGTTTTATACTAACAGTATCTGAAAATTTTTCCTTTTTTTCTTCAATAATTAATTTGATTTAAATTGTATAATTTGACATTCTTCCAAAAATTGATGTTTTTCAGTTTCAAAATTCAACTACTTGACTGAAAATTGATCTTTATCAATTCAAACTTCAACTACTTAATTGAAAATTCATGTGTTTTGTTGAAAATTCGTCCTTTTTGTTAAAAAATTAATTTTCTTAGTTGAAAATTCATTTTTTGAATAAAAATTTCATTCTTTGATTTGAACTTCACCTTTTTTGTAAAAAATTTATAAATTATGAGAAAAAGTGATAAGAATAAAGAGGATGACAATTTTTTCTTAATGTTCCTGGAAAAATTCTGAATGATTTTCTATTTTGAAAAATTGATTTATGAAGACTATTTCAAAGAATTTCAAAATATTTGTGGGAAAATTTTGAAAACAAACTGGAAGATTTCAAGGCATTTTTTCATTTTCCAAAATTTGTAATAATTTTTAGGAATAATTCGACTTAGTTTAAAATACGTTTAAAAATTCTTCTCTTCGTAAAAATGTTACATTTTCAGTTAAGACTGTAATTTTTTGGTTGAAAGTTGATTTGTGTAAATGATTATTTAACTATTTGGTTGAAAACACATCTTTCCTGGTTGAATTCATCTATAATTTGTTGGAAATTAATCTTTTTAGTTAAAAGTTCGTGTGTACACTTAAAAATTCATTTTTTGATAAAAAATTAATGATTTTTGTTAAAAATGTATCTTTCTGGTAGAAAACTCAATTACTCAGTTAGGACTGATTTTGTTATTGAAAAATCATATTTTCGGATTGAAAAATCAAATGTTTCGTTGAAAATCGAACTATTTTGTTGAAAAATCGCCTTTTTTGGATTAATTCAACTCTTTTCAATTTAAAATCAAAATATTTTTAGTCGAAATATCGACTTTTCTCTTTCTTGTTGGAAATTCATGTTTCTTGATTGCACAATTCTTTATACAGACTCACCCGAAATTAGTTGCACATTGTATGGAGCAGACGGTTTCACATTTAACATTTTACTTCCTATTTTTCACATGTCATTGTTTTTGTTTTCAAATTCACGTGTTATTTCAGAGATCACTTGAAGTCAGCCTTGACATACAAAGTGAATTTAAGAACATAACAATGACATGTGAAGAATGAAAAGTGGAATGTAAAATTTCATACATATTTGACATACATACATAATTTAAAATAATAGAGGAAATTGGATCATGTCCCAAAATAATGCTGCAACAAGTACTGATAAAGTTAAAAATGCGTCTTGCTAATGAATATTTGTCTCGTTAGCTGATTATATTTAATTTGTTAGTAATAGTTGTCTATTCCAAAAATCTAAATTTCAGTATTTCATTATATATATCATTTAATTTGATTTAGTAATTTAATTCAAGTGTTGACTCATTTATTTATTTGATTTATTAATTTTCCATGTGCCATTTGATATAATTTTATTTATTTTGCGAACTGTTTAACAAATCGTTCTGTTATTTTATCGTCGCATCTTTATCAAATATTGAATGGCTTATGTGTAACTTATTTTACTATATATATATCTCGCAACGCAATATTATGATTGCCAATAGTATCTTATCTTAAATTGTTGTTTTTTTCTTGATAACATACCTTCGTTGATGCGTAATATATAATTTATTAACTTTACATTGAGAATATTAAATCTGAATTTATAAATTTCAATAATTTACTTTTCTTTGATAAAAAATTAATCTTTTTGATCACTAAAATGAAATCTGAATTGAAAATATTGTTTTAAATATTCCACGCAGCGCGGGCACACTCTCATTGCGCTCTGCGCATAGGACGGGTACGCTCTCGCGCTGCGCGCTCATTTTCGTATGCGTTTAATGCGTGCATTTCGACTACATTTATTCAGATATTATAAATATTGTAATTTAAATCTAAGACTGTGATTTTAACCCCTGACGAACTACAGTTATAAATTTGAACTGAAATTGTTTTTCAATTCGTTTTTGAAGACGGTTCTCAATGCACATGTGGCTTTGATGATTACATGCTTATTGCGACACTCGCGCTTCGCGCTCGATAATTAGGTTAAACAGGCGGTTCTCTTCGGAAAACAAAACGATGTAGACAAAATGGAATGGCATATAAGAAGTATGTATGTTTTTTCAGATAACGTAAATAATCTTTTGTTTTGAAAATTTATCAAACAGAGGCCACTATAAATCGAAAGTCGTTTTTTCGCTGTAGAATTAATTTTATAATAGCCCTTATAATCGAAACATTTCACCAGGTTTTGGTTGCAAACAATATTCATTTCTAAATAATATTAACAATAAAATTTGATGCTACAACATTATCAACATTTATCTTGTGAACGGCTAATAGGATTTTGGTGACTCTTACGTTGAATTTTTTCTTTAAAAACGTACATTCCATGAATTTTGCTTATGAGTGTAAACACATTTGATTTGTTTAAAACTTACAAATTGTTTACAAACAAATTTGACTTTTGTTCCCTTGAAAGCAAAAATTGTTTGCACACAATTCTAAATTTTTCAAAGAGAAATGCGAACAGAATCACTAAGTAGTTTAGTGCAACGCTATAGTTGTTCAATTTGTTGATCATGCTGTAACATTAAATTCTCATTGTTGACGCTTTTGCACAGAAAAATTTGTTTGCGACGAAAACCTTTGTCGTCTATCTTCTTTACGACATCCACAGTGTGCACAGGTGACTTAGGAAATTTTTAGAACGTACTGGAATCTTTTTGGACGTGAATGTCAAATGTTTTTCGAACATAATTTCAGAGCATCCCTCAAAAAATCCCCAAGAAAAGCATGACAAATTTTTTGGATCATTACACGTTTTTTTAACTTAATTTGGCCTTACTGAGGATTTTTTAATAATGTAATGAAATATTTGAACATTTGACCTGATTCTGAAAAATTTCTTGAAAGCTTCATTTATTAATATATTTATAAAATTTCACGTAAATTGAACACAAAATATTTGAAAAAAAAAAAAATTGGAACAGAGATGCGCGCCTTGGCCCGCGTATGGCTTCTAGTAATACATACATGTGGTTCGATAATGTACGTACGATTTCACTCCATATTTCTCATATGTCATTGTTTTTTCTTTCAAATTCATGTCTTGTTGCAGAGCTCACTTGAAATTACCTTCAGCATATTACGTCAACTTGACAACAAAAACAATGTCATGTGAAAAATGAAATATGGAATGTGGAATGTGAAATATGAAATTATGAAATTTCAACGTTTTTAAAACTTTCCATAGTGTACAAAGACTACGAGTACTTTGAACACGATCTTTTCAAAACATAAAACCCATGAATAGTTGTAACAATTTTGAAAACAAATTAAATCAAATTGAATTCATCTAGTACTTTTATCTGAAAAGAGTCCTGCTGGAACAGGAGTTTTTGGCAGTTATTTTACCTTAATTATATTTTAGCAGGATCTTTTTATAACATAAGTCGCATGAGCAGTTGTATACATTTCAAAACAAACAAATTAAATGGAATTTGCTAAGAACTTTGGACATAAAAAGTCATACTGGCCCGGGACCATTAGAGGTATTTTGGTATTTTACGAATACTTCTATTTCAGCAAGATCCTTTATAAAAAAAATCTCTTCCATGAGCAGTTGTAAAAGCTTTGAATAAAAACGAAATTTGTCTAGTATTTTTATCTGCAAAAAGTCCTGCTTGAATAGGACTATTTTGAAGTTTCTTATTGTTTTAATTGAAATTTGATTCAAATCCCTTGATACATTTAGAAATATATTTAAATCCGTTATAATGGTTGAAATATATTAAAATCCGTAGAAACTAACTGAAATCTTTTAACCCCTTTCGAATTCCCTTGAAGTCTTCTGAAATAACGTAAATCCTTCAAAAAGCTTGCAATATTTGTAAATCATACAACATTTTTTGACATTTTTTAATATTCTACAGAATCATTGAAAATAACTTAAAATCTTTTTAATTCTTTTGAATTTTTTAAGTTCTTTCATATCTTTCGAAATTATTTAAATACGTAGAAATTGCTCGAAATTAAATTTTGTTTATTGCCTGGATTTCTCCAGATATTCTTTGAAATCTCTTGAAATCAACTGAAATCTTTGAAAATTGTAATAACTAATTAAAATAAGAAGAAATCATTTAAAATCCTACTTATTTACTAAAGTTCTCTGAAAAAAGACTGTTTAAATGCCTAAAAATTTTTTTGAATCTTCGGACATTCAATACAATCCTTCAAATCTTGTGAAATTTCTTAAAATACCTTAGAATATCTTGAAATCTTTGTAATCACTAGGACTTTCTTGAGATTTTATTTTATTTCATTTATTTTTCAAATTTCTCATGAAATACCTTCAAATCGAGGTTAAAATATTTTGAAAATCTATAAAAAAAACAGTAAGTTTCTTCGGAGTTTTCGAAATATCTTGAAATTCTTTTGAATTTGTTAAAATTGCTTGAAATGTTTAAAATCTTCCGAAATCCCGTAAATTCTTTGAAATAATTGGAGGTCCTATAAAATTCCTACAATCTTGTGAAATTCTTTGAAATCTCTTAAAATCTATGTAAATTCTGTTTGGATGTAAAATTCCATTGAAATCTTTGGAACTTGATTGGTCAATCAAGTCTTTCTTTAAAAACCGGGGAGAACGGAAAGCCAAATCGGATTGGTGTTATATCCATTGTCCCTATAGATGTTATTAGGATGTTTTAAGATTTCTATCGCTTCTCTATGTTTTCTTGGAAAAATATTGTGCGTCTTTGTCATGACGGTTGTTTTGCCAAATAAAATGCTATGTCCAGTTTCGATATGATGCTCAGCTACTGCTGATTGCGTGAAATGTTTTAGTTTGACTTTACTCTCATGTTCCTTTACACGTTGACTTATCGGCATCCCGGTTTCTCCAATATAGACTTTGCCATAAGAACAAGGGATTTTATATACTCCCGGATCACTTAAAGGCTCCTTTTTATCATTAGGGTTGTTTAGAAGTTGACCTATTTTTGCAGGTGTCTTGAATATAGTTTGGATATTGTGTTTGTTGAGAATTCTTCCTATTTGTTCTGTGATACCTTGAATGTAGGGTGGGATGGTGGTCGTTTTTCTATCTCTTTCTTTAGTAGGTTGTGTTGACTTGTTTTCTTGAGTGTATTTTCTTATTGCTCTATTAATTTGTTTGTTTGTGTAATCATTTTGTATTAGGATTTGTTTAACATTTTCTAGTTCCTTTTGTAAGTTATCTTTATATGTTATGGAGACAGCTCTGTATACAAGGGCATTGCTGACCCTGGACTAGACGAACTAAACAAATTTTTTGATTTCATCAATTAAATACACCCTAATATCCAGTTCACTCTGGAAATTGAACAAAACCAAACCTTCCTTGGTCGTACTAGTTAATAGAAGATCCGATAACACATTAGGACATGAACTTTACAGAAACCCACGCATACAAACAGATACCTGCATGTCTCCTCCCACCACCACCCATCTCAAAATCAATCGGTCATCAATTCCCTTATATACAGAGCTGTTCCCATGACAGATAAAGATAACTTACAGAAATAATTAAAAAATGTTAAACAAATCCTAATACAAAACGATTACAGAAACAAACAAATTAATAAAGCAATAAGAAAATACACTCTAGAAAACAAGTCAACACAACCTACTAAAGAAAGTCAAAGAAAAACGATCATCATCCCACCCTAGATTCAAGGTATCACAGAACAAATAGAAAGAGTTTTCAACAAACACAATATCCAAACTATATTTAAGCCACCTGCAAATATAGGACAACTTCTAAACAACCCTAAAGATGAAAAGGAACCCTTCAGTGATCCGGGAGTATATAAAATCCCTTGTTCTTGTGGCAAATTCTATAGTGGAGAAACCGGGATGCCGATAAGTCAACGTGTAAAGGAACATGAGAGTAAAGTCAGGCTAAAACATTTCACGCAATCAGCAGTAGCTGAGCTTCATATCGAAACAGGAAATAGCATTTTATTTGACAAAACGACCGTCATCGCAAAGATGTACATTACTTTTCCAAGAAAACATAGAGAAGCAATCGAAATCTTAAAACACCCTAATGACACTAATAGGGACAATGGATATAATACCAATCCGATTTGGCTTTCCTTCCTCCCGGGTTTTTAAAAAAATACTTGATTGGTCAATAAAGTCCAAACAGTCCTCAGCATGGGGCGCTCTGGCCAATGACAGGCATAGTAGAGAATACATATATAAGAACAACATAACCTGAAATTTCAGTTTCAGGTCAGCCCTGAAGAAGTGATCTGTAATGTTCACGAAACGTCGGCAACATTCATAGTTTCGCACACACTCTTTGGTTGTTAATTAATTGTTAAGTGAAAAATTAGCTATTCAATTTCAGTGAAAAATTGATCTTTTTAGTTAAAAATTAAATTCAATGTCAATTAAACTATCATGTCAACACTCAGGACCGCATATGTAGTCTCTGAAACCAGCACAGTATGACACAGCAGCGCCCATAGAAGCGCGATGTAACCAACTTCTGATACAGCACTGACTATCCGAGCGTATAGGCCGTCAAGATACGCCTAGGGTTGTGGGGACAGAAGCAGTCAAGCGTGAAGCCGGCCGAAGATCGGGCGGCCCAGAATCGGGAGATGAGTACTTCATTGAAAATTCTTGTGTTTTGTTAAAAATTCGTCTCCTTCGGTAGAAACTTAATCTAGTCATTTGAAGTATCATATTTTGAGTTGAAATTTTAACTTTTTGGTAACAATTTTATATACGTTGTTGAAAATTGAACTTTTTTGTTAAAAAGTAATTCTAAAAATGTTCAAATTCAGAAATTGCGAAGATTCCTGAAAATTATATGATGTTAAAGTCATGAGCAAGAATTTGTCTTTTATCTCCATGTGGTGTAAATTGTTAATCTATAGCACCCTCTAGCCTCTCCTTGATTCAAGCTTCTGCCGTTCTCATTTTACCATTATTAGATATTTTTCCCATCTCGAGGCAAGGCTATTTTGACCTAAAGTATGTAGCTATATAATAAGGTAACTCGAGCGAAGAAACGCTTCGAGATTCTCTGTACAGAATGAGAATGGGAAAAAACGCTCGAGATGCACGCGACCTCGTACAAGTCGTAAATGCGACACGTACGAAATTGTCGAGAGTGGATCGCTCGTAAACTTAAACATCAAGGTTAAACCTTTTCTCCAGTTACTAACGATTTTAAAAAGACTAGTCCATCACCCTAACGAGATGAATTTTATTTAATTGAAGAAATCTGCCCCGAGGAAGAAATTCATCTCGTCAGTTTTTCTCCTAATCAGTATTATATTTCAAATTATTGACTGCAGTTAGTGTAATTATTTAAAGCTTACTTAAAAGACATTTACTTTCCATCACAAGGAAGCATTTTTACTTTATAATTCAAATGAATACCCATAGTAAATAATGACTCTGTATTTACGGATTCCAAACTGAGTGCAGACTTGACAGTTTTTCTCCATGTTCCCCTTTACCCATTCTTCTAAAGAATTCCTGTTTTCCCCCGTTTTCAACGAACTTGACCTTTTTCCAACTTTTCTGGCTGAAATGCGAATTGAATTAATAGAACATTTTTGGTTGAAAAATTTACTATTATAATTGTTGTTCAGAATTCATCTCTTTAGGTTAAAAACTCGACTATTTGGTTGAAAATTCATCTTTTTAGGATAAAAATTGTACTCCCTGGTTAAAACCCCATGTTCAAATACATCACTGGCGCAGTAGTGGCCCAGTGCAGACATAGATTTTTTTACCTTAAAAAAAGAAAAACAGAGAAAAAATTGTTTTCGCGATATTTTGATTTATAGTTTTTCGAAATTTTGGAACACATGAACCATATTTTTAAACGTATTTTTTCATTTTTGAAATATTTATACTATCAGCATAGTACTGCCTCGATCGTGGAGCCAACCATCTGCTAGTACTGGGCGAACTGCCGTTTATCTGTACTGGTGACCAGTACTGGGCCAGTACTACGCTGGTGGTGAACTCCGGCGGACTACTGAATTTTCCACCTGGAAAATTGAACTATTTTCTTGAGAAATTATCTTTGTAAATCGAAAATTCAACTCCATGATTACAAATTTATGTATTTTGTTAAAAATTTAATTATTTGATTGAAAATTCAACTATTTTGTTTCTTTGAAAATTCATTTCTTTCAGATGAAAATTCAACTTTTTTCTGACAAAATCTTCTCTTTGGCCTGAAGATTCGACTACTTGCTTAAAAAATTGTATTTTTTCCTTGAAATTCTAACCATTTGGTTGTAAATGCATCTGTTTAGTCTAAAATCCATTTGTTTTGTGCGTTTTCAATTCAACTAGTTGGTTGAAAACTCATCTTTTTGTGGTGAAATTTCATCTTATCGGGTTAAAAGAACATTTTTTAAAGTAGATTCCAACTGTTTTTTATTACAAATTGAAATATTTTTTCTTTGAAATATCAAATTTTAAATTTTTTGTTCAAAGTTTATCTTTTTGATGCTATTGGACTATTTTTTATTTGAAATTATAATCTCATTTTTGCTGAAACCCCAACTATTATATTCATCGTCGAGAAGTCATTTTTTTATTGAAATTTCAACTACTTGGTTGAAAATTGAACTTTTTGATAAGAAATTCATTTTATTAGATGAGGATCCATCGGCTTAGTCGAAAATTTTAATACTTTGATGAAAATTTAAATTTTTTGTATAACATTTTTCTTTTTGGAAAGATAATGCAATTCTCTTCTACCAAATTTGATTTTTTTTTCCTTCAAAATTCAACTGTTGCTTTGAAAATGAGACTATATTAGTTAACTGTGCATAATTAACTATACCATATAGAATTGCAACTGCTTGCAGTAGAAGTTAATTTTTTTTCAAATTCCATAATTTGGTTAAAAATTCCACTATTGTGGTGAAAATGTTATTATTTTATTGAACATCTAACTATTTCAGATTTAAGTATTTTTTTTTTGTTCGGGAATTAAACTGCTTTGGTGAAAATTCGCCTTTTTGGATTAAATATTCATCTCATTTGGTAGAAAAGTTCTTGATTGACAACTGAAATGTCTTCTCAAAAAATAATCTTTTTGGCTTGATGATTCGACTATTTGCCGAAAGATGGAGCTGTTCGTAGTTAAATTAAATTTTTTTTTTGTTTAAAAATTCGATCATTTTGTTGAAAATTCATCAGGTTTCTTTAAAATTATTCACTTTGGCTTGAAAGTTCAACTATTTTTTTTGTAAATTCCACTGTTTTGCCTAATATTGTCAGATTTGTTTCTTAAAAATTCAAACGTTTGTTTCAAAAATCATCTTTTTTTTACTGAGAATCAATTTTCCCGGGCTTGAAACTCATCTGTTCTCTTAAAAATTTGAGTTATCAATATTGAGCTCTACCTGAGTACCTGTCTAACC
Source organism: Andricus quercusramuli (assembly GCA_932178445.1). Lineage (NCBI taxonomy): Eukaryota > Metazoa > Arthropoda > Insecta > Hymenoptera > Cynipidae > Andricus > Andricus quercusramuli. The sequence continues at coordinate 1,328,908 of CAKNXH010000069.1, read as the reverse complement.
CTACGAGTGATGTACGATATTTTATTCGGAACCAACATTTTATGAGACTGTAGGGCCGTCTGAAATGTGTGCCGTGATGTTTATAATATATTTGGTTGTGAAAAAATACGATTCACGTGGCAGTCAGCTGTTTGGGTTCTGATTGGTAATCTCGTATGGCGCGGAATTTTAAAATGGTCCGGTCAACAGTACGGCTAGAAAATACAATGTGCGTTATTCCGTAACCCTTTGTGGAACTAGTAATATTTCAGTGTGGCTGCTTTTGGAACTAATAATATGTCAGCAGCTGACACCGTTCGATGAAGGGCTATCTAACGCTCATTTTGCAGGGGGCGTTATAGGCTCATAACATAGTGGTTTCGAATAAAATTTATTTGAAAGAATTTATTTCCCCATTATTCCCCTATTTTCTATAAATAGCCTCATGAAGGTAAGAAAATAGACTGGAATCTTAATCTGCTCGCAGACCTCGTCGCAGAAAGACTTTATCGCAAGGACGTCCATCCTGTAATTAATTACAATCTCGAATGTCGGGGAGCAATGAATATTACGCGAAGGAAAAGGAAGTCTAATAATTTCAGAGCATCACTTTGGCACGCGTATGTGGCCACTTTTAAAGAGTTGTCCTATAATCGTAGCGTAAATTATTACATTACTTTCTCACGAAGCTAAGTCGTCAAACATGCGAACGGAATGTGGTGCAACGGGATTGCAAGTTAATGGTACATGCTGCGGAATTTAATTCTTACCACTTAATTTAATTAATGCTTCTTAATTGTTTCTCTTTCACGATCTCCTCTCGCTTAGAAAAAAGAAATTTTTCTTCTCTTCTATTCTTCACTCTTCAATCTGTATCTTAAGTTGCGTTGAATCCTGAGATTACAGGTTTTATGTTGTTAGTCGATATGTTAGCTAATAGAAAATTGGTATGCTTGCTTACTTGTTTATTTAATAAGTATGTATTACATAAACTAATGTCCTGTATGGACGTTTGGATGTAGAAAGAATAAATTTTCTTTCCTAACCTTCAGTTATGTTGTCCCTCATGACGATGTGATGTCAATAAAAGTCTACAGCGATTTATTTTTCTTACAATCTGATGATGCTTTTCTTAAGAAGTTGTAGTCACGAGATCTTACTATACGTTGTTGTTAAAAACCTAATTGTTTGCGACATTAGTTGCATATTAATGAAGATAAGGAATTTCGTGTACCGTCAATTTTTTTAATCAAAATTTCCAAATTAGTAATTTTTCTTCATGCTGAAATTTATTTCTATATGTTTCTTATCATTATTTATAAAAGAGAAAAATTTTATTATAAATGATTTTTTAATATTGGGTAATAATTCTATTCTTAGCAATTTGCTCCCCCACTACAATTTGTAATTTCTTTCGTATTTCGAAGTGATAAAAAAAAATGAAATCATCGACAAAAACTTCGAAAATCTTAAAAATCAAAATCGGTACTCATCAGCAATATATTACCGCTAACCACAAAAATTTTCCGGGAAAATTTAAGACGATTTAGGATTCATTTTTTAAAGATTAATTTTTAATTCTGAAAATTTTTAATGAATTAAAAAAATTACATTTTGAACGACTTCCAAAAACATATCGAGATGATAAAACACATTTACTTCATTCGTGGGATAATTCAAAATTATTTCTTGCTTGAAAAAATAATAATCTTAAGAGATTATTTCGAAACCTTTGTGAAAATTCCAAAAGATTCAATAAATGGTCAATAAATAATCTTGATGATTTTCAAAACTATTTTTTTTATGTAGCAGAATTTTAAGCAGTCATATGGAAAACACGAATAATTTGAAAAGATTTGAAAAGAAGGTTTGAAGGGTTGAAAACGATTAAAAAATCATTAAAAGGTTGGAAAGATTTTCAAAAATTTGCAAAATTTCTAAGCCCTTCTTCAATTTCGGATGATTTTTCTGAATTTTGAGAATAATTTGAGATGGTTTAAAAATACAACTTTTGAGTCAGAAAATAATTTGGTTTGCTTGAGAATTCCACCATTTTATTGAAAATTCGTCCCTTTCAGCTGAATTTCAATTCTACTTGAAAATTCAACAGCTGAATTTCAATTCTACTTGAAAATTCAACAGCTGAATTAAAAGTTGAACTACAACTTTAAAATTTTTTTCTTCACAGATTTATCATTTTAGTTGAAAATTCATTTTTTTTATTGAAAATGTAACGAATTTGTTAAAAATTTATGTATATTGTTTCAATTTAATTCCTTTTAGTTGAAGATCTAATCATTTTGTTCAAAATTCATCCTTTTGGGAAGAATTTCACTATTTTTCATGTGAAATACGAATATTTTTTTCTTGAAAGATTGACGTTCACATTTTTCGTTGAGAATTCATTACTTTCGTTAAAAATGTGAATATTCTGTAGAAAATTCGTCGTTTTTGGTAGAAAATTTATCTGTTTGGTTGAAACTTACACTATTTGATTCGAAATTAACCTTTTTGTTGAAAATTCATTGTTTCGGGTTAAAAATTAATTTTTGTTGTTCTTGGAAAGACATTTTTTGATTAGAAATTTAACTATCGTGTGGAAAATTCTTCTTTTGTGATTGAAAGTTCACGTATTTTGTTGAAAGGTGAACTAATTTGTTAAAAATTAAGTGTTGTGGTTGAAGATTTTGGATTTTAGTTAAAAATAGTTTGCTTCAAAATTTATCTTTTATCATGAAAATTAATCTCTTTGTTTTGAAAATTCGACAATTTGATCAAAACTTCATGTTGTTTGTTAAAAATTAAGCAATTTTGTTCACAAATAAACAATTTTGTTAAAAATTAAACGAATTGATTTAAAATGATTTTGTTTTAATTCCAAGTCATATGTTGCGTTGAAAATTCGTCTTCTTGTTTGAGGATTTAATTATTTTCTAGAAAATTCATTTATTTTTGCTTCAAAATTAATGTTATACCTGGAAATTTTATTTTATTGTTTTGTAAAAATTGATTTATTTTATTGCAAATGTAACTCTTTTATTTTTTGTTAAAAATGTATCTTTTTTGATTGAAAATTCAACTATTAGGTTGAAGATTACTTTTTCAAGTGGAAAATGAATATTTTTGGTTAAAAATTCAAGTTTTTCATTAAAAATTCTACTATTTGGTCAAAAAATGATGTACCTTGTTGAAAATTAAACGATTTTGTTAAAAAGTATAATTTCTTCTCAAAAAGTCAACTGTGTTGGTGAACATTCGTCCTCTGTATTGAGAACTTGAACTATTTCGTAGGAAATTCTTCTTTTTAAATTATTTTCTTAACTCAAAATGTATTAAACTATACCATTTTTGGTGGAAAATCGAGTTTTTTTCGTAGAAAATTGAACTGCGTATAGCTAAAAATGTATCTTGCGGAATAATCCACCATAATTTCATGTGATCCAGAGTAATCCCATGCAATACGAAGTAATCCATCACCACTGGACACCAGTTTTAGGAGTTGTTTCCCCCTCGATATTCAATCGAGCGTCTAGACTCATTGAAAATTGAGAATTGTTAGTAACTTTTTCGATTCTGCCTGAAGGCAAAGTTTTCGCACAAACGCGACTGTATCGGCGTTTCTCTGATTGTAAACGACTTGGATAGTAGGATGAAAAGTGCACATTGAATTCAGCCCTCCTCGCTACTGATTTACACCGGAACGCCTGAAACCGCGAATGAATTGACTGCTTACAGACTTTTTTTCGCCGCAACTCGTCTTCCACTGAGATGGTATAAAACACATGGGGAAAAGAGTGCACTTGGATTGACTGAAGAAAGCGAACCAAAAGAACTTTTTTGTAGCCGCTGCATTGAATGCGATTTCGTTTAGACCCTCGACTCGTCTCGAAAACACGAGAGAATTTGTATACATTCGACGTTCGCAAGAGAAATCGGACCAAAGTCCGAAACATCGTTCTGCAAAAGGTATGGGATCACTGCAAGGAAAAAAGAGGCCCTAAAGTCTTTTTTCTGAAATATATGCAGTCTTTTCTCTTTTAGAAATTTACATTTTTACACTTGCAGACTTCACGGCCCACAGCGATCTCAAAACAGGGGAAATAGAGAGAATGTTCACGAATATAGGGGAATAATAGGAGAATAAATTCTTTTACATGAAGTTAATTCCATATTGAATTCTATAGGAAAGACTATATTCTTGATATTTCGTTTTGGTGCTTTTTCAACCAAATAGATGAATTTTCAATTATAAAATAATGATTTTCTACAAAAGAATTAGCTTGCAAGCTGATAAGTCGTATATTTTAGACAACAGAGCACTCTCGAACCCGAAAAGATGAATTCTCAACAAGGAAAGATGATTTTTGAATCAAATTTTTGAATTTTCAACGAGAAAGTAATTTTAGACCAAGCGGTTGCATTTACAACTAGATAATTGAAATTTTAAGCGATTAAACCAATTTTTTAACAAAAAAGAATTAACTTCAACGACACAGAGTTCCTTTTTTCAAACTAAATAGTCGAATCTTTAAGCCAAACAGATGAATTTTTAAGAAAACAGTTGTATTTTCAGTAAGAAAAAATATGACTATTTATTAAAACAGTAGTTCCACATTCGAGCAAGTAGTGACATTTTCAACCAAGTAGTTGAATTTTCAATCAAGATGACTAATTTTCCACAAAAAAATATGAATTTACAACAAGATACATACATTTCCAACTATATTATTGAATTTTCAACTGAAAACTATGAATTCTCAAACAGAAAAAGAATATTCAAATAATTATCATTAAAAAAACTTAATGATGAAAAAAAATAACGCACTATCAAGAAAATAGATCAATCTTCGACAAATAAAATGAATTTTTAACACACCAGTTCAACTTTCAAATAAATAGTTGAATTTCCAACCAAAATAGGTAAATTCCCAATAAAAAATTTGGTAGTTGAATTTTCAACTAAGAAATATCAGTTTTTAACCAAAAATGGAATCGTTAAATTTTCAGTTTGAAAATAATTTTTATTGAAAAAAATGAATTCTCAACCAGTTTCATTCATCTAAAAAACACGAAATTTTAACAAAATAGTTGAATTCTTAAACAAAATGATGAATTTTAAACTATTAAGATTAATTTTATACGCAAGTGCGCGAATTTTCAGCAGAAGACTGAAAAAACTGACAAAACCAAGCGGTTGACTTTTCAACTTATAAAGGAACAATTTCTAACCGATATTTCAATTTTTAACAAAGTAGTTTAATTTTCTACCAAACTGTTCAATTTTCAAGCCAAACAGACGAATATTCTACAAAACAGCTGAATTTTTAACCAGAATATGAACTTTCAACGAGAAAGTTCATTTACGACCAAAGAATAAAAGTTGATATTTTAACCAAAAAATATTTTAATTTGAAATCAAGAACAGTGCCATCGAAAAAAATAAAAAAATAAATAAAAAATTCACCAAAATAGTTGAATCTTCAACCAAAACAGATAGTTTCAATGACCAAGTTGTTACATTTTCAGTATAGAAAATTTATTCTCAACCAAAAAAAAAACAACGAATTTCGAGCAAAATAGTTATGTTTTCAATCAAAGAGATTATTTCTCAACTCAAATATGGAATATTCAACAAAAAATTGATTTTCAAGAAAAGAGTTCAGCATTCAACCAAAGAGTTGAATTTTCAACCAAAAAGTTGATTTTTTTCAATAGATGATTAATTTTCTACCAAAAATATGAATTGTCGACAAAATATATGAATTTTCGACCAAGTAGTTGAATTATCAAATAAAAAAACTATTTTCAATCAAGCATGGAATGGTTCAATTAGCAAAATAAAATTCTAACCAAAAATAAAACAAGTTTTCAACCGGATAATTCAATTGTCAAAAAAAAAAAATGAATAATTAACAAACAAAAAAAATGAATTTCTAAAAGGTAGGCCAACTTTTGACCAAGTAGTGGATTTTTTGACCAAAAAGGATGACTTTTTAACGAAATAGTTGCATTTTCAACAAAATAATTGAAATTTCATCCAAATGAATGATGATGAATTTATCAGACAGAATATAACTGTACACATTTCAACATCAATCAAAATTAAATTTAAACCAAGAATAACGTGAAAAAAAGGGGAAGTTCTTGAAAACAACACGGAAAAAAAGGCTTTGTCATTTTAACAATCTAATAATTTGTTACTGAAAATAATGTTGTTTTACCAAATGACATGATTATATTGACAAATAAAACATAGTTAAAATAACAATGCCAACTTTGTTAATTCCATAACAAAACCTGTTTACTGAAGTAACAAACTCACATTGTTACCATGAAACCAATTCATAACTAACAAAGTTATTTGTTACTCTGACAAACAGGATTATTTGTTACATTAAACATTATTTATTAAAATTAAAAATATTTCTTAATAATTATATATTATATTATATAAACAAATAACTTTGTCACTGTTACAAAGATTTTTCGAACAATGCCAACTTTGTTAATTTAACCCATTTTTTTCAACAGTCCAATCTTTACAAATTTATTTTGTTGAAGTATCAATTTTTTTTTTTTACATTGACAAAGTATTTTTTTCCGTGAATTCAAAAAATAAGAATTCTTCAAAACATTGGGAAAAAGATTATGCACGGCCCCTAATCTATTCAGTTAATCTGCCATCTAGATTAATCCTTAATTCGCATCAATATTCTTGAATGAAAAAAAAATGTCTAAAGAATTTAATTAAAAGTATTTTCATACTAGTATAAAATTGTTTTTAATCAATAATCATTGTTCGATTAATGGTTATATAATTATATTTATTTTTCTCATATAAAAATAGAAGGGCAGAAACTTCAGTGTCACGTTGCATTTGGGGGGGGGGGGGGTTAGAGGTCACAAAATGTCAGAAATTGTCACAAGAGGGAGGGGTGAGTCAAAAATGACTGAAAATAGCGTCACGTAATGAATAAATGGACGCTCCCCTAGCTGATGGTATTTACACTTGATTTCTATTGTTTCAACATCTGGGAAAGGGGTATATGCGAAGGGTGAAATGCACCGGTCGAGTTATTTTCACTGGTCGAAAGTGGAATAACGGTGGTGGTTGACTGAGGCATAGCGAAGAAACAAGAAGAGGAACTGAGGGACAGACATGAGACGTAGACGGAAAATTTCAAAGTAGATATTTTTAGTCCAAGACAAGCCCATTAGGCGCCACCACGAGGAAGAGTGTCAGTTAAATCCTTTGGGTCGAAATCAAAGCTGGATAAAGTGAATACTGTTTTGCTGCATCAATTTGCTTCCCCTCTGTGTACATAGTTCTGTCAGGTCGCAACTTTGGAATGAAGACAACACTAAAGAATACTTTTCAAGCAATTTCTTTCTAGGAGATTTCACACTATCCCCCCATGCCCCTAATTTTCCCTTTTAAAAGGATTCCTCTTTTTATCCCTTTTTCCGAGAAACTTCCCTGTTCCCTCATTTTTAACTTAAATATGAACTAATTTAATACAATCCAATAGTGAAATGAACGTGTTGTTTAAATAAGCGACATGGGAATTCTAGATTAACCTAATGCAGTATAACGAGACTGGAACCGAGTGTGTCACGCTTACCCCGAAAGGGATTCGCTGTAACGGTATAATATAATCATGAAAAGAAGAAAATCCAATTACTTTTGGCTGAAACTTGATTTTTTTTATTTTAAAGTCTACTATAGCTTATTTTTGTTTGAAAATTCAACTATTTTGTCAATTTGTTTTATTTTTGGTTGAAAATTTATTTTTTTTTGTGTAGAAAATTAATCGTCTATGTTAAAAAATCAACTTCTTGGTTGAAAATTCAATTCTTTGGTTGAATGATGAACTCTTTTCCTGAAAATTATTTTTTTTGTTGTGAAGATTCATCATTTTAGTTCAAAATGCATCCCTTTGGGTAACAATTGAACTATTTTGATAAATTTTTTTTCTGGCTAAGAATCAATTTTCTTCGCTGAAAATGCAACTATTCCATGTTTGGTTGAAAATTGATCTTTTTCAGTCAAGAACTAATGACCTTTTGTATAAAATTACTTCTGGGTTAAAAATTCATTATTTTTGGTTGAAAATACAACTGTTTTTTATTTAAAATTATAATATTTTTTGTTGAAATGTTAACTATCACATGTTTCGTTGGAAAATCATTTATTTGATTGAGAAGTCAACTTCTTGGTTTAAAGTTTACCTACTCTGTGAAAAATTCAGTTTTTTTTGTGGAAGGATAATAATTCTAGTTGAAAATTCATATTTTCGAGTTGAAAGTTAGGTTTTTTTGTAGAAAATATGTCTGTTTGGTATAAGAATTTAACAATGTGGTAAAAAATTAAACAATTTGGTTGAAAATTAACTTTCTTATTGAAAATTTATATTTTTGGTTGGAAATTAATCTTCTGTCAGTTCAAAACGTTAGAATGAAGAAAAGACTGAGGAATAGTTTTCTAGCAATTTCCTGATAGGAGACTTCACAATCTTTCCCCCATTCCTTTTCAACGCTTTTAAATGATTCATTTTTTATTTCTGTTTTCAAGAAACTTCCACTTTTTCAGATAAACGAACTTAATTAATGGAACCCAATATCAAAATCCAATTATGTCCAGTTAAAAGTTAATTTTTCCGGTTGAAAAGTCTAGTATTTTATTTTTGGTGCTGAAGTCATCTTGTTTTGTTGAAAATGCTACTATTTGTTTAAAAATTTCAATATTTTGTTGAAATACGTATTTTCGAGTTAAAAATTCAACTATTTTGGAAGACCATTGATCATTTTTTATTAATAATTCCACTGTTTGGTTGAAAATTTATTTGTTTTGGTTGCAAGTTCAAATAATTTCTTGAAAATTCATCTGTTTTGGTGGAATGCAACTTATTTCTAATTCAAAGCCATCTTAGTTAAAATACCAGTTGTATTATTTTCGATGAGAATGCGTCTTTTTAAATTTGAAATTGAAATATTTCCATCAAAAATGTATCCTTCTTGGTTGAAAATGAACTTCTTTCCTTAAAATTCAACTTTTTTCTCAAAACTTCGTCTTTTTGGCTTGAAAATTCAACTATTCAGTTAAAAATAAAACAGTCGATGGTCAAAGCATAATCAATTTTGTTTAAAAATTCTACCATTTGGGTCAGAATTTATATCTTTTGAAATTATACTTCTTTGTCAATATTCAAATTATTTGGTTGAAAGTTACACCATTTTGTTAAATATTCATTTTTTTTCAAGTAAATTCAACAGTTTTTTTCGAGAATTTAACGATTTTGGTAGATAGTTAATCTCTTTTGGTTGAAAATGTAACTCTTTAGTTGAAAATTAATCTGTTTTGGCCGAGAAGTCGACTTTTTTTTTAAATTTGTTTTTGAATTAAGAATTTAATTATTTTTACAGAAATTTCATCTTTCTTGGTTGAAAATGAACTTTTTCGTTGAAAATTCAACAAAATATGCAACTATTTTGTCAAGAGGTTATCTTTTTTAGTCTGAATAGAACTTTTCTTCCAATTCAGCTTTCCATATTACATATTCAACAGTATCCTACAAAATTCTCCTTGTTTGAAAATTACCTTTTTTGTTCAAAATTCATTCCTTTGGGCTCAAAAGTTAACTTTAAAAAGAATAATTGATTTTTTAGCTTAACAATTTTTTATTTGTTGAAAATTCTACCTTTTTGATTCAAAATTCATCTCTTTCGGTAAAAAATCTTTTGCTGGTTGAAAAATCAACATATTTGAATTGATAATCTTAGAAATACAAAGCATTGCATATTGAATTAAATATCGTACCTACATTAATTTCATTTAAAAAAATTCATTCTCCCATTATTCCCCATTTTTCGAGAAAAATCACCAGTAAGTTCCAATATTTATTTAATAAGTTTCTATGTTGACCTCAGCTTAATTTACGATTTTCGGAACGTAAGTGTGTGACCACAAATTGCAAGAGAAGTGAGAAAGACCTCGTGCTAGACATAGTGTCGTAGTCTAAAGCTGAGTCAGCATTATGTAGGAACAACTGTCTCTCAAGCACCCAAGATTCATGTCAGAACATGTAAGATTTGTATTACAAGGATTGAAATATTCGTGATACGGAACAATACAGGGCGTGTGCTATATATTATTAGATATTTTATGGCTTCTCAAATTTGTCTCAGATTATCCAGCTCAACGTCAAAAAGAGAAAGCGATATGGTCAAGTAAATATTGCATAAAACCACAGGAGTGAACTGTCCAGAAAGTTATTTATATCTAGTGCTCAGATCGTGCGGTTTTTTCTACTTGTATCGGATTTTTTGAAAAATTTCTTATCAAAGCTTGTAAAATTGAACTATTTCTGAACTTGTGAATCCGTATTCAAAGTTTTAATTTTTTTAAATTGCAAGCATTGAGAGTTTTGAAGTCGAAACTATTCTTCTCCTTTTTTACTATTTTTTTTATAGAATTCCTTTTTTTCCTCGTTTTCAATAAACTTCCCCTTTCCCCCTTTTTTAAAAGAATTCCTTTTTTCTCCTGTTTTCAATGAACTTTTCCTTCTCCCCTTTTTCTTAATTCTTCGCTTGAATTTGAACTGAACTGATAGACTCAAATAAGAGAATCGAACTATTTTTGGTTGAAATTTCATTATTTTTGGTTGAATGTTCGAACATTTCGTTGAAAATTTTATTATTTTGTTGACACTCATTCTTTTTTGGTTGAAAATTCATCTTTCTTGTTTGAAAATTAACTTTTCTTTTTAAATTTAACAAGCCTCTAAAAAATGGTTTTAGCATGAAAATTCAACATTTTTGATGAAACTGTAACTGCCTTCTAAAAAAATCGTCTTTTGCATGAAAATTCAACATTTTTGTTCAAAATTAGACTATCTATTTGAAAGTTTAATTATTTTGTTTAAAATGTATCTTTTTTAGTTGAAAATTCTTCTTTCTTGATTTCAAATTAACTTTTTGTTGAAACTTTAACTGTCTTCTAAAGAAATCGTCTTTTCCATGAGAATTCAATCATTTATTTACAAATTCATCTATTTTGTTGACAATTTGTTTCTTTTGATTGAAAGTTCAAATATTTGTTTGCAAATTAAACTGGTTGGTTAAAAATTCTTTTTTTTTCAATACAACCATTTGATTGATAATAAAATTCATATTTTTTGGTTAAAAATGAGCAATTCGTTGAAAATTCGACATTTCGAAGCTGATAATTAAACTGTCTTCTAATATTTGTCTGAAAATGCAACTGTTTACTATATAACATTTAAGTATTCGGTCGAATGTTAAAATCTTTTGTAGAAAAATAATTTTCTTTTCAAAGATTCGTCATTTTAGTTAACTATTTATCTGTTTGTTTAAAAATGTAACTGCTTTATTAAAAATTCGTTTTCCTTTTTTTGAAAATTAATTTTTTTCAACTAAAAATGTAGCTATTCCAATTTTGGTTGGAAATTGATATTTTTAATTGAAAATCGGTATTTTTAAATTAAAAGTTTATCTATAAAGTATTACACGCTTCGATGAAAATTCATCTTTTTTAGTTGAAATTTTAACAACTTGGTTTAATGTTAAAATAAAATGTAAGATATTCTTTCTTTTGCTGAAGATTTATCATTTCAGTTGAAAATTCATCACTCTTGATCGAAAAGAAACTCTCTGTTTCAATTTAAAAAATACATTTTTTATTCAACTTACTCTTACAGCTTAAAAGTCAACAGTTTCCTAAAAAACTCGAATTTTTAGGTTGGAAATTTAATTCAAAGTAATCTTTTTAACTTTTGGTATTAATTTGGTCTTTTTGGGTAGAAACATAATCTTGTTTGTTGAAAATTGACCTTTTCGGTTGAAAATTTAACCATTTTATTAAAAATCCGTCTTTTGGTAGAAAATTAATCTTCTTGGTTGAAAATTTATCCCTGTTGGGTAAAAATTCAGCTATTTCTTTAGATTGAAAATTCATCTTTCTGGATTGAAAATGAACTTTGTTGCTGAAAATGTAACTGTCTTCGAAAGAATGCGCCCTTTTGGCTTCAAACTGTAACTATTTCATTAAAACTGGAACTATTTGGTTGAAAATATGTCTATTTTAATGGAAAGATCAATTTTATTTGTATTATTTTTAATTAAACAATTCTTTTTTCATTAGCTTTCAATTTTTTAATTGAAAAAATTTTGTATTTATTATTATTAAATTTGTTTGTTGTTGTTAATAATTCGTATTTCTGTGTTGGAAATACATCTTTCTTGGTAGAAAATCTTTTGTAGTTAAAAATTCAATCACGTTGAAAGTTTGTCATGTCTATCATTAAAAAGTTAAAGGACCCGTTAATAATTTTGTAACAAATTAAGAGATGCAGTTGAATTAAAAAAAAAACTCAGAAAAAACATTCTCATAAACAAATTCATGTTGATGATTAGCATCAAAAGAGAAAATTAAAAAACATTATGTGACCGAGAGCGAAGGAGGATATTGTCGTTATGCACATTTGAAATATAAGGTTCCACGAATTTAACATAAATATTGATGGTCAAACTAACAAGAGTATGAATCGAGGATTGGATATTAGACTAAATAATCTAGGATTATATTATATAATGGCCTCAAATCGGTAAGATCAGTTATGACATTTAAACATTTTCGACCCTCTCTCTCAATAAAAAACATTTTTGCTACAATTTTTTTTCACTTATTGGGTTTATGGTATAAACCAATACATGTTCCTTGTCAAACTGATGACCAGTTTCGACCTGATGTGTAGCGATCACTTTATGATTTTTTGGATTGTGTCCAAAATTACCATGATGTTCTTTGGTTCTAGTGGAAAATAATCTGCCAGTCTGATCAACGTAGCTTTGTTAACAGTTTAAGCAAATAGTTTTATATACTCTTGGTAACCTGAGGAATATTGAAGAAATCTTTTCGTCATCAAATGACAAAACCTATTATGGAATGGTATGGAAACAAAAACTTTCAAATCTACATTATTTTCTAGATATACTTTAATATTTCTGGGATAGGATCTTTAAGTGTTTTTATTTTATTGTGAAAGTTCTGAAAGTGTTATTTCCTGGTGGATGGTGAGGCACTTGGTAAGAAAAATGTCAAGAGAATCTGTGCCTGATTTAATGAATTGGTCAAGTTTGGAATCAATCCTTAATATATTTATAATATTCAATTTAAAGTTCTTTCAACATCAAATGACAACCCACCATGAAATGGTGTAGAAACAAAAAGTGTTTGAAATCTACATTATGCCCTAGATGTACTTTGATTGTTGTGGGATACGATCTTCAAGTGTTTTTATTCTATTCTAAAAGTTCTGAAAGTGTTGTTTCTTAGTGGATGGTCAGGCACTTGGGGAGCAAAATGCATTAGTAACCATAACAGTAGAAACTCAATTTCGAGAGTCCATGTGAACGAGGATGAGGTTAGGAGGCCAAAAAGGCTTTGCCAGCTGTTGTGAATCCACCTTTAGTTTCTTGTCCAGTTTGACCTACGATCTTATTTCATATAACTGCCAGTCCACTCAAAATCAACTCGTTTAAATACAGCAGATGCTCCACTTAAAACTCAAAACAGTATTAAAATACAAAGCAAACATTCATAGGAGAAAGGCTGCAGTACAAATAAATGTTGAGGTTGGCGACTCTATTAAAAAAAAAAAAACCTACAGTTACAATTCTCAAAAGGGTGCATCAAATTAAGCAACTATGTATTTGGTTTGTGTATAATTCTGAGGATCTCTAATTAGCTCTCATTTTCTTGCATTATAAAAAGGGTCGAGAACGACATATGTTGAAGGCTCGAAACTTTAGCAAACAATTGCTCGCTTTTGAAAGTACAGATGTGAACCAACCGCAGAGATAATAACAGCAAAATTCGCTTCCTTCACTGTGAAGGATGTGGTTGGGGTCAAGTGACCCCAAACGATGAGAAGCGCAATGATATTTTATATAATGACAATAATCTTATTTAAGTGGGGTGAAAATGTCAGGAAGAGCGTGAATCCTGTCAATCCCACACACTTTTGGTCCGTAATATCGATTTCTCCAATTTTAGATCATCCAGGTCCCTGCAAATAATGATCCATCACTTTCTTTCCTTAATCGCTAATCAATATCACTGTTTAACCTTTAAATTGCTTCTAAATCGTGAGCTAACTGAAGCTTAATATGACTTGACATCTCTATTATGTAAAGTGTATCAGAATTACACAAGATGGTATAATAGGAAGAAAAAATTATCCGTTTTTGACCTTTTTTGATTCTTTTAATTCCATTATTTGAGGTGTCTGGCGACCTTGAAAACCTTGGAAAGCTGAAATTGTCCTTGAGTTTTGTTCAAACTTTGAAAACATAGAAATCTGCCTAATATTTTTATCAGAACCTTAAATTTTAATTACTTTTTTATTCTTCGCTTGAAAAACATTTATTTTATTGAAATGCGAAGAGCAATTTAAATCTTTTAGTCTTTCAAAGAAGAAACTTCTTGTGAAAGTTTAAACATTTAAATTGGAACTGAATCTCAGATCTTCAAGGAATATAGGATTCTATGAAATTTTTGCAGCACTCTATAACTGTTTATAGGAGGTTCCAGGGTATTTCAGAAAAATTTTAAATGTATTAAAATACTTCCAAATTTGATAACTATTATTGTTAGGAATAAATGAAATTCTAGATTATTGAAAATTAAATGAAAATTAAAATCTTTTTTGGTCGGAATATCAAATATTATATATTTTGTTGAGAGTTCATCTCTCTGGTTGGAAAATCTGGTATTTGGCTTAGAAGATTCACTTTGTGAAAAGATCATTTTTTTGTGGTTCGAAATTCGACAATTTTGTTAAAATATCATATATTCTGTTGTAAATTTGTATTTTTGGTAATAATATTAATCTTCTTGGTGGAAAATTCATCCACTATATATTTGGATTAAAATGCAAAAAAATTTACTATTTAGTTCAAAATTCGTCTTTTTATGCTAGAAATAAATCATCCTACCTGAAAATTCATCTATGTGGTGACTCAACTATTTTGTGGCAAATTCGTTTTTTTGTTTTGTTGAAAATTAATTTTTTGATCCGAAAATTTAACGTTCCAATATTAGGCTCAAAACTTTTATATCTTTATTGATTTGATTGAAAATTAATGTATTTTTTTTGTAATGCATGTATGTTTTTTAATTTTTGTATTTTTCTTAAATTCGTCCTTGTCTAGAAAATGTACCTTCTTGGTTCGAAATTTATCTATGTATGTTAGAAATTGGTCTGTTTAGTTAACAATGTTTTTTAAAATTTTGTTTAAAAATTAAAAAATTAAAAAAAAATTAAAAAGTTAAAATTTTAATTATATTGATGAAGATTTCACTATTTTGTTAAAGTTGACCTATTTGGTGAAAAATTCAACTGGTTCCTTGAAAATTCGTCTATTTGGTTTGAAGATTCATCTTTTATAGTATATAGAAAGTACTCAAAAAGTCCCGCTTTTTTTATTTTGTTGGCCTTTTTTAGGATAAAAGTTCCAGAAAAGCCTTACTTTTTATTGAGTAGGATATTTTTGGGACAAAAGTAACGGAAAAGTTTTACTTGATTTTTTTTTTGTTGGAAATTCTCTAAGTATTGAATGACTTTTGGGACGAATGTACTTGAAAATTTGAACTTTATTTCCTTTGAACTTTTGTACATTTGTCTTTAAAAAAACTCTATTGAGACAGGACATATTTTGATCTTCTTTGACACTTGAGTCTTAATTTAGTAGTACTTTTTTGGGACCCAACTCTCATCAGCACTTGAGAAAATTCCGAAAAAATAAAACGGCTCTTTTCTAGTACTTTTGCCTCAAAAATTATTCAGGGCTAGCGAAAATTTGAAGAAAAAAATGTGTGGGCCATTTTTGGTACTTTTTTCCTGAAAAATATCTGCTTGAAACAACAACAAAAATTGATTACGACATTTTGGATGATACTTTTGTGCTACATAACTCCTATCAGTACTCGTAAAAATTTCGAAAAAAATTAAATAGAACTTTTCTAGTACTTTTGCCCAATGGATTCTTTGAAAATTGTAAAATTCAAAAAATCAAGTGCATCTTTTCTGGTACTATTGTGTTAAAAAAAGTCCTGCTCAAAATTAAAAAAAAGATTAGGTTGATCTGTTTTGTTACTTTTGTCCTACAAATGTTCCATCAGCACTTGTAAGAATTCTGGAAAAATTAAATGGCACTTTTCTAGGACCCTTGTTCCCAATTGCAGTTGTAAAAATTGTTAGAAAAAGATGGCGTGTAAGTATTGATTTACCCGGGATCTGGGATCCGGAATCCCGACGGGACCAAAATGAAATTTTTTTAAATTTGTAGGCCACGTTATTTTAGGGTTGGGGGAGGAAAGTATGGTCTTCAAAGAGCGTTGACGAGGGGGGGGGGGTAAAAAATATCCCAAAAGTGTTAACGTAGTTTATGGGCGGCTCCTGAGGAAACAATGTGAAAATTGCAAAGGAAGAATAATATTACCAAATGAGAGTGAAAGTGCAATTTTCAGGGTCATTGATGCATTACTAATACCCTTTGGCAGTGGCTATGAGTCATTAATTGTTGCTTCAGTGAGTCTCTTATGTAGAAGGTATAGGCTATACAAGGCGTGTCGGGCATTCCGGGCAGTGGGAAGATTACAGAATTACCAGGCAGCACGAGCCTAGTCTAGGCTTTCGATATGCCCACTGGTGCAGTCGTTGTTCAGGAAGGAATCAAGAATTGTCTGCAAAACTTGTTTCGCAACCAAACGATGATGTCATGTGATACAATGTACTGCACTCCTGGCATAGTTTCATGAACCTACTCTCAGCTTATGAGGCGAGCTCGAGACAATAGGAGCCGTCCACTTCCGTCAATATCTATCAATTCTTGCCGATGCTTCGGAAATAAACTGGAATGAGTTGATCGTGAATCGAAAATCTATCAAGAATGTATTAAACTAATGGATACTGACGGGTTGGTACTGAAACAATGAACCTTGTCATCGAGTGCTTGGTTCAATTTCACTCAGAAAAATGTTTTCTTGAGTCAACCGTTGGTTATTGTGAATCCAACTCTGAAGCCTCAATGATGGTTCACAAACAAAGCCCATGTTGAAGTTTAACAAACAATGAAATAATCGATGACAGTTGTCTACAAATAAAAAAAAAATTGTACATGTAGTCGCGCTATATTTTTCCAATTCATTTTGGCCTGCTTAACTTGGAAATCGCATTGAAAACATTTTTTTACATTCTCATCATAATGAGAAGGTTTTTTTTTTATGTGAAAAATGACTTTCGCGGATTCCATCAAATGTCGACGTTTTGAGGTCCCCTGAGTCAGAAAAAATAGTTTTTACGTCGGTGTCTGTCTGTCGTCGTCGTTGTCGTTATCGTCGTTGTCATTGTCGTTGTAGTCTGTAAACACGATAACATTTGAAGAAATTATCCGATTGGATTGCCCTTTGGCACACTTTATGAAAGTATGAAAAGAAAGGACAAGTTCGTCAGCCAGCTATTTTGGATGAAATTTCACAAAGTTAAAGCATTTTTAAAAATTTTATGTCTAAAACATTGAATTTTCCAATATTTCGGTTCATTGCACCTTAGCTACGAAATTGATCAGAGAAAATGGCACTAATATTTGTTGCAGGTACGATGATCTTTATCTTGATACCTTTTATAACCAGGTTGGTCGTTTCTAACTTGAGGAATGGTTCACAGAGTAAAGTTATCATCAAAACAAGTTTTTTCTAAATTTATATTTCGAAAAATAAGCCACAAAATATTATTTCAATGCAATTTCTAAGTTGAGCAGGCCAAAATACATTAGAAAAGTATAGCAGCGCTGAATGTACAAAAAACTGTGAACTAGGGCAATTTTAATAACTTCTACAGAGAATAGGTGTGTGGTCTAAATTTGAAAACTCTTTGGGAGCTGTTCAAAACATATATAATGTTACACCAGTCACTGACAAGGGGTAACAGGTTTTGTGACAATTTGTGACATAGGGCTGGGGGAGAGGTAAATACAAAATGTGATATCACACGTGAAAAATATAAATGTGTGGAATAATTTTTCGAAATTCTTGAATAAATGAAATTCAGTAATTTCATTTTAGAAGTAAAGAATCTGAATACACAAAAAGAAGTGAGGGTACAAAATGTTGCATGTAATCTGTCAAGCAGGGTAAACGTGAGGTGGGCACTCTAAACTGAGGTAAAGTTTCCGTGGTGACTATTCCTCTCCTTACCCCTTTTTCAAGAATTATTCTCTTCTCCCTGTTTTTAAGAAACGTCCCCTTTTTGTTGTTTCTCTCTTGAAGGCGAATTAATCAAATAGAACCCAATAAGAGAATTCAACTATTTTTCTTTAAAAGCTATTCTATTTTTGGCTGAAAATTGATTGTTTTTAGGTCAAAAATCAACGAATGAATTTCTCATAGGCAATCAATATTTTTTGGTTGAAAATTCAACTACTTAGTAAAAATTTGTTGTTTTTTGTTCAAAATTAATTTTATTGGTTGAAGATTAAATTATTTTGTGGAAAATTCTTTTCTTTCGATTAATTTTTTGAAATGAGAATGAAACTATTCCATTAATGGTTGAAAATGGATCGTGCTATTTTGAAAATTCAACATTTTGGATAAAAATTCATATATTTTGTTGTTAATTTATCTTTTTGAATAAACAACTCAATCTTTAGGATTGAAAATTCAACTACATGTTTGAAAGTTGAAACAGTTTGTTCAAAATTAATTAATTAGTTAAAGATCCTGTTATTGGGTTTGAAATATAACTATTTTGCTGAAAATTATTTTTTGTCATTAAAACTCGATTTTTTTAACTACAAGTTTAAGGATTCCATTCTCTGTAACAAATTAATTGTTTTTAGTTGAAAATTCGACTGTTTTGTTAAAAAATAAATCTTTTTGGTTTAAAGACTCTATTATTCTCATAGAAAACTCAACTATTTGTTTCAAAACTAACTTTCTGATAAAAAATGCACATTTTCTTATAGAAAATTCAACTGCTTTCTAGAGGAATTGTCCTTTCGATAACAAAATTTGGGTGACACTTTTTTCTCACTTGACTTGATGTTTTTGATGAAAAATTTGACTTTTGAATGAGAAATTATTCTGTTTTGATTGAGGGTTCAACTATTGTGTTGAAAATTTATCTTTTTGGTTAAATTGAAGCGTTTTTGAATTGAAATTAAAATCTTTTTTGGTTGCAATATCAACTATTACATTTTTCGTTGAGAATTTATCTCTTTGGCTGAATTTGATTGTTTTTTATTTAAAATAAGAATCTTTTCTGGGTTAAAATATGAACCATTATATTTTTCGTTGACAATTGTTCACTCGTTAAAAATTTGATTTTTCGTCAAGATTCATAATTTTAGTTAGAATGTAAACTATTTTGTTAAAAATCTAATCTATCTATCTTTTTCATTTGAAAAATTAACTGCTTTGTTAAAACTAATTTTTTTTTGTAGAAAATTCAATTGTCTTTTAGAAAGACCGTCTTTTTGACATGATGATTCGGCTGTTTGTTCTGAAATTAATTTCCTTATTTATTGAAAACTGAATTATTTGGTTGAAAAATCATCTTTCTTGGTTGGAAATTCACCTTCTTGGATTTAACAGGTAGTTGTTCTAAACAATTAACTTTTTTGCTCAAATGCCTAATTCTTTTTTGGAAAATATATCTCTTTTGTCACACAATTAATCTTTCTTGTTTAAAAATGTACCTATTTTGTTAAAAATGCAACATATTTTGACTTGAAATCTTGCGTTCCATATTGAATTCAACTTGGGGGGCTGTGAAATCTTTTAAAATATTATGATTGTCTTTTGAATTTCATTTTACGCGTATATTGAATGAAATCAAAGACAAAAAGTTGACTTTACAAGAAGGTCACTCAATGCCTTTGTATGCCTTAATTCAAACTCGCCTGTAGGTAACAGGCTTCGCTCAGGAGATTTGTTTTTCCACAGTTTTCCACTTCTCTGGCCAAATGTTCAGGCGAATGTTAACGCTTCTAATAAAAATCTAGCCGAAGACGGCATGGGATTAAGGGACTTCACAGAATTGAGTACGTTAAGCTTATTAAGTGTTTTTGTATGTACTTGGTATGTTGGATTCTTCATACGTAAATATCCAGAAAGCATACGCATGTGAGTAATACAATCCAAAAATGAATAGCGTGTAGTATTTTTGAAACGGCCCCTTGCAGCTTCTTGCCTCTGCTAATCCTCCCAGGCATCTCTAGAATTTCATATCCATTTTGCTGATGAAATAGCAAGAAAATTTAAATTAAATTGAGACAAGGCAAGTCTGGCAAGCTCATAAGAAAATGGAGCAACTTGGTTCAGAATGATCACCTGATAAAATGCAATATCGCTCTCGTGGGTGTAGAGTAGCTATAGGTTGAACATACGTATATATATGCGGAGCAGAAAAGCAGGTGTTTTTGCGAGACGTTGTGGTGGAGGCTGGCGTTTGTCGAGACTCGTTTGAGGCTGTTAGCATCCTTCGCGCCACCGAACCAAAATCCTTGAGTCTCCTTGGATCTTTCACCGAGCCTCTCTGATCTTCTCACACCTGGCTGGCTCCTCCACCGGCCTAGGTGGTTTGTCCGGGTTGTTTCGCGATTCCTCTCCGTCTTGATTCTTGCTGCTACCTGTCTTGCCGGCCCTTGCGTTTCTCCCTTTCCTTCCTCCCACTTCCTCCCCCTGCATATCAGCCCCACCTTCCCAACAACGTGAATATACGCACATTTTTCCTCCCTGCCCTCTTCTTGTTCTCATTCTCATTCTTCAGTGCTCGTCTTGTTATGCAGAGTTATGCTATCCTCTTCGTTGCCCGGCCTGTTCAATGTCCATCTCTCCGCAAAAGGTTTCAGAGATTCGACGACGTAACGATCATGCCGGAAGAAAGAACGATTCTGAGCCCACTGATCGAAAGTGGGATTGATTTGGGATCGAAAATACGTGGTCGCATTTTCCTTTCTTATGTTCCAATCAGATCAATGACACGGTGAGACTGAACCAACTTTGATTCCAAGGTCCTTACATGTGAGGGTTTTCAACTAATTATAGTAGTCTTTTGTCTCACAGAGGTTCTAAAGCCAAGAAAAAATCAATGAAGTCCTTTTCAAAAAATACAATTGTTTTTCAAAAGATAAAAAAATCAGTAAGACTAGGCGGTGCTGCGCGCCCGAAACAAAAACTGTTTCGTAGTCTATGAAGACATTAGCTGAGGGCGTTATCTAACTTCCTCCTGTCTCCTACATCCCCTCTCCACCCATATTTCTCCTTGTCTCACTTCCCCTAATATCCCTCCCCTTAGTTGCCCACCCTTTCATAATTCCCCTCCTCTACATTCCCTCTTATCGCGTCCCCCATCCCCCACTTACATTACTTTTTATCCCCTTACTTCTCCTTCCAAGAAAAAACTACCACGGACGGACGGACAGACATCCAACCAAAGTGTGAGGGTTATTGCCTGGGGCTCCTAAACCCTAAAAATAAAATAATTTCAATCGCAAGTTTTTTGCGTATGAGATTTTCCAACTTATTATAGTAGTGCAAAACTATGAGGCCTTTGCCCGGAGCTACGAAACCCTAACAATAAAAATAAAAATACAAATTTAATAGAAAATTCCTTGCATGTGGGATCTTTTAACTAATTTTAGTAGTTTCTTATCCCAGAAATATTTCGAGACCAGAGACAAAAAAAATTAAGAAGTCCTTTTCAAAAAAATTTGATTTTTATGTTTATCATTTGTGAAACAACAACAAATATAATGGCAAGATCCTTTTATATAAGATTTTTCGACTGAAAGAAGTAGTCTCTCACGCACGGAAACTTTAAGACCAAAAACCAACAAAAATCCATCAGACTGTTTTTAAAAAAAAATCGATTTTTATGTTCAAAATCAGAGTATCAAATACTCAAAATTCTAAACATTTCATTCGTAACGGCTTAGTATATAAGAATGCTCAACTGACCCTAAGGACATTTTGTGATGGACAACAATCCTTCAGATCGTTTTTGAAAAAAATTGAATTTGATAATCAAAATCAAAATATTTAGAACTCAAAAAAATTATTGAAATTTGGTCACGGCGGTCTTTTTTTCTAGTAAGTCTGTTTCATAGTCTCAAGAAAAACGCGTCAGTGCAAAATTGGGTTTTGAGAGTTTTTAGCGCTAATAATTTTTTTTGCAGTTTTTTCTTATACTAATTGTTTCTAATACATAAAATACTACTTTCTGCTTATAAGTCAATGTTTATATGAATTTTTAAAATAATTTCATATTGTTTTGAGCAACGTTGTCTTATAATAGAGTTTGAAAGTGGCGTTTTTTTTCGAATTATCGAACTTATTTTTAACTTTTTCGTTGAAGCGAGTCGATAATCAATTAAATTTGACAGAAATGATTCTTGAAAAGTTTTTCTTGAATTTTCCACTTTTTGTCCCCTTTTTAATTAGAGTGAGGTCATATTTATTTCAAGTTACAAAGCATCATTAAAAAAGAAATTCATCATTATTTCCAAAAATATTCTATTCGAACAATCCTAGAAAATTACGGTTTTTTCTGCAATTGTTACATTTTTGTCCACTTTTCACTTCGTCATGTAATAAATAAGAATGTTTCAGTTTTTTCTAAAAATGTTGTATGCGCTTTGACTTTTTAGTTATGAACAGATAATGAATAAAAATTTGAGAGGTTCGTCTTTCCGACAATATCTTTCTTTTTCATGAATATATTTTTCTGAAATGAAACACATATTTTAAACATTCCGCGAATTTTTTCTATGATGGATAATATAAATGTAAATTATCCTTGATGTAGTAACATAGAGTTTTTTTGTCTGAATTCATATCAAAATAAAAATTCATTGTGCGTTCTTAACTAAAAAGTCAAAGGAAATCTGAAAATGTCAGAAAGACCCGAAACTTTCTGACACTACTATCAGAAAAGATAGTTATAAACAATTAATAATTGTTTGTACAATTATTTTTGTCGACATGTATACATTTTTATCACAAAAAGTAAAAAATAGACAAAAAGTTAAAAACTTGTAAAAAAACCTTGACTGTCTAGCATTACTATAGGAGAAGATAGTTATAAGCAATAATAGTTTGTTCCAGCAATTATATTTGCTAAATTGCATTAATTATTACCTCGCCTAAACTAAAAAGTTACAAACAGGTTGAAAAATTCGGAAAAAACTTCGACTTTCTAACTCTCCAGTAAGAGAAAATTTCTCTGAATAATAATAAGTTGCATGAACAATTCATTCAAACAAGTAATAAGTAATATAAAGCAACACCTTATGTATTAGAAACAATTTCTTAAAAAAAACGCAAAAAAAATCATAATAAGAGACAAAAAATGATAAAACCCAATTTTTCACTATGGGGTTTTTTACGACTCGATAAAACAGACTTACGGCCGGTATGTTTAAGAAATAATTCTTGATTGTCATTTAAAAGCTATTATTGTGAAAAATAATTCTAAAATTTAATTTGATTATGCTAGTACTAATGATTTTGAATAGAATTTACAAAAGCGTCTTTTTCCCTTATGGGAAATACATCTTAAACTTCATAGAGCTTGCGGAACCACTAAATAATTTTTCTTGTTGAAAAAATTATTTATTTTACTGTGGATTCGAGTAATGTGGTGGCGATATACATAAAAATTCGATGAAAAAATTTGGACCACCCTTGTGTGTACACCAGAATGCAGAAGTAATTAACCCTTCGGTTTAGCCGCAACGTCTGACATTTGAGAAATACATTTTAGGGCAGAAATAATAGTGGTAATAATAATTCCCTAAATATTCATTCAAATTGTTCCGTTAATTTAATCGCCAATTCATTTTCTCACGAGCTCTGGGCAAAATCTGTCCCATTTGTACTCAAGACTCGAAGACATCGGCACTTAAGAGGATCTCGTCCAAGCGTCGCGTCGCGTCGCATGAATATGGATTGGCGCATAATAGCCCCAGAGATAGTGATATTGACCTCTGCTACGAATGTGGAGATAATTTAGAGAATAATTATTAAATCGGGAATTCCAAAACCTGCTATTGCAACTAGAAAATAAATATGTATTTTTCCAGAAGTTACGACTGCGGTTGGAGCTACCCGCGACCACATACTGTGGTTAAAATTATATAGCTACCTCTCTCGCGACACTGCTTGTTTTTTCTTGTCCCACGCGTTGTAAAAACCTCGAAAACCATGCGCGCTACTACTTGCGCTTACATGCAGAAATACCACGTAAGAATCACACTGCATAAATTATGTTAGCACGACAGGAGTAGAGGCTGCGAAAAGGAAAGGATAGTCAGTTTGTTACATCAAAGAATAAATTTTAGTGCATAAACTTGCAAATTAATTGCAAATTGTGCAAATAAATAATATGGGAGGCAAAATAAGTTAAATTAATAAATGCATTAACTGTTGTGAAAACAAAACTGGAATCATATTCATTTTGAGTTTCCACAAAAAATTGTACAAGATTATCTTTTATTTGCACTTTCTCGTATAAGTTGAATCATTTCACAGGAGTATGGCGAGTTGAAGTGGCGGAATTTCTGTTGAGAAATTCAGTCAACGGGCTCAAGCTAATATCGATACTTTTTGAGACTTCTTTCAACGATGCAACTATTTTGTGATTATTTTGAGAAAAAATAAGACCAAGGGGTTTCAGAGAATTCTGAAGATTTCGAAGGATTTTAGGGAATTTCAAAGAATTTGTAGAGAACTTTAGCGAGTAAATGAAGTGGAATGAAATTTTAAATAATTTTAAGAGATTCCGTGGGATTTTATGGATACTCAGATGATTTCAAAGATTTAAAGGTTTCTGCAGGAATTTTAGAAGATATCAAAGATTTCAAGATACAATTCTGCAAGAATTTCAAAATATTTCTAGGGATTTCACCAAATTTAAGAGTTTGTAAAAATGTCAAAGGACTTTAGAGTATACAGTGTATTTTCAAAGATTTCGAAGAATTTTATATAGCATTATATAAAATTTCCAGAGATTCAAACATTTCTAAGGAATTATTTTTTTAATTTCATTCGATTTTGAAAGATCCATAAGATTTCGAGGATTTCAAGAGATTTTACAATAATTGCGAAAGATTTATAGGGTTTAGAAATAACTCAAAATATCCCATGAGATTATAAGGAATTTCAATAGATTTCAAACGGAGCCAGAAAATAAGATTTGAAAATTTTAATGTTTTAAGATTTGAAAGTTTCCAAAATTCAAATGTTATTTTTTTCCCCGAATTCAAAGGATTTAATGTTGATAAATGAAACTTGGAGCAAAATTATTTAAAATATTCCAAAATTTTGTATATTAAAGTGGTTACTTTCGATCACTTTAAAAATTATTATAGTTTCGAACCAGTTTTTTCCCAAAACTTGAAATTCGTCAAGTGACCGATTCCTGATTGAAAGTTTTTCAAACTTTAAAGCTGAATATGCACTCCTACATCAAAGCTTTTATTTTGTTTAAATTTCTCTATATTCAATTGCCTTCAGCTCCTTTTGAATTTTATATATAATTTTTCAAAATATTGCCTAAGCTTTTCAGAAATTATAGTTTTAAAAGAATTTCATGTCCTAAAACTCTAAATTCATCAAATTGACAAAAGTTACTATAAGAGCATTTCCAAAATGTCAAATGGAATATTAAAAAATTTAAAGAATTCGAAAATCATAATTTAAAAATTTTCAAGTTTCAAACTATGAATGTTTTCAAAGTTTTTAATGTTCTAAATTTTTTGTTTTCAAACCTTGAAGAATTTCATTTTAACGACAAACTTTAAAGTAACACCTTAGAGACAAAAATGTATTAAACCCAAGTTTTCACCTATGGGTTTTTTTGCCACTTCATAAAACAGACTTATGGGCGGTATGTTTTATTTTTGTTTGTTTAGAATTAAATTTATAATTTAAAACAATATTTTATTTTATTTATTCCTAAAATTTCAAAAATTCATAGTATTTCAGGTATGAAGAGAAACTTGTTTAACGTTGATGGTTTCAAAATTTGGAATTAAAATTTTCCACGTTCAAGATGTTGAAAAATGGGAGTTTTTCAGATATTTCAGAGAATTTTAACGGAATTCAAGTGTTAGAATGACGCTATATTAGTTGTTATATGATTTTATGGGATTTCAGACGATTTCAAAGATTTCATCATTTTTAAAGGAATTTTGGAAGATATTACAGATTTAAAGATCTTTTACGGAATTTCAAAGAGTATTAGAAAAATTTAAAGGAATTTAAAGGCATTTCAAAAACATTAAGGATTTTTTTATAATTTCCTTGGGATTTCTAGGGAACTTCAGAGAGTAATGTAATGAAAGTTCAAGAAATATCAACATAATTGAAGGATGCATAGAATTTCAAAAGAATGAGTAAGATTTTAAGGATACCGCAACTGGAGAAATCCGGGACACGCGGGGGAAACCAGGCCACTCTTAATTGAATATCTTATTATTAGATTTCTCTTTTTCTTAATAAAAATCCGAGAGATTTTCTATTGTTATCTGTGAAATAAATGTTAAAATTGTTTAGAACTTGTTTGGATCAGTTTTGTTAGAAAATTTTAATAAAAATAATATTTACATAAGTTTGTACTTTTCTTTATTTTGGTTAGCTCAATTATAAAACGTTTGCAAAACTTCACGTGCAATTTTTTTAGATATTTATGTCACCAATCATACAGTATATCTTGTTTAATAAAATAATTTTAAAGTTAACCAAGGTAAGATGTTCGGTTTCTGCCGTAGAAAGATTTTTACAAAAAGGTCCGAATTTTTAGGGGAAATTTGGACAGGGTCAGAAAATATATGTATAGAATATGGGATCGTCCTTCTTATTTATAAATAATCTGTTGAGAAGTTTAAAAATTCATTCTCGAAGTTCAAAGTATTAGAGAATCGCGATTTTTGCATTTGAATTGGAATGACTAATTATTTACAACTAAATTAACAGTTGCAACTTGAGGATATGCAAAAAAAAAGTGTCACAAATGATATATTTAAATCATTAATATCTAATTATAATTCCTTTGTGTAATTGATTGAGACAATCCAAAAACATATTCCGCTTAGCCCCGTCTTACGGTATTATAAAAGATTCGGAAGAATTTCACGTGATCTAATGGGAGATTTATAGCGTTTATCAGATTTAAGGAATAGGTAATCCCTTGATTTAATATTCAAAAATGGCATGACACTATTTTGCGAAATTTATGCTACTATTGACACTATTTTTAATTTCTCAAATAAGTGCGAGGCCTAGAAATTCATGAAATTTTGTTGGACTCGCGAAATGCAGGCTCGTAAAACGGGCCTTATTTGTTATTCGAGTCGTCTTTTCGGTGGGTCTTTGGGGCCTGACCTGAGAAGCAAACCGGCGCGAACAGATCCTTGGCCTATTAACGCGTGGCTTATAAAGTCCCGTGATAGGAGCGTACTTCTACTATCGGGGCAGTAAAATAAACGATAGGACTATATCTCGATTGCGAACGATGGAGTTTAGTAGATTGAGAAGAGGTGGGGGTCGACTACTCGCCAACTATTGGACGGTGACGATGAGAAATATAAAGTGGATTCTATGAGCACACTTTACGATTTCATTACGAGAATTTAAAACCCCTTCCGTTATACGGCCTCACCCCTGCCCGAGCCTCACGTGTTGAATCGTGAAAGTTTCGATCTACAGGGTGACTTGTTTTTGAGAATGTACTTTATTCTGGGATTCATTCTAGATCAATTTCATT
This sequence comes from Andricus quercusramuli, assembly GCA_932178445.1. Lineage (NCBI taxonomy): Eukaryota > Metazoa > Arthropoda > Insecta > Hymenoptera > Cynipidae > Andricus > Andricus quercusramuli. Next base: position 1,301,084 of record CAKNXH010000069.1, on the reverse strand, counting down.
TCATAGGTCACAGTTCACGCATTGAGTCACAAACTGCCTGATATTCCCATAGTAAGATCCACACTATTTCCCCCATTCACATCCACTCAGCAAAGCTCTCCACGGGGGCCCATTAGTATTCAAGGTCATTCGTTTCTGGCGTCTATCACTGCACTGATAGTCTTCATCACACATTTTTTATAGACTATTTTTCTCCACATATCCCTATTCGGGCATACAACTTTTGCTTCCTCTACATCAGTGAAATCTCACTGATTCAAATAGCTAGAATCCGGTCACAGACAACCAATGAAAAGTCACTTATTCAATCCGTGAAAGTGTCACTTTTGAGAGTTGGCAGCATTGCACCACGTCAATTTAGCAGTCATAATGAAACAAGATTTTAATAGATTCCATGGAATAATTATAGTGAAAACTTGAAACCCATAAATGTAAACAAATATTTAAAAATGTGAAATGATTTGATGCTTCTAAATGACAAAAAACCTCACATATTTCTTTACATTCAAGATTCGACTATCATGTACACACCCGCCCAGTTAGTACTTTTTATACAAGTTGGAGTATATTTTTCCAGCAGTGAATTCAGCACACTTACAGTCCCAAAACTTAAAAATATATTCCTTCAAAAAATCATTTTTGCCACTTAAGTAAAATAATGAAACAGCGTTTTCTCTACACCATATTCTTTGGGAATCCTCTCATCGCTGACTTTGTCCAATAGCGTTTTACTGCACACTGTAAAAACTAGGATTCGATTTAGAACTTAATTCGGTATTAAAACAGTTCACGCAACAAAACAATCTCACTTCAGTTTGATCCGCCAATCTAATCAAATAAGGTCGATTTGTGGATTGAAATAGGCTCGAAATGAGGATCATCTGTCAATAACTAAATCTGATAAAACAAATTCTAATCTGTCAAGTTTAGAAACCATCGTAACACATAGGGCTGAAGTTCGCGACGTCTGAGTGTGATGGTTCAACACTAATTTTTACGAATTTTTAATTTCATCTATTTTTTGTTTTTTGTAAGAGTGAAGTTTGGAACAATTGAAACAACGCAACCTCTGAATTTATTTAGTTCGCTATCTCGGATCACTGATCAATCTGAAGTTAGCGAACTAAACAAGACAGAAACTGGTATTAAAATAAGACTATTTGCCAGATCATATTAGAACGCCCAAAAAAGGATCCCAGATAAAAATGAATGCCTACTTTTTACTGTGCATACATTCCGCAAGAATTGTATACCATCCATCTTACCGACCATTCTGCCAACAATTCTACCTATAATCCTATTTATTTCTTGGTATGTCCAGGTATATCGCTACCATAGCGAGCAATTTTATCTTTATTGGTCATATTTTCACTTCTGATAATGGCTTTCATACTGCTGATAACCTTCCTACCCTCGCTTATACTTTATAATTTTTATTTTATTTACATTTATGTTGAGACTCATGGTTCTCATTCTAGTGTTTAGCCTAATTGGCATTCTTGGTAAAACGTGGGCTGATTTCACCGCAACAATCCATGCACTTTAAGAGTCCCGAGGTTGACACCTTCTTCGCCCAACAATCCACTCAAAATTGACAAGTTTGGTTTTCCATTCTCAAAATTAGTATCCTATCTAACAAAAAGCGATGTAACTATACGTCTCGAAAATCTCGTAATCCCTGTTGTTATAAATCTGATTCGATTTTCATAACTGAAGTTATTTTATATCTCAAATAAACTTTTATGGATTGAAAATTACAAATATTCTCTTTCTAAAACAAAAAAACCTCATGCAAATCAAAAAACGTGTGTGATTTTCAGCTACTCTTTGGCGGTTAAATTAAAACTTCCAAAATTTCTAAAGAATTTTTTTAAATTCTATAGAGGTTTTATGTTAGCAATTCTCACTGGAAATGAGCATTTTTTAAAAAGAATTGTAATATAAATTCATCAAGTTGCAAAAAGAAATTTAATGTTTTTGAAGTTTAGTTTATTTTAGGTTCTCTCGCCTGAAATGATTATTTTCCAACGAAAATTATTATCAAGATTTCCATTTCACAACTATTTTAAGTTCTGTTAGCGTATTTCAGGAAAATTGACATTTGAGCTTATTTTGTTGTTCTTCACCTGAAATTAGTATTTCAATATGAAATTAATTTTCAATTCCAATATTTAGTGTTTCAAATGATAAGATTCAGGAACTTGAACAATTTCGGATTGTTTTAGTGATATTTGTCAAAAATTAACATTTTTGTTGAAAAATAATTAAAATAAAAAGAAGATTCATAATTTTTAAACAATTCTAGGTTACGTTAGCGTTTCTTTTTTTAATAAAACTTTTATTACGTTATTTTAAAATCCGGAAGCTATTTAAAATTGTATAGTTTTTGACCTAAGTTGAATACTAAAATTTTCTCTAAGTATTCTGTTGAGTTTTATTCATAGGATGTCTCTCTTATATAAGCAATTTTTTTTTAATATTACAAAAAAAAGGTGGGTTTTGCAGAAAGTCTTTTGTAGTTCATTCTTTCGATTTTGAAAATGTAAAAAAATTTGCAAATTTTGTTGCGGAAAATTTGTTTGCTTGTATCTTTCGTTTTTCCGAGATAAATAAACGTCAAAAATCAAATAATATTTGATAATAACATTTTCAACGAAGTTACGGCTATTATCCGTAACTTCGTAAAAAAAAATTTCTTCTCAAATCGAAAACATATACGTTGATATGATATGTTGTTGTCGCCCTTTGGTTTTGGTTGCTAATAAAAGAATTCTTACTCAAATTATAATTTCATTAAGATAACTGACACGAACCATTTGTTTCACTTTTGATATTTGTATATACAGGGTTTTTTTTTTAACTTGAGAGAACGAAATATCTCAAAAAATACGCATCCTACGGAAAAAATATCTTGAATAAAAACTTTTTATTTTCGAGGGAGAAAAAATATTTGTTAAAATTTACCCCACCCCCATCCCCACAGGAGGCAGGGGTGGGGGTAACTTTGTAATTTCAAATGGTAACCCCAATTTTTTATCACAGATTCAGATTCTACTTCACAAAATACGTAAGTTTTATTCAGAAAATTTGTTTCGATTCGCGATAGATGGCGCTGCAATTGCGAAATTAAGCACCCCGAAGGGAATAGATAACTACTACGTCCGCGTCGTTATTCCTGGGTAGAGCTAAAAG
>CAKNXH010000069.1:1247709-1297492 GCA_932178445.1 Andricus quercusramuli | reverse complement strand
CGAATAAAACTTACGTATTTCGTGAAGGAGAATCTGAATCTGTGATAAAAAATTGGGGTTGCTGTTTGAAATTACAAAGTTACCCCCACCCCTGCCCCCTGTGGGGGTGGGGGTGGAGTGAATTTTAATAAATCTTCTTTCCTCCTCGAAAATAAAAAGTTTTTATTCTAGACATTTTTTCCGTAGGATGCGTATTTTTTGAGATTTTTCGTTGTCTCAAGTTAAAAAAAAACACCCTGTATATTCAAAAAAAGTTCGGTTTGCTTATTTCTTCAGTAAACATGATTGAAACGATCAAAAATCGGTTGAGGTTTGGAAAGTGCTCCTTAATAAGTAATTTATTTAATTATTGCCTGAATTTTTCAATTTTTTGGATTTTCAACTACAATTTAAGTATCTAAGAATTTGTAATAGGAATTTTTTCAGTTTTTGAATCAAAAACTATCGTTCCTAATGAGGAGGAGAAAATATTCTCAGAGTTCAAAATAATTTCCGTTATTTTCTTCTTGTCCAAGAGAAAGTTTCCACACTATCAGAAGTTTTTAGTCAAAGATTTATTTTTTGTTCAATCCACCTTCTGCTACGTTCCATGAGCCGATGCTTCCATTAGTCTTGGAAATATATCAGATCCTGGTCTTAAGTTTCAGTTCCTTAAAATCATTGAATTTTCACTTATAATTAGAACTTTATAATTTTAAACATAGACAAAACTGTAAGATTTTTATTCAACTTTCAATTCGATACGTATTAAATTTCTTCATTACTTGATATTGGTTAATAATTTTATCGTGAAATAAATTCTGAGCATCATATAAGTCTTTCTTGTTCCTAATTCCGCCATTCTTGATTTATGCCTCCCATATACACTCCTCTTGCGCATCTTCTGGAACCTCCGGAGAGACCATTAACAGTAAGGACCACGTATCGTCACTTTGGGAAGACGAGTAATCGCTAAAGATTCTTTTCTTATCGGCAACTTTTTTCTGGTGCCATTTCGAAACGACTGAAAGCACTGAAATCGGGTGTGGTGAGTCGAATGACCGTTTATACCTCGGAATTTCGCGTTTACGACGTCAACGCGAAAAAGTTTCGATCGAAGAAAGGCCGTGGGTGTACGATTGACGTGGGCAATGAAGTATGATAACGTGTCTGATCGTCGCATTTGCGTTATTCTGTCATTCTGCTACAACAGATTTCTTCTCTGCTATTGCCATCATAATTTGCGATATCGATTGCTAACGACATTGAATTTTTATTACTGCAGACCTGTCACTCTTTTCTCCATTCCACTTTTTTCAAGAACACCTATTTTTTCCCCTGTTTTTAAGAAACTGCTCCTTTTTCTTGTCTTTTTTTGGTGCAAGTTAATTATTTTTTATGGAAAAGACTTCTATTATATTTTGGGTTGAGAATTCATCTGTTTGTAACAAATTTAGTTATTTCGTTGATAATTTTTTTCTTTTGTTGAAAAAACATCAAATTTGTTGAAAAGGCATCTTTTTCAGGTGAAACTTAAACTGCTTTCTGGAAAATTCCTCATTTTGGGTTGAAAATTCGATTATTTCGGTAGAAAATTCAACTATTTGGTTTACCTTTAACTTTTTTCTTGAAAATCAATATTTTTGTTTCAACACTCAAGTGTTTTGTGGTGAATTTGTGTTTCCTGCATGGAAATTCAACAACTTGGTCTGATTTTTTTGATTTCATTACTGAAAAAATCTGTCTGGTTTAGAAGGAGTGACGCCAAATTTCGCCTATTTTTTGGACCTCCCTAGCGACCTGGTGAAAAAATATAAAAATCTGTTACAGGTATCAAATTACTCGCCACTTAGAGCCAAAGAGAGCATCGCTTTTCGTTTTTTAATAATTTCAAAAAATTGCCCAAAAAAATTAAAAAATAGGAAATACCACTAATTATAAAATAATTTTTTCCTAATTGATAAAGGGTTGATGTGGGTTATAGATTCACCCTCTTGTGAGGTTTATTTTATGAAAAAATATATTGAAAAATGATTTTATAATCAGTGGTATTTCCTATTTTTTAATTTGTTGGGGTCTTCTCAACCCCTCAAAAGGGGAATTTTTTGAAATATTTGAAAACGAGAAGCGATGCTCACTTTGGTTTTTAATGACGAGTAATTTGAAACCTGTAACATATTTTTATATGTTTTCACCAGGTCGCTAACCAGATGCAAAAAATAGGCGAAAAACAGCCTATTTTGGCGTCACTCTTTAATTCCTTTTTTTTGTTCTTCTAGACTGGACCTTCTTTTCTTTTTATTGAAAATTTTACCATTTTATTTTTCGTTAAGAATCCATCTTGTTCGGTTGAAACTTTAATTATTTTGCTGAAGATTTAACTATTTTTGTAAAAAGTCATCTTTTTCGCAAAAAATTCAACTGTTTTGTTGAAAATTCGTCTATTTTAATAGGATATTCATGTTTATTAAAAAGTATAATTTTTGGCTGGAAGTTAATTTTTTTCAATTGAAAAGTCTACTATTATATTTAGGGCTGAAAGTTCTTCTCTTTTGGTGAAAAATCCAACTGTTCTGCTAGAAAATTCATACTTTTGAGCTAAAAGTTCAGATTTTCATTTTGAAAATTCAACTGGTCTGGTAGAAATTCATTCTTTTTGGGTAACAATTTAACCATTTTGTTGAAAAATGCATAGTTTGAATTAAAAATTAAATTTTTTTGTCAAAAATGTGCGTTTTTGGCAGAAAAATTCCACAATTTGGTTGAAATTTTTTTTCTTTGTTGATTGAAAAATCTTTGCTAGTTGCATTTTTGTTTTTGTGCCTTGGTTTCAAATTAACTTTTCTGTCAGAAATTCATATTTTTGTTTCGAAAATTGAACCTTTCAGTAGAAAAACTCACCTTTTTGACTTGAAAATTCAACAATTCAATAAAAACTTCAAGTATTTTTTGGAAAATTCACTTTTTCGTTATAAAATCTTTTTTGGTTGAAAGTTTAAAACTCTATTGTTGAAGAAAACGTCTTTTTAGTTTAAATATTCATCTATGTAGATTCAAAATTGAACTATTTGGTTAAAATGTGAACTTTTTCATTCAAAATTCATATGTTTGCTTAAGATTTCAACTATTTAGTTGTTAATGCAACAGTGGTTGAAAATTATTATATTTCGACCTAAAATCTTAGGAATATATACATAATAACAATTATGTATATAATACATATACATTAATTGCTTTAAAGGGAATTTATTTTTCTATTATTCCTCCATTTTCGTAAAATTATCTTATTTTCATTGTTTTGAGAGCATTGTTGGCTATTTATTCTGCCGCTTAGAAAAACACTGCTCTAAAGTTGTTATCAATTCCTATCCTGGTGCATTAAATTACGATACATAAAAAAGCCAAGTTCTGAATATTGGATAATATTTCGAAAACGAGCAAATAAGCTATATGCAGATTTATTTAAATTTTATCATACAGCTGTTTTATTCACCGGTATTATAGATAACGCTGTATCAGAACGTAATGGAAATTTTTTTTCCCGTGCAATGACTGATCGCAAAACATGTATTTGTTTGCAGTTTTGTATAGTACAGTTTAACATATTCCAAAATTGTACAAGTGCGCAATACGTTTATTGATGTAACTATAAATAGAATGAGGCCATTGGTGAAGGTTATAGATAAATGAGCACACATGTGTAAGTAAACATATTTATTTAACTTTTGGGTGTATAATGTTTTAATAGTTGCTACTTACAGCTTCGAACACTACATATGTGATTGCGATCTATATTTGTACACAGTAAGTAAAATTTAATTGGCACAGTGGGCTTTATAGTCTGATCGCCAGGGGGCGCCTCTGTCGGGGTCACCCGCCCGCCTTTGATGAAACATGTATAATTTATCATACAAAACATTGAAACTTAGTTGACTTTAATAATCTTTGGAATCTTCTACTTCTTCCTTTCTCAAATTTGCACAGCAGTACTGAAACAAATATACAATTAGATAATCCTAGATTTAAAATAATGTATCGTAAATATTTAAACGTTTTTATAACTTTAGATTTTGAACTGAGCCACGCTACATAGAAAAAACGAAATGTCATCTTCACAGCGATTTCAGAGTAATCTTTACCTGCAATGAAAATTAAGCTCATGTGTTAAGATTTACCCACCACCTGGGAAATGGTTACCATTTCAACTCCGTTAAATCTTGTTTTGTTTCGATGCGAAAAAATTCAATTTTATCTACTTGAAAATTACCCGCAAAGGAAATTCACTTCGGTTTTTCTCGTGTTTCTTTGGTCAAAGTATCTAACTGTATAAGAAAAATATTATAATTGTGTTAACTTACAATATGGTAATAAGACCTGAACACATTAGCCTTTGAATCACGATAAAGAATTCCAAAATCGGATTTTTAGCCGAACGTTCCATGTTGTCTAAATTTTCTCCGATTATTTGGCACACTTGCGTGCTTCCGCTGAGGAAAGGAGTTTTTGATTCACTTATATTCATAGTAGTTACTCCGTGCATAACATCGGTAACCATTTTCAAAAAAGCTCCGTTCATAACTTTACTCAGACCAGCATCAATCATCTCTTGAATATTTTTGATTGCGTTTAGTGGATTTAATTTATCTATTACTTCGGTCATGTTTGGCATGTTTCCATTGACATTATCGGCCAAAACTGTTAATGTAAAAAAGAAATAGTCAAGAAACATTTTTTATGTGGAATTTAGATAATTTATAAATAAATATTAGTGTTAAAATTTGTAAATACTTACATGCTACCGTCAGAAATAAAATCACGATTGAGAACTTCATCTTGGATATTTGCTTCTAAATATCAATTTCTATTTACTAACTTCAAAAAGAAAAGTAACAGAGATAACAATATAGGTTGTCACAGTGCCACAGTTTCTTCTTAAATGTCTACAAAACATTTACGGTGGCTTTTTATAGTCGTAAACCTCAGGTAAACCTTAGTCATTAGTCATATGTGAAACATTGTTTACACTGTCGATTCTTTTACAAAGATGAGACGGGGAATTTTATTTAAATGTCGGCCCTCCGAAACGTTATCTTGTCAAATACTTTGCAAGTGTTGAAAAATGTGCATCAGGGAAGTTACTGAGCAATTTTAAGAATGTGTCATAAATATTTGATTAACCTGTTTAATGTTTATGATGACAGTTTAACTCTATACAGCTGTTTCTCGCGTCACTAAAAAACGAAATTTTTTTTAGAAAGGTTATTATTTCATAGGAAGATGATTTTTCATTTTCTCAAAACTAGAACAGGAAAATTATTGCCACAAAATTCCAGTAAAATCAATATGAATACTGCGACTTTTTTCATTGACTTACAAATTTTTTTAATTAGCAGATTATTTTTCGCATTAATAAAATATGTCTGACCGCATGTGTAATAATCCGACACCGTACTTATAATATTTATTCAACTTTTGCAAAACATGAAAAATTTGATTCAAAATTTATATAACATTATATTTACCACGTTTTCTGGACATAATTGTCACATAAATGTATTTAATTATTTTATTTGGATCCAAATTTTCATTTTAACGTCGTAGAGTAAGAAAAACGTAATATTTGTGGGCATGATAAAACTGAGAAAAATTCAAAATCTTCAATATAACATTTTATTTATTCAGGACAGACCCATACATCGGCATTTCAACTTATATCTGACATGAGTAAACATAACTTGATTGTCGAATAACAATTGAAATGGTATTTTTACAATAAATAAAAAATAACCATTTTTCAATATTTTCCAAAACTTACTACAAACGGTTAATTTTTGCTAGTTCTATTAAAAATAATGATTTTTCAAGATGAATACCTTCAAGAAAGAAAACTGGAAAAATCTGGAATTCACAGGAGCCCCAGAATTTTCTCTCGATATGTATGTAATTTTTTAATAAATTTTTGATTTGATTACATTTTTGTTTTGATTAAATTTTCAAAATTTTCGCTATTCGTAAATAGCGACTACAAAAGCTTTTTTGTTTTGAAATTCAACTACTCAGTTGAAGGTGGAACTACGTTATTAAAAATTTATTTTATTTTGGTAAATTGTTCATGATTTTACTTGTAAATCTTTTTTTGATTTAACCTTTTGGTGCCCTTTTTTGTTTGCGAATTCAACTATTTCATGTTTGCTACAGCGTTTATCTTTTTCAGTTGAAAATTCAGCCATCAAGTTGAAAATTTTTGTATTTTATTGAAATGTTGTCTCTTCTGATAGAATATGATCTTCTTGGTCACTTAAACTTATAACTTTTAGGTTGAATACTCCTTTAAAAATTCAATTTCCTTTTAAATTAGTGTATTTTGTGAAAAATTATTCTTCTTTGCAAGAAATTTAATCCTTTCGGCTGGCAATTAATTTTGTCTGTTGAAAATTAGCTTCTTTTTTAAATTGGAAATCAATTTTTTTAACCTGAAAATTTAACTATTCCATTTTCGATTTTTCTTGAATACATTTATTCTTCTTGGTTGAAAATTTACGAGTTTAGTTACAAATTTGGAAGTGTCTACGCGTACCGAAAAAATCTAGCTATACTCCAGCTATACGTATCGAAATTCCGATGAAAATAGCCCCTTTTCCAGCTTCCCCTATTTGTACCGAACAAAAATCTAGCCGAAATTTCGGTACACGTAAACACAGCTTTAAAATTGATCTATTTCGTAAAAAATTAATCTATTTTGTCAAATATTTGTCTTTTCTTGGTAAAAAATTTATCTTCAGGGTTAAAATGTTAAGGATTTGGTTTAAAATTGATTTTTTCGGTTGAAGATCCATTATTTTCGTTGAAAATATATTTCATCTGTTCCAAATATAACTGTTATGTTAAAAATTGTTTTTTGTTGTTGTATAGAATGGATTTTCCGACTAAAAGTGTAGCTTTTCCATTGCTGTAAGAAGATTGATCTTTTTCAGTTGAAAATTTACGTATTTGCTTGAAAACTCGTCTTTTTTAGGTTGTCAATTCACTTTCTTCTCAAAAATTCGTCTTTCTGGCTTGAAAACTCAATATTTTGTAAGAGATTTTTTTCTTTATTAAATGAATAATCGTTTCTCGCTGAAAACTCATCTCTTATGTTGTAAATTTCTTCATTTGTTAAGAAAATTAGTCCTTTTTGGTTAAGGATTCAAATAATGTTTTGAAAATTCGTTTTTTCGTTTGTATAATTCAATCGTCTTAAGTTTAGGTGTAAGGTTTTTTTTCTATTTTACGTAAGTCTTATGTCTTAGGTGTGAAATTGTTCTTATACCAAAAAAAATAGAGTACGGTCAGAAAAAAGTCAGAAAAATTCAGGGAATGTCAAAATTCGGATTTTGTAGCAACCCTGATATTGCAAATTTGATTACTCGATCCTTTTTTTTAGAGAAGGATTTTCTGATAATAATTACGCAAAAAATAATTGGTACAGTCAATTAAGTTGCGTTTAAATTAGTTTTTAGCGATTTCAAACCAAAATGAACGATCGGTGTGAAATTATATTTCTGTATTGTGGTGAAATGAACAATGTATTATTACTTTCATGGGATTTAATGATTGAAACAATTTAGATGAAATACAACAAAATTACCTCAAAATCGAATATGGGAACATAAAATTTTAACAACTTCGTCTGAATCTTCATAACGTGCGATTAGGTTTCAAGATTATTCAAGCAAATGTGCGTGCATTTGACATGTTTTTGAAGCACAAAGGTGATAAATGTAGCTTTCACTTCGTTTTATGGAACAGACATTATCTCGTATTAGCGATTTTTGTAGACACTGAGCGCTTAAGCAAAGATACTTATTTTCGCATTTAAGCCATACAACTCACGATTAGTGAAACCGTTCCGATTATTATAATTATCTTACGTTTTTTAACAAAATAATTTTTTGAGCAGAAGAAATTTAATTGATAGCCTCATGAATTATCTCTTTTTTATGTTTATGTTTTCTCTCAGGAAGTGATATAGTCATTAACATTTGCATTTCAAACCTGTTCAATTTGGTTTATTTAAATATAACGCTTTTCATAAATTTCGTGAAATAGTATTACATTCCTAAACATGTCATATATCTCCATAACAAAGATTTCTTGCCCATCTAATTCAACTTCTGCTGAAAAAGATTCGAATTCGAGGCTCTAACTCATAAATATATTTATTCTGCAAAATTTATAGACATTACTTTCGAACTTAATCGAGTCTTGGATTATTTGTGAAATCAGAAGAAATATAACTCCAATCAAAAAATATTTAGCATAATTGATTGTGGTTACAGTTACTTTCAAAATATAAGAAATATGCTATAATTTATTATGATAAAATTTTGCTGCCAGTTGCGATGCCTGCAAGTTAGGTTCCGTAAATTTTGACCCCCCCCCCCCCACCATCTTACATAATTTTTGTCTACTAAATATTTTTTGTGAATTTTTTAGCGATGATCCAAAAATAACAAAAGACAATTTGTGGGTGTAGTAGTTTCGTTAAATCTTACTATTTTTTATGAATTAATACATTAGTTCAACTTTTGACCAAGCAGTTGAATTTTCAACCAATCAAAGATAAATTTCCAAAGAATTATATCATTTTTAACCGAATAGTTAATTTTCCAAACGAGAAAATTAATTTTTTACTCGAAAAGACAAATTTTCGACAAAATACATACATTTTTACCCAAATAGTTGATATGTCAACCAATAAGATTAATTTCCTACAAAAAAGATAATTTTTCAACAGATGACATACATTTTCAACCAAGAAGTTGATAAAAAACGAATTTTCAACACAAAACTTAATTTTTAACCAAAAAGTTGAATTTTCGACCTGAAAAGAATAGTTTTCAGCAAAAAATGTAATATTTGATATTTCAACAAGAAATATTTTATTCGAAAACAGTTAAATTTATGAAAAAAAATCAGAATTTTCAACAAATTACTTGAATTCTCAACTGAAACATATTAATTTTTAACTAAAACGTTGCATGCCTAAACAGACAAATTAATTTTTTTTTAAATGTCGAATTTTCAACAAAATATATGAACTTTCAACAAAATAGGTAAATTTTCAACAAAAGAGGATAATTTTCTTCCAAAAAGACGAATTTTGAAGGAATACGTGAATTTTCAACTTAAAAACATCAATTTTTATCCGAAAATGGACTATTTCAATTTTCAGTTGAAGAAATTAATTTTCAGTCAAGAAAAGAACGAATTTTTAACAGATTAGTCATATTTTCATGGAAGAAATAACATTTTGACTCAAAATATTTGAATTTGCGATCAAAAAGGACGAATTTTTTAAATTAAAAATTAAAGTTCGTTCTTAAATCTTCGAAAATATTAGGCTAGAAAAGTGGAAATTTTGCTTAGAAAATTAAAAATGATATTAAACAAATTCCTGACTAGACACTTTTAAATTCAGACTACACAAAGTGTGTCCGATCACGCAATATTTTAGGCCCTGAAGATGTTATAAAATTGTTCTTTTTATAAAACTAATGACTCATTGCTATGAACACATTTTATTTTCAAAAACCAATTTTATTAAGTTCACGCATTTATTCAATTATGGGACTTTATATTTTACATATACGTTCGTTTCCTTACTTTATAGAATCTTAGTAAGTCAAACTGTTACAAGTATCACTAAAGTAACATACCATTTTTTGTACATTTGGTGTACTAGGAAGGCTTTAGATTGCGTTGAAAAACATCTGTTTAGAATAAAGTCTGTTTGACTTCTTTCTTAGTGATTCGTAGACTTGAAAATATCTTACGCAAGAAATGGTTGTGTACACGTTTTCTATTTTTAGTTTAGGCTGATCCATTTAAGTCCCATAGCACCGTAGTATAAAAAGAACCATGAAAACAATGACATAGAAAAACCCCTGTGAAGCAGAGGTCACGGTCACGGGTACTTGTCACTGTTTTCAAGTCCCTGGTTTGGCTAGGGGAGAGGAAAACTGCAGAAAGCTATCATCCCGAGTTCAGCTGTTTTTCCGACTGTCGAGTTTGAGAGTAGACATTCGATATGCAACCAATCCAGTGTAAACAGTCATCCACACAACCTGGTCTTACATCGCAGATGGTCACCCATCCGAGTGTTATCCGCGCTCAAAATAGCTTAACATCCACGACTCTTCCCAAATCGTGATTTCCAGTGCAGCTAATACCATCGGTCAAGGTCCCTTATTCTATTGACAGAACCGAAATTTCAAAGAGTTGATGAAGATATCGGGCATATATGACATTATCAACAATTCTGCGGTTTCGAGGTAACTGACCCCTAAAGTAGTTCAGCCCCGTTATTCGCTATTATGCCTTCCAACCTTGACACGAAGCGTAATTCGTGCGTAACATGCACCGAGGCTCGTATCTGTCGTAGTCGAACAAGACGATCCGCAATCCAGCGGACGAAACGATTCGCGGGTCCAATCATCCAGTAGCATCACGTTCGAATTCTTGGATTACAGTTTCGGTCGTAACTTTTCAACCAAGCTCGAGTCAACATCTTCCCTCCTCCCGTATATTTTATCGCTTCCGCCAAGGCCCTCCTTTTGAATTCCCGAATGTCCTCACTGTCCACAAGACGATTCGATTCCCATTTTATTCGACATACGTGACATTGGCGAAACGTTGGAAGCTCATAAGATGTCAAGGACTTCTTGAGTTATTACTAGGGAATGAACTTCAGGCAAAATGCTTTCAACCGGTATCATTCATACCTTCTCGTGAGGCTTATCTTTGCGTTATATCTTTTAAATGATTAATAACGCTCGAAAAAGATTGATTTTTATTACTCTTAATGTCAGGAGTCAAAGGTTAAAGATGCAGGGTCATAGCTGAGAGATCAAAGGTCAAATGTTAAAAGACCCCGCACCAACTGTACAGAAAGTGGCTTCTATTGGCTTGCTATTTTGGCTTCCTTCTATGGCTACTATTGTCAGCAATCTCTGACTCACCCCTACCTCTTATTAGAATTTGTGACATTTCGGTACCCCTCTTGACACTGACACTGACAGTTTGACACTGACGTTGACCCCCTTCCTATTTTTAAACATAAAATATAAATTTAATTTTGTATACCCCTTTATCAAAGAATGAATAACGAGCTAAAACTATTTGATATTAGTGAAAGAATACTTTTAATTAAATCCTTTAGACTATATTTTATTCAAGAATATTCATATAATTTAAAGCTTTACTCAGACGGAAAATTGACTCAACTGATTAAAGGCCGTCCATGATATTTTTTTCCCTTTTTTAAAAGGAATTCTTATTTTCTCCCTATTTTCAAGAAACTTCCAATTCATCTCGTTTTCGTGCTTAAATTTGAACTGAGTTAATATAACACAATAAGGAAACCTAAATATTCTTGGTTAAATGTTAATCATTTTATTCATTATAATTTGGAATTAATTTGAAAGTTGTTTGATAAGGAATGAAATACTTTGAAAGGAATGCAATTTGTTTATTAGAATATTTATAATAATAGTAATTGTTAACTAATGGTTATTTTCTATTCTAAATAGTACTCCTACGAAATATTAAGGGATTTTTCTTCCAAATAATGTTATTTGTTACATTAGAGCAGTTTATGAAATGCAGTTAAGAACAAATTTTTAAAATTGAAAATTATATATATTTTACTCAGAGATCATTGCCATCTGACAAGAAAATATCGTGGTACCGCACATCAATCTTGTAATCTCCATTAGGGGCTGTTCAAAAACTACGTCATGCTATTTTGATATGTAAATATACAAATACACTGAAAGTTCATATAAGTTTTTAATAACAATTGGCCTGAATCTTATACTTGATATTTATCGTCCTGCAGTGTATCTGCAATAACTCTGTTAGATAGCGACTTCTCGTAACTCTTTTCTTCGGAAAAAAAGTAACATTCGTAAAATGTCCTCTTTTGACGTTCTATTTGTTTAAATGATAAATTCCGCAAAGGGAAATAAGAAAATCAAGCCGGAATTCATTCTGCAGGATTTAATCCTGAGCATTTCTAACCAAAAAAGCGTCAAAATCGGTCAAGATTTGTGGGTTTTGATGTATTATAAACAGTAAATTCCAGATTTTTCCCACCATTTGTCCTACTGATAACATGCCAATTTGAAAGACCGTAAGTCCAACAAATCACGCGAAAATCGATCAATAATTCTTTTATCAAGCGGAACTATTCACCTGTTAATTTGAAAAAGGGGAACGTATAAAATCGTCACACAATCTCCATTACGTCGTTACGGTCTCGCGTAGCACGGTGACTGGAAATTGTACGGGAGGGCGGTTCTTGCATTAATGAAATTTGATTCAGGGGATGGAAACTAAGCGAGGGTTCTAGAAGGGTGAAAGCGAAACGGAGATTGCATAAACAAATTAGCGTCCAGGGATAGTTTCTCGTAAAGTCGGAGAGATATGGGTGAAAATCAAAAAGTTGGTAACATCGTGTACCTGAAAAATTATACGCTTGTGTTTGGAAGACTTATTCTCTTGATTACAGAGTTTTATTAGGCGTATATTCTTTGAAAATATCGTATCGGTCAATTATTTGTATTGTACTTGGTATCAAAATAACCATTTTTAAATTTATGGCTTTATATCTCTCAAAAAAAAATATTGGGATAGAATGGTGAAATACACGCATTTTTTCAGAATTAATTTTCAGAATTACAAAATAAAGCTTTTTTCTCGTTTCCAAATGTAGTTTCAGAGTTTTAATCACTTTTCTAATTTTCCGTATTTTTTATATCATCCGGTAAAAAAACATATTTTCATTAATTTTATGGCTTGAAAGCTTAATCTCCACATTTAAATTGATTAATAATTAAAGATTATTGAATACGGAGTGTCTCTTCGTCCCGAAATTCGGGATAAGCAGTGAAGTATTCTTCATAAGCTTGGCTAGTCGCATGCTATTGAATATACTTCGAGACGTAAACATTTAATTACATTGAAAGTGTTCTTAATTTTTATTTTATTTGATTAATTAATGAGTTGAAGCAGAAAATTTACTTTTTAACTAAAAAAAATTTCACCTCTTCTACATTCATACTTTTCAACTTGATGAAACATTTTTATATGTTTATTGATTCGAATCAAAGCTTGAAGTTTAATGAACAATATTTATAAATACAAGGTATTTTTTCTTCAATATTTATAAATATTTGAGCATATTTTATTAAATATTACATTTTCCAACAGTAGATAACCAGCAGTAGATAATCGGAGAATTAAAAAAAATGTCTCTGTCAAAATTGGCAGTTCTGCGACTGTGTCTCGCAGTTGTTTTAAGTTAAAGGTTGTGTTTTTTTGTCTATTTTGATTCGTGAAGTTTTCAAATTCAAATTATTGTGAATAATAAACTAAGAAAATAGTGTAAATTATTATTTATTAAAAATCACATAAATTCTAATTGTGGTTTAAGGAGCCTTTCGGAAAAGATATAATTTTTAGGATGAAGGTATGTAAAAAAGCTGCACTTTTCTGTCATCGCAAGTCAGGTTAAATTGCATGAAGATTGACCATCTCGTACCAATCGCAATCGTAACAATCTTACGAAATATCAGAGATAAAAAATGTAAATGATTTAAGCTTTTGCGTTTTTTATGAAATAATCATAGTTTCAGCTATTATTTACTCAATAAATTGATTTTTATTGTAAGTATACTAATGATAAATAAAAATTATCCAGAATTGAGGATTTTGACTTGCCCAGGAGCAATACCAGAAACGATTATCTATTGATGGACAAAGGTGTCAAAATCGTACCCTTGACCAGGTCTAATAAAAATGTTTAATATGGCTAATTAATTAATTTGGTGATATTTATTTCTATAAGAATACTCGATTGAATAGGTAAGCTTTATTCAACAATGATCATCTTTCTTTATTTTTGGAAACTGATGCAGTCAAATGCTGTTGAATTTGTTCCTATCTGCTGTAGGGTGGTTTCCCCTAAATGTAAAGTAATAGTTCACTTTTATCACAATGTTTCGCAACATAATTAACAAATTGTAATTTATAAAAATACAATTCGAATAAATAAACATCAAAATATGAATTGATTTGACGTTGTATCAAAATTATTCTTGATGACGGATTTCCAATATGAAAATATGACGAAAATAAGAATTTTGAGGATAAATACGACTTCTGAAATCCCATAATATCTAACGATATTATCTGAAATTCCGGAAAATTCATCAAAATATCTTGAGAGTCTTCAGCAAGCCTTAAAATCTTTGAAATCCTCGGAAATCTGATTGAGTTATTCAGAAACCTTCAAAAATACCTTGGGACCTTTTAAAATATCCTAAATCATTATAGGTTTTATACCATTTTTTCAAACCTTCCAAAATTCCAAGGAATCTTTTAAAGCCGCCTTGAAGCTTGATTGAAAATCTTATAAGATCCCAGGGATTCTTTCAAAATATCCTAAAACCTGATAGATCTTATAAAATCATTCCACATCTTCCGAAATTCCAGGAAATTCTTTAAAACCACATGAAAGATTTTTTTAATACTATTAAATATGTCAAGGTACTTGGAAATTCCTCGAACATTTTTCAATTACTTGAAAATTCTTTGAAATCTTTTAAAATATCCCGAAATATATAAAAGAAATCCCTTCAATTTATTGAAATCTATTGGAATTCCTACAAATTGTTTAAAAAGCCCTGAAATATTTCAAACCCTTTGGAATTTTTTCAATTTCCTTGCATTTTTTTGTAGCGCTCTAAAATTCCTTAAGTTTCTGAAAATTCCAGAAAATCATTGGAAATACATTTGAAATATGAAAATCTAATAAGAATTCCTTGGAAACGTTTCAAATCTCCTAAAATCTTTATGAAACTTCCGCAATTCTTACGAATAAGTTCCATGAAACACATAAAAAAATTAAAAAATTCCGTGAAATCTGATAATATGCTTGAAAACCTTTGAAATTCTGCGAAATGGATTAAGTTGCCTTATTAAGATCCTTGATGGGATTTCAAGGGAAACCGTAAGATTCAATGTGATTTTACGGGACTTTATAATACTCTAATGGATTTTAATGATTTTTCAATAATTTGAGTTATTTCCAAATATTTAAAAATTTGTTAATGATTTAAAAATATTTAAGAGGATTTCGAGAATTTTTTTAAAAATTCCATGTGATATCAAAAAATTTCAAAGGATTTTAAATATTTTAAGGTATTTGTAAAAGATTTAAAGGAATCGTTAATGCATTTAAAACAATAAGAGGAATTTTTAAGGATTTTAGAGTATTTTTACAGATTCCAAGAAATTTTCAAGAACTTGAAAAAATTTAATGGGGTTCTCAAAAGATTTCAAGGTATTTGAAATATTCTAGAAGTTTCTAAGGAATTTTTTCCAAGGGTCCTAGTAATTGTAAGGAATTCAAAAAAATTTCCATGCTAATTTTCGTAATATATTTTCATTGGAAGTTAATTCTATGAAATTATTTTGATGAAACATCTTTTTTTTTTCATTTTCACTTCTATTCTAGCAATCAGACGTGTAATTTTCTATAACTTTAGCAACCTGTTATTTGAAAAATAGGATTTTTCAATAAAAGGATTTTTATCTACTAACAAGTGGGTTGAAATTGAATGAAATTTGTCCGAGCAAAATTTGTTTGCGAAAATTAGCCAGTGGTGGTGGTTTCTGCCGGAAGTGTATCTTGCGTCTCGGATCATAAATGTTTCCTCGTCACGGTATCCGCCGAATAATTCGATTTTAACGATGCCGCCCCTTTGTTCGTCTGAAGATTACACCCACTCAGCTCGCGATGCTGAGATATAATTCACCGCCAGGACAAAGAGTCGGATACTGTCGAATTCGTTAGTTGAGATTCAGGAATTCCAGAAATTGGGCAACTTTATTCAGAATATTTAGTATTTATGGTTGATTAAGTATTCGTAATTTATGTCCTATTCCGTTAGTCATCCGATATTAAATTTCGATCTTACCCAAATGTAAACTTCACGACTCCAATCAATTATTCAACATATTGATAATTGAAATTATTTTTTGTTGTTTCAGGTGAGTACAACTTTTCGTAAGTCGAAATTTGGGATGCTGCATCAGTAAGTTGAACAGAATCATCATAAATATTTGATAAGTTCACAGTAAATTGTTGATTATTTTTATCCCGAAATTTGATAAAAATGATATGCAACGCTTTTGTGCAAAATTCAGATTTTTTATTTGACCAGGAAATTGTTGACCAGAATTATGTGAGTCTCAAGCTCAGTGGGCTTGGATTGAGTTCTACTCAAAAAAGCTTGCACCTGTTGATTTCCATCCGAAATTAATTTAGGGATGTCTCCCGATTATTTTGAGACCAAAAACAAAAAAATTTCTGAAGGGATTGTTGAATGAACTGAATTTTGTTTATTTTTAGGTTATTGCGTATATTTTCGTTAAACCTCTTGGGACAACTGGGACTCATTAAAATTTTGGAAAAGTTATGACAAATTGCAGTTTTTTTTACCAGTTTCTTACATATTTCTCCAACGCAAAGTGTCTTACTTTGAATTCGTCACAACAAAAATCAAAGTGATTTAATATTTCCATAAAACTAAAAAATTGTTTATTGCATATAGATTAGGAAAACAAACTTCAGAAGTTATGTTCTACTAAAAAATGTGATGAAAAATATTTAGTTTTAGCTTTTGTGAAATGGCATATTTCCTGTGCACTGTGAAAAAAAATAGTCACAATATAAATTAAAGCCGTTTTAATTTAAGCAAATTTACGAACAACCAACAAATTTCCTACAACCTAGCTTACATTCGAAGTTATAGCGTGTTGAAATATAACCACATTTATGAAAATTCGCTGAAAAGTAAGTTTTAGTTTTGAAATATCGCGAAATATTTTTGAATATGCACTTTGCGTTGAGAGTAGTTAAAATAAATTTTTTAATCGAAAACTCAACTATTATATTTTCGATTGAAAATTGTTCTTTTTTTGGAACCTTTTGTTAAATTTTTTTTCTTTAAAGATTCGTCATTTCAATTGAAAATGTTAAAAATTTAACGACTTTGATTGAAATTCGGTTTTTTCAATTCAACATTAATTTTTTTGACTGCAGATTTAACTATTCTATTTTTGGTTAGAAATTAATCTCTTTTATTTGAGAATTCAAGTACTCACTTCAAACTTGAATTCCTTTGATACAAATTATTATTATTTTTTTTGTTAGAGATTCATAGTTTTAGTTTGAGAATTCATTTCTTTGGTTGAAAATTCAACTATTTTGCTAGAGACTCATTTTCGCGGTTGCACTCTTAATTTTAGTTAAAAATTCAGCTCTGTGAATGAAAATGTAACTATTTTATTCAAAATACTTTCTTTTAGTTGCACATTTTTTTACTGAAAATTTAACTATTCGATTTTTGGTTCAAAATTCATTTTTTTTTGTAGTTGAAAATTCAACTACTTGGTTATAAGTTGAACTCCTTTGTTAAAAATTAATGTTCTGGTTTGGTAAAGATTCATCATTTTAGTTTTAAAATTCATTTCTTTGGTTTACAATTTCTCTATTTTGTTGAAAATTAGTTTTTTTTTGTTAGGCAATAATTTCAAAATTGAAAATTTAAGATTTTCATTTTTGGTTGAAACTTTATCTCCTTTAGTTAAAAATTTCACTGTTTGGTAGAAAATTAATAAACTTGATTAAAAATTAATCTTTTTTGCTGGAAATGTACTTTAAATTAAGGATTAATAATTTCAGGTGAAAATTCATCTCTTGGATAAAAAATGAAATTATGTTGTTGAAAATTCGTTTCTTTGGTAGAAAATTATATTTTATAGCTGATAATAATCTCAACTGTTTTAGTTGGAGATTTGTTATTTGAGTGAAATTTTTTTTCTTTTGGTTAACATTTCATCTCTTTGGTAAAAAATTAAATGATTTTTGTCTACTATTTAATTAGTTTTGCTTGAAAAGTCTACTATTATATTTTTATTTGAGAATTCATATTTTTGGTTAAAAATTTGCATGCTTAGCCAAAAATTTATCAATTCTGTTGAAAATTCGTCAAAAGTCATGTTATTTTGTTCAAAGTTCAATTGCCTTGGTTGAAAAATATACTTTTTTGTTGAAAAATCGAATGTTTTGTGTGAAAATTCAACTTTTTGGTCAAAACTTGAAATATTTTGATATAAATTAAGTTTTTTGTTTTAGTTTTCATCATTGCAGTTGAAAATTCATCTATGTGGTGAAAACTTTGGATATTTTGTTGAAAATTCGTTCATTCCGTTAAAAATTAATTGTTTCAACCTAAAATTTAACTATTCCACTTTTGGTTGACAATTGATATTTTTTAGTTAAATATTTTAGAAAACACTTTAAGAAAGGAAAAAATTAAGCTTCAGAGCCACTTAAATTTATATCCCAACATATAAAAATTATAAATTTTCTTTCGACCTGAAATGCAAAATTTTCAAAAAAACGTCTCGTTTTACAAATATTATGTCGTTCATGCCCAACCTACGAATTTTAAAAGAATGTATAACAACTGCCACTCAAAAAATTCGAATGGAAATGGTCAAATAATGATTTTGGATCAGCAAAAGTTGATCATTTTGTTCCGAAGTTGATAATCAGAATGATATGCAACGGTTCGAAATGCCGGGATTTACTCTCTCCTCATAAGTGCAAACTGTAGGATCTAATTGTAAGCCCTTGGATATAACTTTATCAAAGGAAATTAAATTTTAATTATATCGACCTAACAGGGTATCATTGCATGTGAGGGTTGATAGGGTAGGGACGATTGGAAACGGTTGCTAATGAAGAGCTCAGAGCTAAGTAGCCTCCAACCCATTCTATCCCATCCCATCCCCATTTTCCTCATCCTCTTCCTATCACTTCGTCGTGTTACATATGTATTACGGTTCTCTCCTTTTACTCTCTGCAATAGAGGGCCTTTCAATGTGCCACCACCTAGTTAGTACCACTTGTACGACTTTCGATGTGGTGAATTTACCTATGTATAACACTGTTACACCGTAACAGTCGTGCTCTCCATGGTATCAATTAAATCTCTGATTAGCAAGCCCTTCAACTGGTGCTAAGGTCCTAGAAGCACTTTGAATCTCGATCACAGGCTGTTCAAAATAATTTCCCATAATTGGAAAACTATTTGCAGGAATTCACTTGATGTGGTGAGACCAGCGGTACGGATCCCTCTTAACACTCGAAGGAAGATTGTAATAATTATAGCAGAATCTATATATTAAAATTCCTTTTGAAAGCTTTTAAAGGCTTTGATTGTGCAGATTGAATGAAGTTACTATTTTTTCAATAAATGGTGATTTTTTCATTAACTTATTGAAATGAATAACAGACTTCACCTTCTTTCCTGGAACTCCCACTTTTCGCTTGTTTTAAAAAATTCCTATTTTTTCTTCTGTTTTCTAGAAATTTCCCTACTTCGACTCACTTTCATTGTTTAGCCTAAATATGAACTGAATAAATAAACCCCAATAAGAAAATGTATTAGTATTGTGTGGAAAATGCGTCCTTTTAGATTGAACATTCATTCTAACAGTTTGGTGAAAATTCAACTATTCGTTTAAAAATTCATCTTTCTTGGTTAAACATTAATTTTTTGCTTGAAAACTCCCAATTTTGTGTTTATAATTGAACTGCTGGTAAAAAAGTCGTCTTTTTTGTTTGGAAATTCGATCATTTAGTAGAAAATTAATTTTTTGGCTTGAAAATTCAACTATTTGGTTAAGCACTGAACATTTTTGGTTGCAAATTCAATCACCTGGTTGAAAGTTGAACTACTTTAATAATTTATTTCAGCTGAAAATTCAACTGCTT
This sequence comes from Andricus quercusramuli, assembly GCA_932178445.1. Classification (NCBI taxonomy): domain Eukaryota; kingdom Metazoa; phylum Arthropoda; class Insecta; order Hymenoptera; family Cynipidae; genus Andricus; species Andricus quercusramuli. The sequence continues at coordinate 1,277,622 of CAKNXH010000069.1, read as the reverse complement.
GAATAATTGCAAAGTCTAATTTTTTTGTTAAATTCAACTATTTTAAATTTGAAAAATCTGTGCTGTCTTAAAAAATTCCATTATTTTTTCGAAGGCCATCTTATTTGGTCAAAAATTCGACTGCTTTGTTATAAATCTATCCTTCTTGGTCGTTTTAGCTTGAGGATTCAACCACTCAGTCAAAAATGCTACTGTTCATGTTCTTTTGCTTGAACGTTTAACTATTTGGTTAAAAATTAGGAATTCAGATAAAGTGTTCAATATTGAATTTAATATGATACTCTCATTAATTTTACCAAAAAAGAAATAATTTTCCTACTTTTCTCTATTTTCGTGAAAAATCTTCCTATTCCCGCTATTTTGAGCTAATTTTATCCTGTCTGTACTTTTTATAATGACCTGAATATACAAATACACGATTTGAATCAAGTCTAAAGAAAATGATTCCTCTCGCCAAATATCGATGTTATTTATTCAGTTTGGTAGAAAATTGCATTTCGCAATGTGAGAAATGGATTTCAGGGGTTGCCCTTGGAAATTCCCTTCTTGCCGTGAACTCAAACGTGCTTCATAAACCGGAGGATTGACTATTTCATCCTGTGATATATATCGAAAGCATATGTATTCCGGCATCGGTGACCCATTCGACTTGATGTCAAGGATCTCAAAAACTGGCGAGCTTCGTAAATCTCTAAATCGCATGTGTGTTGCATATTCCCATGAACTTGAAGATGGATTGCTTCAAGCTGAACTTGAAATGCGAAAAAGAAGTCTATGAACCAACTCGTGATTTATCTCTTCTAGGTCCATATGTTATTTAGTAAAGTCATTTTACGTCAAATTTATTTTCATGCACTCAACTGAAACCGTTTATCTCTTTTATCACTAAGGGGCCATTCAAAAACGTCTTGCTATTTAAACACTATTCGCACTCCTCTTCTTCGTCACAAATCATCAAATGGAGGGTGAACCACCCAGGATGGGTGGATCGACGAATGGTAGATCTTTTATCGATTGCAGAGGTACTTGTGAGTTACCAACCTATGTTTCCTTGGAATTTCGGCATTTATCTTCAAAAAAGACTCTTCAAATTCAATGTTAACCGGATGGAAGCAAAACAGCACGAATTTGTCAAATCGGTGAAGAGTTAAAAAGAAATGTATTGTACTCGGAGATCATTACCATTTGACAAGAAAATATCGTGGCACCGCACATCAATCTTGCAATCTCCATTAGGGGCTGTTCAAAAACTACGTCATGATATTTTTAAAACTCTTTCCACCTATCCCTTTCTTTGTACCATATTGAATTTAGCGTGAAACGCTTAAGATTTCAAGTAGAAATATATTGAATTTTCAACAAAATAGTTGAATCCTTAACCCGAGCAGATTCTTTTCTGAACAAAAAAATTAAATTTCTACTAAAAGAAATGAATCTTCAAACCGAAAAGACGAATTTTCAACCAAAAAGTTAAATTTTCAACCAGGAAAAATTTTGCTGAAAAGAAGGAAAAGAAATGTGAACCAAATTGTAAAACTTTTAAATTAATATGGCGAATTCTCCTGAAAACATTTAATTTTTTAACCAGAAGAAAATGAATTTTTGAATCAAAACGTTAATTTTCAACTAAATAGTTCATTTCTTTTTGCTTAAAAAACTAGTTTTCAACAAAATAAAATGGAGGTAAGTTGGTCAACATTGGAGATAAAATCGTAGTAAGGGTTTTTTTGAAACGATCTTCGCTGTTTCCATTATTTCAATCAAAAAATTTGATAACATCATGAAACTCTATTCACGAAATCAATAAGACAGGTGGTTCAAAGTCATGTGCCTCATTTTGCCGCCGCGGACTTAACGAAACCCATGCACGTTTTTCTGTTCCGCCCCTATCGATACAAATTAATAGCATCTCGAAGCCTAAGAAGAAGCGCTGATAAACCCTCTTCGATGAATCGAGCCAAATGTCGAGAAAAATCTTAATTTAAGTCCATTAGGTTCGCCGCGTAAGAGATAATTTTCTGCACGCAGCCGTGTCATGTTTACGGCGAATCCTCTTCGCTCGGAAGAGTTAAGACTCAGGTCTTCATTTCGTCAAGCTGTAATCTACACGAGCATAAATTAAATGATCAAGTACGTGCCTGAAAATTCGATCACACGAGAAATGTTCCCCTCGTTTGTATCTCTTCTTTGAGATATAAAATTCTGATAATTACGTCCTCATTTATGCTTTGAAAATAACTTAAAAAGTCCAGATAGGGGCCATTCAAAAACTGCTGTACCGACCAGAATTGTCAGTCCAGTAAAAAAAATTTTAATAAAAATATACCTTTCTTTTTTCGTGCTTATCTTAGCGATGCATCAAGTTAGAAAGCGGAAGAAAAAAAATCACCTTCAGAAAGCTTATTAAATTTCGCGTCGATTAAGTCATACTTGAAGAACTTTTAATAAACCTATTTTCCGTTCTTGACCAATTTTGGATTCACAAATTCTACTTTCTGCTTGCTTCAGGGAAGTAACTGGCAAAAGTTGAAACTTTGCTAAGTTAATGTTCAAAATCTCCTTTTTAAAATAAGACCCCGAAAATAATGAAATATTTACTGGTCTCTTGGTCTCATTCTAAAAAGCAGATTTTAAAGTTTAATTTAGCGAAGTTCTAATTTTTTCCATATACTCTACTGTAACATGCAGAAAGTGAAAGTTAAGAATCCAAAATTGGCCGAAAACTGAAAAGCCATTCTCACACTCGATGTTGGCCCTTGTTTATCTGAAATACTTCCAGTAGGTTTCAATTGAAAAAAAATTTGATAATCTTACCAAGGGTTTTTTAAAATCATTCTATATCAATTTCTTGCTGAGATATTTACGAAAAAAGTTAGGCATTTTTTTCGTATGATTTTTTTTTCAGTAGACTGACAATTCTTTTTTGGTTCAAAATGAATCATCTCGTTTTTTGAAAATCTAATTATTTTCCTAAAAATATAACTTATTTGATGAAACGTGATTTTTGTAGTTGAAAATTCATCATTTTGTTGAGAAGTTCGTATTTTTTGGTTAAAAATGCAACTTTTTGTTTTAAGATTAATCAGTTATGGTTGAGGATTCAACTATTTCGTTGGAAATATGTCTTTTCCAGTTGAAGTGTCAACTACTACATTTTTGATCAATAACTCATCTTCATTGATTGAAAATTCAACTACATATTCAAAAAATGAACTAATTGGTAAAAAGTTAATTTACTTTGTCAAGAATTCATTTTTTTTGTTTGAAAATTCATGTATTTTTCTGAAAATTCTTTTTTTATATAGAAAATTAATACTTGTGGATGAGAACTTATCTTTTTGGGTTAAAAATTTAGCTATTTTGATAGATAATTCAACTATTCGATTGAAAATTAACTGTTTTGCCCAGAATTAGTCTTTACGTGTTGAAAATTCCACTGATTTGTAGAAAATTAGTCTTTTTGGTTCAAAAATTCAACAATTTGTATGAATTTTTTCTCTTCCTGGACTGAATAATCTTTCTTGGTTAAAAATTCGTCATTCTCGGTTGAAAATGTAATTTTTAGTTGAAAATTCATTCTGTCAGGTATTAAAGTCGAATTTCAACAAAAAAATCGACTTTTTAGCTTGAAAATCCTACTGCTTTGTTGAAAATTAATTTCTTCTGGTACAAAATCCATCTATTTTGGTTAAAAATGAACTACAATCATTTTAGTAAATAGAATTATTGCCCCAATTTTCGTGAAAAATCATACTATTTCTTCTGTTTCAAGAGCATTTTTGCTATAAAGTCTGTCAATGTTAAAATTTGCAGAAACGATAAATATCGGCAGGAACTGAAGTATTATAATAAAGCTTAAATTTTATGGAGTCCAAAACAAAAATGAAGTAATGAATAGTCCCTGGAGGTAAGATGAGCGACGTTTTCGATTAGCAAGAATTTGGGCCCTTCGGCGAAGGGTCGTTGATCCATTCATGGCGGGCACGTGGGAGGACCTTATCGCGCATTGGAGGCTGCCAGAAGTCAAATATTTCAGAACCAGCAAGTAAACCGGATTACCAACGTCTCAGGCCCTCGACTCGGATATACATCAGATTCTTTTTCGAACGATTCTTTACGGCCTCGCCTGCTAGGCCTGACTCTCAGCACCGAATCGATTTCGATTATGATATACCTGCGAGAGACGTGAATATTTAATGCGTTTCGCGTTGGATTCACCAAGTTCTCGTTTGACGAGTAGAAAATCCACTCGATTAGCCAAGATCGCACTGATCCGATAACCAAATTGCAATAATTGAAATCGTAAAAATATCAACTACGGTTATGATTTAAAATATCGATCAACTGGCATTCAAATTCATTTTTAAGGTTTCGTAGCCATGGGCAGAGACCTTAAGGTTTCAGTAGAACAATGTGTACAAATATGAGGTCTGTCCGGAAAGTATCCGAACTTATGGTGAACCAGGAGTAGAAGCCAATTCTGGTCAATGACGATGACATTCTCTTTAAAAAACTCCCACTTGGAAGCTGCAACCTTCTTTCAGTGATCCTCCTGTTTTCAGTATCACTGCTCAGAGTCACTTATCGGAATAGCTAACTGCTTCGTCGTATTCTATTTTATTTCACCTATGTTCTAAAATCGTTTCATCTTTAGAGGATACTTCAATTTGGAAAACATCCAGAAATCATAGGCTGGTGCATCGTCGAGATCAAGGAATCGGTCGCTACTTTTCAGTTCAATGATATGTACAAATCTTATTAAATATAATTCTTCTGTCTTCTGAGAATGGTTTAGATGCACAATTCAGTCCACTGTTATTCAAAAAAATTCAAAATTTTCGAATTCAAGACGTGTGTACAGGACATCGTCTGTCGGGTCCGCTAGTAATTGTGTAAAATAACAAATGAGTTACGTGAAAATGAGAATTAGGACAATGAAATATTGATAGGCATCACTAAATATAATTTCTCCCTAATTTCATTCAGAATTCTACACTTAAATTTCAAACACTATATTTTGCTTCTTTCCTTGTTCTTCACATAGTTTTTCATAAGGAATGTTCTAAAATTATTTAAGAAACATTAGTCAAATATTTTATATTTTCTCGAAAATAATTTGAAGACTATTTTGTTTGCAGACATGGTCCTTTAAATCACCCTTGATAAATCAAGGCATGATACCGACTTTTTGTGAAAAATGCGTAACTATTTTACTAGGATTTCCTAAAATGAGGCTGAGATATAATCACCTCATGAAGACTAGGAGAAAGCAATAACCACCTTCTGTAAATATTTTGCTTTTTTAATAAAAAAAAAAAAAAATTACAAACTCCTTCACCTGTCAGTTCAAAATCACATTAATGAACTTCCTTATTGTACTACAAAGATTCTCAGAAATGTATTAAAAAATTCTCATAAGTGTATACAAATATATACAAAATTTAAACGTTTGAAATATTCAAAGAAATAAGGGATGGAGCATTTTTTTCAATAAGCAAAATTCAATTCTATTTGCATGAATTGTGAATTTCCATTCAATAACAAAAACAAGGTTGGTGAGTTATTATATTAAAAAAGCACATCTCTCCCAATTGTTTGCACCCTTCTCTCATTTCCAAGACAATGCATATATAATGCATTTATTAATTATCCATAGCAATGAAATACTCATCCAAAATAAAAAAAAGTTACTTCGGTTTTTGGTATGCGAATAATAATTGAGCTAAGGTGCCAAGAATTGGTGCTGTCATCCTATTTCGGTATTTTTAAGATTTTTAGTTTGCTTTCGAACTACTCATGAATCAACAGAAATATGGTTTTTGTAAATCTGTGATAAAATCCATGAAGACGCTTTCTCTCACGTTTTATGCCCTTTGGAACATGCTCTCTTTTCAACGTCTAACAAAAGTCAGCCATCATTGATGTTGAAGCATTGAGTTCAACAACTTTTAGGTTGAAAATGGTTCAAGCTCACCGTGTGATGGGAGCATAGACAGGGTGGAGAATCAGGGGAGAGGGATTAGGGTATGGCAAGGGGAAATAAGAGAAGGGTTGAGGGAAATTCGAGGATAGAGCAGAGCTCATGAAGGGATGGGAAGTAGGTAGTGAGGAGAAGTAAGGATTGGGAGGAGTGAGGGGAAGTGATGAGGAGGGAAGTGAGAGAGGGTATATGTGAAGGTTTGAGTGAGTAGGAGGAGAGGAGTAAGGGTTAGCTGGAGGGGATGATAATATATGATCGGATAGGATAGGATCAGATAGGTCAGGATAAGATAGAAGAGATGAGTGAGATAGTTGAGATTCACAGTATGAGGAGAGCTTAGATAGGGTGGTGAATTAGGGAAGAGGAAGTGAGGTATGGCAAGGGAAAATAAGAAGATTGGTGAGGAAAATTACGGAGTAGGGCAGCGCTCATGAAGGGATGAGAAGTAGTTGATGAGGAGAATTAGGGGAGGGAATGTAAGTGGCGAGGAGGAGTAGGGGAAGGGAAGTGAGGGGAATTGATGAAGAGGGAAGTGGGAAAGTGGATGTGACTGGAGGGGATGAAAATATATGATCAGATAGGATATATTGGATGGGACGGGTTAAGGTGGAAGAGATGTGTGAGGGGAGAGTGATAGAGGTAGAGCGGATATTTGAACGACTTAATCAACATCCTAATAGGCTTCGAAACCCTTTCTTGCAGGCAAATGGCGCCTACCTTGACTAACTTTTTGCCTCTCGAATGCAAAAAATTAGTTTTTAATTTGCTATGAAAATGATGAAATTGTCCAGTAAAATACTGATTGCATTGTCAAGGAAGAGATCTTGTTTAACAGTTAGGATTGTGAAACGGGATGATGGACATGAAACTATATACTCTATATAAATATAGAGATGACCTTAATGCTACCGTGATGAGGCTTTCAATTTTTTTTCTGAAATGCCTGCTTTTTCCGTCGTCGGCATTACGAATCAAAGAAGTGAAAGACTGGGGAAGTCGAATGAAACTTGCGAGTCACCACGGGATTCACATCTTCGTCAGTCAATGGCCTTTTTTTTGTATGGAGCATTGACGCGTTCCACGTGCGGGAACCGTTATGTTGTAATAATTACGATGAGCCTGGATACTAGAACTAGTTGGCTCTTACCTGCCTATATATTATCCTCGACGCCGGCATTATAACTGGTATGCAGGAATTTGGAATTATTATTGCTCTTAGAAGTTATGCATGTGCGAGCGTCTGCGAAAGGTCAGGTGAAGAATTCACATTATTTAGAAGCAATGGGATGTCAGGAAATCATTGTTTGCGATATTTATATTTTGGCGATTCATCGTTTCAGCTCGATTAATCGATGCCAGCGATTTCCCACTTGAGGGCCTGAGTTTCTTGTGGTTCAACTTCCGACCCAGTAGTTAAATTTATCATGAGAAAAGATCAAGTCTCAATCAAAAATGTAATAGTTCATATTTTAACTATGAGAAATAAAACTTCTACCATAAGAGATGAATGTTAAACCAAAAATGAAGAAGTTGAATTTTCAGTAAAAAAATTAGTTTTTGATAACAACAGAATTTCGAAATAGCTCAATCCGCAACAAAAACAGATTAATTTTCAACCAAACAGTTGGATTTTCAACAGATAACATGAATTTGCAAAACAGAAAATCAATTTTTCATCAAACAAGATGAATTCTTCGTAAAATACATAAATTTTTAACCAAATAGTTGAATTTTCAACCAACAAGATCAAATTTATACCAGAAAACACTACCTTCAAATAAAATACATATATTATCGACGGTATAGATGAATTTGTATCTACTCAGTTGAATTTTTAACAGAATAGTTGAATTACAGTTGAAAAATTAATTTTTAACAAAAGAATAACTTAATTTTCATGTAAAATTAACTTTTAAGACAGGATTTTAACTTTGAACCAAAAAGTTGAATTTTCCACATAAAAAGATAAATTTTCAATAAAAAATGTAATAGTTAATATTCCAACAAAAAATTTTTTTATTTATAATGAAAAACAGTTGGGTTTAACTTGAGTTGAATTTCTGAACAAAGTTTCATTTTTTACCAAAAATATAAGTTTTCGACAAATTACATAATTTTTTAATCAAATAGTTGTGTTTTTGTATTAAGAAATATCAATTCTCAACCAAAAATGGATTAGTTGAATTTTTATAGAGGAAAATCAGTTTTCAATTTAAAAAAAAAACGAATTTTCTACGAAATAGTTTAATTTTGTACCAAATAGTTGAATTTTTAACCGAAAAAGTTCAGTTTTCCTCAAACAAGACTAATTTCCTATCAAAGATAAACATTCAACAAAATACATGAAGTTTGAATCGCTAAATTATCAGATGAAAAAATTAATTTTCAAGCATAAAAGTGAATTTTGAATAAACGAAATTTCCTTTTCACCCAAAAAACGAGTTTTCTACGAAACCGTTTAATTTTATGGCAGAAAAATAAAATTTTCACCAGTTGTTCAACTATCAAGGCAAAATAGACAACTTTTCTACAAAACAGTTAAATTTTCCAACCGAGAATATAAATTTGCAACCAATCAGTTGAATTTTCACTTGAAAAAATTTGATTTTGTAACGAAAATGAAACGAATCTGTGCGAGCCAGAAAGCTCGTGGGCGGGAAAGAGTTCACAGACGTAATTAATGTTAATGTTATTTCTGTTATATTATTCATTTTGCAAGCTTCATGAGCTTTTTTTGGTCCGCGATCTTTTTTTTTTTTTGACTTGAGCTTTTTTGGCTAGTGAGCTCTTCCTTGGCTTCGCAAGCTACTCTGATTTGCAGCTTGACCCGACATGCACAAAAAAATCTTGGCTTGCGCGCGTAGAGGTTTTGCACCCCTATCCAAAATGTTATAAGATGCTGTAAAATAAAAAACTTTCCTGGGAAATTTTCTAGGTTCCTTTTCGACATATTTGAATCATTAAAAAGACTATTAAGGTTTCTTGAGAGTCTTAGGAAAATTATATAAATTTAAAAACAAACTGATAATACTTTCCTTATTCCTTAATCGAAAAAAATCGGTACCTTCATACTATACTCACGGATTTGGGATGAACAGTCGAAACTCTCCAATCTCTTTTTGTGCTGGACTATAGAGCTACGTACTTGTATCGGCGTTAGGTGTCAACACAAAAAGAGATTGGAAAGTTTAGACTGCTAATCCCACATTGGAGAGCTCAGCATGGAGGTACCGAAATTGTGCTAGTTCTTTAAAAAATGACAGTGACAACAAATAACAAACTGGAAGCATCTACTGAGAGGCATATTCACGTAGTGTCGCGACCAATCAGGGTTTCGTCAAAAATGTACACAAAGTCTCGTAACTACAACTTTTTAAGAAAAAGAGGAAAATCTTGGGGGTTTTCCGTAAAGTTGAGAGCGCTGGTGTCCACAACAAAATTGATATGAAAACCTGAAGCTTCAGGAGATTGAAACCGAGATGAAACCTTTCAATACGAATGTTCCCAGACAGAATATTGTCATTTGAATTATGTGATCCCCCTTCTCTTGGATATTAGGCTTCCAGAACATAATTCATGCTGATTGCTGATGTTTAGCGTAAAAGGTAATAAAGAGGCGTTCTTCAGTGTTTTTTAAAGGCATCCGAGGCGTCTCTTGTAGAATTACCGTGAACGTTTTACCGCACGAGCGACACTTGTTTTCTCGGTGCGCACATTGTCAGTGAAAACGGCGGAGATTAACCACAATCGCCGTATAGTATACTTCCAGAAGCATTCTTTTCGTTTTGCTTGGAGCCCTAAGTGTCGCGCGGTGATTCTTCCTTTTCGCTTCTCTCAAGGCAGCCTGGTGGCTACTGGCTACCAAGGACCATGAACGTGTTTCTTGTCGCGTCCAACCGCAAAGGCGGCGACAACGTCCAAGACCAGGAGAATTTCTTGTGGAAACTCTTCTGACTGCAATTAGTGCACGACTTCCCGATAAATCATTGAAATTCAATCCGACCACCATCGCTGGCAACCATGTCGCTTCTAGCAGGTTTTCCTTCTTCCTAAAGGAATATTGCAGGGTTGCCTCGTTAGTAATTAAGGACCCTGGAAATCGTCTGTGAATTGGACTTCATAAACTTAGGCCAAACGGAGAAGCCATTTTGCCAAGTTTTTTGTATACATAATCTGAAGAGTATTAGCGGCATCACGATAACACCACTATCGCACTTGTGGAGTATTCTACTATTCATCTAAAAAGGGCGTAAATCAAACAGTTGTCCACATCGGTTTTTGCTTTCGTGGCTTCAGATTCCACTGACCATCCCCTGCCTCGATGAGTTAGCAATCATAGTTTTTGGGGCGACCGCCCGCCCCCCCCCCGTCCAATTGGTAACGTATTAGGTCTGTACGGAAAGTATCCAACGTTGTTGTGTACCAGGAGTAAGAGTTGCTTCTGGTCAATGGGCGTGATATCTCCTTCAAAGGACTCCCGTTTGTAAGCATGTATTTCACCAGAAATCGCTGAATAAGCTGCGATGAATGGGTAAGTGCGTTATGGCGTTGAAGGAACCGGTTGCCGCTTTTCCACAAATCAGGCCGTTTCCTTTTCATTGCGTCACTTATTCGCTTCAGAACTTCCTGGTAATACTTTTTGTTTACCGTCTGACCTTTAGGACCATATTCTTGGTGCTCAACACCTCCCTGGCTGAAGAAAAAAGTGAGAATTGCTTTGTTTTGGCCGTTCTGGGCCTGAAAAGGCGAGGGTCAGATTTCACTAAAGTACGACCACTTTTGAATCGCCTAAACAATTCTTCAACTTGAGTATTGCTCCTAGACACATTACCATATACTTTTCCAATTGTAGCGATGGTTTTTGGACTTGAATAGTCAAGTTTTTGTTAAAATTTAATGCACATTCTGGGTTCGGTGCGTTACGTCATCATGTGATGTGATGCGTACGTGGTTTGACGTTCATGTAACTGCATGCACTAATCGACTCAAGATTCTCAGGTTTGTGTTACACAGTAGGGGACCTCACAGAGGTCCTTCCTGAATGGTAAATACCTGTTTTTGACAATAGCACAACAAGGTACAAAGGTGCAAGGTCGGATACTTTCCGGACATCCCTAGTAGTTTATGGATGATCCTAACGTCCCGAACACATGGGCTTACCCTTCAGTCCAAGTTTTCTGGCAGGAATCGTGTTTCACCTAGAACCTTTCGGTCCAACCATGTTTGCCTGATTATGTATTCTGGTATAGATACGCGCCTCCGTCCCGAGTCTTGTAATTATTCCAGCCGACGATATCGATCGGCTCATTATCGTGTCTTCCCCATGACGTTGAAATGCCTCACGAACGCCTCTTTACGCCAAGTATCACGTTTTCCGCCTGGCATGGGCATGGCGGTTGCTTTAGCATCATCCAAACCAAAGCAGAAGGTACTAAAAGCAGAATCTAATTACCACTATCTTCAAAAGAACTCTTTTATTCGAGATACTTTCACGTCAGATTATGTTTTAAGACGAGACTTTACACTTTAGCTAACCATTTTGTTTCCTCGTCAAATCTCCTTATATTTCAGGAAGATAATAATGAATGGTCTAAAATTATAATACAGGAGGAAATGAGATAACAAAAGACACTGAACTCACAGAAGGCAAAAATGTCTCGCGATTAAAAAAAATATTTTGCTTGAATAACGATTTGCAGAATTTCCTCACTGGCGGACAAAATCAGATGTCTGAAAAATTAGTTTTTATATGATTTTAAGTATTTGAATAATATTACTAATGATTCCAATTTTGTGACTAGATTTTTCTCTGGATGCAATAAGTAAAATTATTTTTTTAACAGGAAATTTTTTTAAACAAATAAATATATTACAATTCGTACATAAAAGACGAATTTTCCACAAGATACATAAATTTGCAACCAGGAATGAAATAATTAGATTTTAAGATAAAAAACGAATTTCTAACAAAAAATAAGAATTTTCATAAAATAGTTCATTTTTCAACCAGAAAACAAGTTCTTAGCAGTGCAGTATTTTTATTTTATATCAAAAACAGCTGAATACAACCGAACAAGACAAATGTTTAACAAATTATTTGAATCCTTAACTAAAAAAAATTAATTGTCAACCCAGAAGTTACATTTTTAACCAAAAAATGATTAAATTTCTATCAAAAGAGATGAATTCTCAAGCCAAAAGAATGTGTTTTCAACAAAATACACTAATTTCGAACCAAATAGTTGAATTTTTAACTGAATAGATGATTTTTTAATTAAATGGTTAATTTTCGACCAAGCAGTTTAATTTCGTACCTAATTGTTGAAATTTCAAACCAAAAATACTAACACTTCTACTTTCCCGAAATTCACCTCGGTTTTACTGGTACATTTCAGTTGTCACAATCATTTAAATGAAAAAACAACGTGACGCTCTCTTCCTTTTTTTCATATCGATGCGTCCGTCTTAACATCAGGTCAATTTCATTCTTGTCTTCACTCAAACAAAAGAAAAACGTGTTACGTAATTATGTGAACAATTCCTAAAGTAAATTTTGGAAGAATGAAAGTGAAAATGAAAGTGAAAAAATATATAATCATCCCCCTATCCTTTCTGAAAATGTTCCACTTTTGAGCACCCAGTGATATAAAACACGATCCAAAACATCTGAAATCTTTAGAGGAAAAATCTTCACCACTTCTTGCCCCCACCCCCCTTTTCCCTTGTAGACAAACTTGAACTTTTCAATTCTCCCCCCTCCCCTCTGTCTTCTCTGTAATCTTGGATTTATTTAATATTTCATGAAAATATGGATTTCTGAAAAGAAGTTGGGTGATTCAGATAAACAAATGTCCGCGTGGACTTTGTCACCCCTTCCCCAACACCGTTGCTCCCAAAAACTCTTATTCGCTCTTGTTATAGGAAATATTCAACACTGAATCTTCTATGCGAAGGGAAAATCCCATACATGTTAGAAAATTAGTTCTGCGGAAAAACAGTGGCATATCACATCTGTGTCTCTATGTCTGTCGAACAGAAGTCGTTCGAGATTCAGCAAGACTTATGAAACAGACAGATGAAGAGGGAAAATCGACGGGGGATAAATCCTCCCTCCTGAGTCAAGACAGACATGGCCATAACTTCATCTCGGAGTTGGCTGACGCTAATTGGCGTATCGTGCTGTAATGCGGTCACGCCATTATCTCTACTCGCAGCAGGCCAGATATTGCATTACCAAGTTGATCTTTCATCGCCGGCCCATTTCCTGAGCTCGTCGATGATGCCCCGCGGGCCTCTCCTTCAAAGCGGATGAACCGGAACTGTGCGACCTTGAAAAACGTGACTTTGTCGCGGCCGATTAGGTGGTTCGTTAACCCCTATCCTTCCGATTCATCAGACAGGGCTCAATATGAGAGATCGCGATCTGACGACAGGCGCCGAATACTCGATCGTCATCGGCACTTTCGCGAAATTACCACCTCGTACGCATGTCTCGTACCGCAAAAAGTTTATGATTAATTAAGACCCGGCAAATCCGATAAGTAATTTTCTCGTTTTTAGAGACAAATTATCTTATACTTGATCCTACATGAAACGGGGCGAAAGTGAATCAGATCGCGTGCACCTGTACGCACATTGGAGAGTTAATTAATTTTACTTTTTGCGCTTATTTGTCTGGCTGCTTATGATGCCTGTTTGCTTTCATAATTACTTTTGCTTTGTTGCAGATGATCATCTCAGAGTAAATTCCAGTTGATTAATTTGATTCCGAAATTGGATCAAAATGATATGCGATGCCTTTATAGAGACTTCGAATTTTTTATTTTATCAGAAAATTTCGTAAGAATGATCTGATTCTCAAATTCAATTGCCTGCCTTGAATTTTTATCAGTAGGAAGAATCGAGTGTCAGTTGTTATGGTTTCGAAAAAATTTCCTACATTTTCTTTAACGAAAAGTCATTAAGTTTATAGGCAAAGAAAAGAATTCACAAAAATTATATTTATTCAGAAGAAAGAACTTCTCCTCTCGCTCGGCTGAGATTTGATTGCCAGGTCAGCTGATTGCCGGTCAGGTGCTTGACCACTAAGATACTGAAGAGATTACTTTAAAAAAAATTTAAAAACCTAGAGATTTATGGTCCAATAGACGTACATTGGAATTATCATAGCGCCCTGAAATTCAATTTTTTAAAATTACTTTTCACAACTGCAAAATTAACTATTCCGGTTGAAGATTAATCATTTTAACTATGCAGGAGGAACATTTTCACAATAATAATGTTAGGGATCACAGTCTTTCCCATTTTTTTGAAATTCTTCTTTTTCCCCTATTCTCGAGAAATGCCGTCTTTTTCCCTTTCTCTCTTTAAATATACGCTTTCTAAACATACAATATTTGAATTTCGCAAGAAATTCTCCAAATTATTAAATGTACGTTAAAAAAATTATTCTTTTGCTTATAAAACCTATCTATTCTAGTAGAGATTTAATCTTTTTTTATGAAAATGTATTCGTTTTGTTGTAAATTAATCTTATTTGGTTGACGATTCCACTATACTTTGAAAAATTTCACAGTGTTGCTGAAAAGTCATTCTTTTTGGTTGTAATTTTGTATTTTTGTATTATAAATTCAACTATTAAATTGAAATTATCTCTTCCTACGAAAATCCATATTTTCTGGTTGAAAATAAACTTTTCTGTTGGAAATTAATATTTCTTATTCATTTCAAAATTTATTCGTTTCGATGGAGAAGTCAACTATTTTATTGAAAATTCGCATTTTATGGTTAAAATTAATTGTTTTTCATTTGAAATAAAAATCTTCAGTTGTAATATCAGCTATTGAATTTTTTATGAGAATTGATCTGTTTGGGTTAAAAATTATCTTTTCTTCTTGAAATTCCAACTGTTTGATTTGAAATTGATCTTTTTCACTTAAAAATTCAACTACTTGGTAGAAAATTAATTTAGTTGTACAGAAAATTTAACTATTTCAGTTGAAGATTCATCATTTTATTGTAAAATTGATCACCTTTGGTAGAAATTTCTTCTCGGGTTAGAAATCAAACTATTTTGAATTGAAAGTTTTTTTTTTTGAAAAGTATACAATGATATTTTTGGTTGAGAATTCATCTCATTTGGTTAAAAATTAAATTATTTGGTTAAGAATTGAATTATTTTGTTGAAAATTCAAGAATTTTTTTAAGAATGGTTCTTCTTAGTTGCAAATAAACTGTGTTGTCGAAAATATGTCTTTTTGGGTTAAAAACTCAACCATTTTATTAGAAAATTCATCTATTTGGTTGAAAATTAACTTACTTGTTTAAATTTCATATTTTCAGTTTCAAAATTTAACTGTACTGTAGAAAGTTCATCTTTTTCGGCTGCATTTGACAGTTTTCCATTTACAATTCAAATCCTTTTTTGTTGAAATATCAACCATTAAATTCCTCGTTGAGAATTTTTTTTTTCTTTTAAATTCAACTACTTTGCTCACAGGTGGACTTGTTTGTTAAAAATCAATGTTTTTGGTTTAAGATTCTTGATTTTATTTCAAAATTCATTTCCTATTTTAACATCAAACAATTCTCTTGCAAATTCATCAGTGCATGATCGGGATAGAAAATCGGTCTTATCCGGCAGGGCAAGTGGCCCAAATTGCTTCAAATAGTACCGGCCCAAAATTGTTTTATTTTTTGGGAAATTAATTTTTTGTCTGAAAATGTGACTGTTTATTTTTGGTTGAAAATTGAACATTTTCTAAAAAAAAATTTTTTGTTAGCCCCAGGAATTTGTAAATCTCCCAGAAGTGGAAGCCGCAACTATATAGATCTAAATTAGCAGTTTTTAAAACAAACAATTAATTTCCAGAGCTATAGAAATTTATAGCCCAATAGAGGAAAATTGTAATAAATTATCGTCCCACCCTAAAACTCGAACTTTTCTAAAAAATTCTTATTTGCAAAAGTGAATCATTTTGATCTGAAGTTGATAATAATCAGAATGAGATACCCCGGGGTTTATTGCTCTCATCCCATTCAATATGTAGGAGTAATAAAACCTCTTTCACATTTTCAGAATGTTCTTGGGATGTCTTGTAGATCGTTAAAATTCCGCGCGTAGAGATGTGAAAACCTGTAGTCCTACAAACGACCTTAGAGAAATCATAAAAAAATATCTATCTACAATAGGAAGTTTTAACTTATATGGCTGAGGAGTGAGCTTGTTCTACTTATTGGTACAAGTCGTTTCCTGTCGCGGACTTTATAGGTCTTTTCTCGCCAAGTTGTCTCCCCTGGTAGTACGTGCAATAAATATAAGCGGATCATTGACAATACTCGGAACTATATAGCAACATTCCGTATCAGTAGAAACTTTTCTGTCATTTCTAAATAAGTCTGTTTTGCTTGCAATTATTGCTTACTGGCACGGAATTATAAACAACGGGTAGTTTTTCTGACAGGGTGACCGTATGTCAGGGATAACCTGGAAAGGAGGGAAAAGTCAGGAAAAACTCAGGGATTGAAAAAAAGCATCCAAAAGTGAGGGAATTATTATGAGAGTCGCTTTTACTAACTGTCAAGGATAATGAATTTGAAATTCTTAAATTTTTATTTGAAATTGTTTTTTCCGCTTATAGAAGATTTTATGTCAAAAATGTTACAGGACTAAGATTCCGATCCTCAAATACTAATGGTCAGGTAAATTGAAAAATTGGTTTATTTTGCTGTTTGAATTTAGATTTTTTTTGCTTAAAAAATCGACATTTTTGTTAGAGTGTCATCATTTTTGTTTAAAATTTCAACTATGTTGGTAGAGAAATAAATTGTTGTAGAAAATTGATACTTTGGTGTTGAAATTTCAACATTTTTTTGTTGAAAATTCGTCTTTTTAGTTGAATTTAATTATTTTTTATGTGTAAGGGTTTGTAGGTTGAAAATTCAACTATGTGTTTCAAACTTGAACTATCTGGTTGAAAGTTCGCCTCTTTTGCTTGAAAGTTTAACTATTTGGTTATAAATGAAACTGTTTGGTTGGAAATTATTTTTGCTTCCTAAAAATTCCACTATTTGGCTTAAAATGCAACAGTTTTTGATTAAAGTTCAATCTTTATGTTCGATAATTCGACTTTCTGGTTAAAAAATCACCTTTGCGGGTAGAAAATCCAAGTACTTCGTTAGAAATTCATCTATTTTGTTGAAAATTCAAGTATTCCGTTAAAAGGTCATCTACTTTGGTCGAAAATTCAACCGTTTTGTGGTAAATTCCTCTATTTTGGAAGAAAATTCGTCCATTTGGAATAAAGATCAATCTTTTTTTTGGGTAAGAATTTAAGTATCTTTATGAAGTTCAATTATTCGCTTGAAGATGCAACTTTGTTTGACATTTCATCTTTTTTGTTGGCGAATTCGATTATTTGGTTACAAGCTCATCTTTGTAGATTGTAAACTAAATAATTGATTAGAGATTCAACTATTTTGTTGAAAGTTTGATTGGTTTGTGGAAATTTAACTATTTTCCTGAGAATTCATCTTTGTGGGTCGAAGATTCAACTGATTTCATAAAAATTCGTCCTTTAGGATTGAAACTTCATCTTTTAGGAAAAATTCAGGGAATTTTAAAACTGATGTTTTGCGGCCACCCTGATTCAATGCCTGAAAATAAGCTTCAACGTAGGCATTTCAGATTATGCCATTCTTCACTTTCGCAATACTCGAAAGCCTGCAGTTGAACATTTGAGACAGGACTGGAGAGCTTGGACAACAGTTTGTATGCGCTAAATCCCCCATAGTTATGTCGTTATGGTGCCCACGCGGGACAGTGCTTACGATCGACTTTAACGACAAGTCGGGGAAACGCGGGGAGTCGTTAACCGGTCCATCGGATTTATAAATCATCGGATTTTATTTCGAATTGAGCCAGCTTTAAGAATCGTCCCATTAGGCTAGGTCCCTTCGCCTACGTTATTGCGGTCTAGAGGTTTATATTTTATAACGTGTATCTCTTAAGGGAGGATCAAGAGGCTCTTCTTCGCCCCTAATTATTATCTTAAGCATCATAAAGATAGTCTTCTAATTAATTTGTACACCTTGTTCTAACATTAATATCACCTAAATGTTCGATCACGGTGGCTGTTGGTCAGGGAAAACTAAGAAATTTTGAAAATAATGGAAAAACTCAGGGAATTTCCATGAGAAGCGATTTGAGGAAATGTTAAGAATTATCAGGGCTGTCACAAAGCCACTTTCAGTGACTTTTTTGCTAAACTGACTTTTCAGTCATTTTTTCAAGATAGTCACATTAGCCATTTTTTTGAAATATAATACCACGTTGGACATTTTCTTTCAATAAATTAACTAATGGGTTGACCACTGTTGAATTCAGGGCAATACCTATTTTTGCCTTTTTTGTTCTTTTGCAATATTTTAGAGTATTGTAGATATAAATAAGAATTTTGATAGACTTAAATCATTTGGAGCGATTTCGAAGGATTAAAAAAAATTCTGAAGTTTTTATGAAAACTTTAGAAAGTGTTAAGGGATTTCTCAACCTTACAAAGGTTTTACATTTTTTGAGGTATTTTAAAAGATTCCAGCGAATTTTTTATATATTTCAATAATTTGAAGAGATTGCATAGGATTTTGAAGATTTAAGGGTATTTTAAAATATTCCAAGGAATTCTCAAGAGGTTTGCACATTTTTAAGGGAATTCAAAAGATTTAAAAGAATTTCAGATATTTACTGGTATGTTGAAAGACTGCAAAGAATTTGTGTGTATTTTTAAAACTTCCAAGAATTTTCTAAAGTTTTTAATGATTTTGAGGGATTTAAAAAAATTGTCAATATTTGTAAGGGATTTTAAAAGCTCTAGATATATTTTAATACATTTTCCAGCATTTCGGGAAATATCAGATTTGATGTAATTTCCCGAGATTTGTTAAGATTTTTAGTATTTTAAAGAATTCATAAACAAGAATCGAGGAATTCGTAAGATTTCAAAAATTTGAAGGGATTTAAATGAATTTTATAGATTAGAGGGTATTTTCAAAAAATCCAAAGATTTTTTGACAACTTTAACCTTCCAAATTCTACAAAAAATAATCGATTTTAATTATTGTCAGTAGCTTAAGAAGATGAAAAATGAATTATATTAAAAGGTATTTTGAAAGATTCCAATGCATTTTCAAGAGCTTTAGAAAGATTGAAGGAATTTTAGAAGATTACAAAGGATTTGATATCCTGCAGGATATTTCAAAAGATTCCGTGGCATTTTCAAGAGCTTTAACATGTTTCAAGAAATTTCTAAGGATGTTGAGGGGTTTAAAAGCTCTTGAAGTATTTTGATACATTTTTCAGGATTTCAATACCTTGAAGGAATTTCAAAGAATTTTGAAGATTTTAGGTCATTTTAAAAAATCTAAGGAATTTAAATGGCTTTAAAATATGCCAAGGAAATTCAAGATTTCAGAGGGTTTTGAATATTTTATGGTATTTAGAAAAAGCTGACTAAAAAAAAATTCCCAGCCATTTTGAAGAGCCTTGAAAATCTTCAAGGAGTTTTAAATGAATACAGGAAATTTCTAATTGCTTTAAATTATTTAAATGAATTTCAAAGAATATAAAATATTTTAGGGTATTTCGGAAGATTCCAAAGCAATTTTAAGATATTTTAGAAATTTCTAAGGGTTTCAATAAATTTAAGGGATTTAATAAGACTGACATGCGGTTGTAAAGAGTTTCGGAAAATGTGGAATGATTTTGCAGAACCAATAAAGTTTTAAAATGTTTCAATAGACTAAGGGAATTTATGGAATTTTCGAGGATTTTCGTAATTTTTTAGGATTTTAAAAGCTCTTAATGCATTTTATTAAATTTCCCAAGATTTCAGAGAATATCAGATTTCATAGAAGTCCACGGGATTTTATAATACCTCTGTGTATTTGAAAAAGTGTATCCACAAGAACTGAGGGATTTCGTAAGCTTTCAAAGAGATTAAAAGATTTTCAAAACTGTTTTGCATTTCATTAGAATTCGCTTGAAATTCAACGTGAATTCTTATTAATTTATTCTGAATTCTTTTAAAATTCTTCGGGATTCTCTTGAATTTTTGGAACTCACCTTGATTCTTTTAATTTCACTCAATTCTTCTCGTTTCAACAGTTTTTTCAATTTTATTTCAGTCTTTGTTTAATTAATCATGAAGGCTTTCAAACCTGTCTCAAATTCTTTCGAATTTCATCCGATTCTTTTAAATTTATTAAAAATTTTCTGAGCTTATTTTCTACTTAATAAATTCAGTGCATTATTTTATACTTTGAAACTGTTTTTAATTCGCTTTTTTTAAATCACTACGAATTTTTTATGAATTTTGTCAAATAATTCTCATTTCTCCATAAACTCCTTTGAATTCACTTCAATTTTACTAAAATGAATGGAATTGAAAAATGCATGTTCAAGTCATTTAAATTTTTCCGAAATTTAACATGAAATGTTTCAAAGTCTTAAGATTTTACCTCAATTATTCAAGATTCACCATGAATTATAAATTTAATCAAATTTGTTTGAATTATTTCAAATTCAAAACAAGATCTACCACCTTATTAATGCATATGACTCACTTTAAGACACCTTTTGAGTTATAAATATGTCAATTTCAATAGGTTTAAATAGGTCACTTTTTCAGATTTCAAAATAAATTAGGTTGTGGCAACCCTGGGAATAAATAATTAAAAATTCATAGAAAAGTCAGGGAGTTTTGAAAGTGAAATTTTGCGGTTTCTCTGCTTAATCGTTATAAATAAAATTGTTATATAAAATCAATTTCTAAAATGTAAAATTGTTTGTCTTTTCATTGAAAGTGTGTTGCCTCTTTTCTGAAATAATGGGCATCGTCCTTTTCGAGGTTTTCGGCACCATTGATGTGACATGTGGATACATTAAAATCAAGGAACGCCAGGTTCTGTTTGCTTGTGTCTTGAACTCGATTTATCGCACCAATCATGGTTTCCTTTATCAGCCGCCAATTAATTTGCCGGTTACGGATTTTCTGACGCTTTACAATGACTGGAGAGCAACAATTTACAACCTGTTCTCAACTAGTTTTAAAAGGTGGTTTCTTTACCAACATTGTTTCGTGACCACCTGTAGAATCCTGGGTGTAAATTCTCCACACTCAGAGAATAGATTACACCCTAATAAATTCTGTTACCTTTCCGTGACTGGTAATTCAATTCCAGGGACAAAAGTCAAGTACGAGTTTCTTGATGTGTTTTAAAGTTAGATACTATTTCATAGTGGAAATCCGAGAAAGGGCAAAGGGAAATCAAAAGAAACTAGGAGGAAATGTACGCGCACAACACGCGCGTTCACGTCCCTTGATCCCTTGATTATATTATTTTCTAAAATTGTAGAGACAAACAATTTAAAACTCCACTCTTAAACAAATTTCTATGTATTGAGAGTCTGAAAATTTTTTGAAACAATAAGAATTCATTCATCATTTCGAATTGAAAGTGTTCGAAATAACAAAAAAAATATTGAACGATTTTGAATTGAAAATTTTCGATATAAAACAAATGCAAGAAAAATTTTAATCAGAAGCTCTCAAAATTGTAAAATTCCAGACCTAAATTTCGAAAATTGGAAAATTCCATTAGAAAGGAGTTGAAATTGTATCATTACCAATTAAAAGTGTTGAAAACTAAATATATTATTAACTGGAAACTCTTGAATTTCAATAAT
Organism: Andricus quercusramuli; assembly: GCA_932178445.1. NCBI lineage: Eukaryota > Metazoa > Arthropoda > Insecta > Hymenoptera > Cynipidae > Andricus > Andricus quercusramuli. The sequence continues at coordinate 1,255,900 of CAKNXH010000069.1, read as the reverse complement.
TTTTATTTCCAAGCGATTGAACTTGGAGAATTTGAATTTAAAATCTAAGTTGAATGTTGCGAAGCCAAATCTTCTGAAATTGTAGAATTTTGAATTATTATTAAATGAAGAAATTATACTTTAAAATTGAAATTGATCAGATAATTTTTTTGGTTCAAAAATTAGAAGTATGTAGTCGTTTTTTGAATTTTCAATACTAGTTGAGGCATGCTTAGAACATTTTGATTTTGAAAATTGAAATGATCAAAGAAAGAGTGAAAATGAAATAAATTCTGCTAAGGAATGTCGAAAGTTAAGCAAATCCGAATGTTAGAATTTTTTTAAAATTCAAATCCTTTGAAATTTCTATTATTTTAAGCAAATCTAGATCGTTTAAAAACGTTCAGATTGTTGATTATGTTTGTCAAAAACATAATTTTTCAATTTTAATTGCAAAATTAAAACTTATTGAAGAAAATAATTGAAAATTTATCGTTCAACATGAAAATTTAAAACCCTAAAATTGTAACTGAGGGATCAATTCCAGATATTTCATATTTGACCTATTGTGATTGTGAAAACAATGTTCATCTTTTCAAGTTTGAATCAAATAATTTTGTTTTGAATTATTATTATTTCTTGATATTTTCTAGTAAAATATTTTGCAATCCGGAATGATTCTTTTCTTTAATTTCCAGCTAAAAATAGGAAAGATGTAGGATAGGTCATACCCTAGGTAACTTTCAATGAAAAATCCAAAAGTGACCTTGGGTTGACCCTGAACCTAATTTTCAAGGTCATTTTGAAGTCAGCTTCGATTTTTAAAATAAGAACCCCTATTTTTGGTGCTAGAATCGAAAAGAGCAGGAAATTTTACGTTCGGGTATTCATTCAGGTCAAGGGTTAACGTGACCTCTACCGGTCAAATTCAGACAATGTCAAAGTACGCCAAAAGAAGGATTATTGGGATGAGTTTCATTTGAAATGACCTTTACATTTTACTTCAACATCAATATTCAAGACTTGAGCATAAACAACCTAACGAATGTAACCTTAAAATGACCTTGAAAACGGAGTTCGAGATCAAATCCAAGGTGATCGTTAGAATTCTCGTTGAAAGTTACCCATGGCATGACCTTGGTTAATTCTTTTCACTAATTCTGCGGGATTCCACGAGGACCTATGACAGCGTACTCTGACCTTTATTTGTCCTGTAGAGGTCACGTTATCCCTTGATCCTAACACATACTCGAGCGTAAAATTCCCAGCTCTTTTCGATTCTGACACCAAAAATAGGGGTTCCCATTTCTGAAAACAAAGCTGACCTCAAAATGTTCTGGGAAATTAGGTTTAAGGTCAAATCCAAGGTCACCGTTCGATTTCTCGTTAAAAGTAACCTAAGGAATGACCTTGCTTTTTTTGTTTTAACGAACCACAGAGATTTATAGGGGTTTCGATACTTCTTCGCCACCTATATCTATTATTGAAATTGCACAACTTTGAGCCTTTTAATTCAAAAACGTATTTTTTAACTCTAGTTTGAAATTTTCAACATCTTTTACCATTTCCGAATTAGAAATAATTTAATTTTTATTACCTAGTTCAATAAACTCCTTTTTTTCAAAGGTTTGATTTTGATTAATTATTTTCTCATTGTATTGAACTTATTCTGGAGTTTTGAAAAAAATGTGCAGTTCAGACTAATAAATGTTCACATTGTCATGATGAAAGAAGTCGCGAGAGAAAGAAAACGCGAAAATCAAGCGGAAGCATAGAGGCTTCAATGTAGACTCAGAAAAAAATGTTCTGAAACCAAAAAATTTGGTTGGTTTAGCTGAATATTTTGTTGCCCATATAACAACCATATTCTGTTGTAAAAACAACAAAATTTTTGTTGATTTAACCAAATCGTTTCCTGAGTGTGGTATTGAAAATGTCTGAGGAATCTAGACATCCTGTTGGGTATATGCAAGTTTCCAGACGAGTGATATTTCTCTGTTTATCGTAAAGACAGCACGCGTACGCTACATCCATCCAATGTGTCTTGTGCATATTGCTCAAGGGAATATCAAAGTAATCTTAGGCAAATTTCACGGACGTATCTAAACCAAGAGATACTGCAAAATTTAATACAATTTAGATAGTGATATAGTGATAGCATAAACAGTAACACTGTTAAGAACAGTATTCTAATTCATTCTAAATTAATAATAATGATCTTCGAATTCATTAATTTAGTTTTTGCACATTGATGATCATATGCTTCCGCTCACAGATCGCGTGCTTTTGTCCCTTTATTATTTTTTACCATCTAGTTTCACAATTAATTTGTAGAAGTCAGTTTGAAATATTATGAAATTTGGTTCCCAGATGTAAGCTCCTATGTTTCCATGCTTATAATGTTAAATTGGCATAAGAATCATGATGAGCTTACTTCACGATTACATGAATTCAGATGCAGTGTTGGGGAGGCTCTATAAAAAAAGTTCCAGCAAAGTTACTTTTTTATATAAGGAAAAATATGTTGCAAATGTTAAAAATTATAACCATTTCCAACAAATTAATTGGATCCGTTATTTTTACTGTTCACAAATAAGGATTTTGCAATTAAAATTAAATAAATTACAATTCAATTTTTCAACATTGAACTATTCCAAAAAAGGGACTCAAAATTGCATCATAATGCAATTTTGAGTTTCATAATAAAAAATTCTCTTTACTTTTTTGTTATTGATAGATCTTCATAATCAGGTAATCTTGAACTGTAAATCATTAAAGTCGAAGAATTTTCAATTGTAAATTGTCAAAATGGTAAAACTTTGATTTCTCAATCGTTCATATTCAACAGTGAAGAAGAAAGAATAAAAGAAAAATAGAAGGAAAAAAGGAAAATAAAGAACATTTGAAGAAAATTTTTTAAAAATTGCAATTGAAAATTAGGCAAGTTTTAAGTTTTACAATAAAAAGTCTTGTAATTATACAATATTCTAATTAGTTGAAGAAATGTAACACTTCAAACAAAATTCTAAAAACATTTCTGGTAAAAGTTCTAAAAAGTTGTCTAATGCCAAAAGAATCGTTAACACCAAATTTGATTTTTCTGTAACAACTAGAGCAAATTTTCCAATATTTGCAGTGCACGATTTGGAATATTCTTGAAAAATTTAAATAATTTGACTTCTGTTAAAGCCTAGAATTTCCTTCAATTTGGAAGATTTAATATTAAAAACTTAACTTTAGATCTTCAAACTCAGCAAAATTCAAGAATTTTTGTATACGTTTTTGAAATGGAAGAGTTTCAAAATGTACATTCACAAAATTGAACTACAGAAAAACACTTTCAAAACTACATCATTTTAAATTGCTGGGATAAAATCTTATATCTGAAGAAAAGTTAGAGATTACTAAATGCCGATTAAAATTATAATTAAAATTAAAAATATATGATACCCGATGTAGCCTATTTAATATAAGATGATTAATTATATTTAATAGCACTTCAAATTTCTAATATATTTTCATTTGATGATTAGGTGCATCGATAATAAACAATTGTTCCTCGATATAAAATGACGTGTCGCTTATTTTAGAGCTGAATTTGGTCCTCTTTAGCATCTCTTTCATTCTAGTACACTTGTTTGAACTCTTGAAGAGACCATTCAGTTTTTTTTCTGACAGAAGGCTGTTGCAGGTAAGTACCGTCAAACTTTTGCCTCGTTACACGAGTGCTTTCTTCCCGAGGGAAATAGCTTCGAGCACTTTCCCTCTCTTTCCTTTATTTCTGGCCCAGTCTTTATCCTATCTCGTAAACCACCTCTTACTCTGCCCGACTTTTTTTGAATGAATAACGAACTCAAGGAGAGAAAAATAACCAGTAACAACTTGTTCCAGAAACAAGCAAGCAAGCTCGCTATTTAATGTCCTCCTTCCTCAAACGGCGCTGAGCGAAATAAATTCATTACTGTAGCCCGCTTTTCTAACCATTTTCTCACACTTTCTACTTTAAACAGATCTTATGACTTCTCATTTGCGAATATAAAAATTGACTTTACATCATGAATAATTGATCGTTTTGGTTTTTATTAGAGAATTTAGAATAAACTCAACTTCAAAGCACTTCTCACTGGATTTTTCTGGTACAAAGTTCCCAAAAGCCCTGATAATAACTGAATAAGTTTCAAAACCACTTTCAGATTTCAGACTTCGAACTCTTTTTCCTGATCTTATCTTCTTCCTTTTTCTAAAGAATTTTTATTTTCTCTGTCTCTTTTCAACAAAAATTTCCTCTTTACTCGTTTATTTCACTTGAATTTAAACTAAAATAGTAGAATCCATGAGACAATTCCTCTATTTTTTGATAAAAGTTAATTCTTTTTGGTAGAAATGGCCACTAGTATATTTTTGGTTCGAAATTCATCTCGCTTTGTTAAAAATTCTACTGTTTGGTGAAAAATGCACCTATATTGTACAAAATTCGTTTCATTTTTGGATTAAAATCAATTTTTTTAACTGAAAATTTAACTATTCCATTTTTGGTTGTAAGCAGATCCGTTTCAGGTGTAAATTTCACTATTTGGTTAAAAATTCTTCTTTTTGACTTAAAATTTAACAATTTGTTAAAAAATTAACATTTTGATGAGAAATCATATTTTTCAGTTGAAAATTCAACTGACTGGATAGAAATTCATCTTTTTGCTGAGAAAAAAAAACAATTTGGTAGAAGATTGAACTACTTGGTTGAAAATTCGAATAATTTTTTGAAAATTAGTCAATCTAGCCTCAAAAATAAACTGTTTAGTTGAAAATTCATTTTTCTTGATAGAAAATTAACTTTCCTGTTAAAGTTAATCTTCTTAGTGTTAAACTCATCTTTCTTGTTGAACTATTTGGATAGAAATTCAGCCTTTTTAGTTAAAAATTTATATTTTCGGGCTGAAAATTCAAGTGATTTATAGAAAAAACGTCTTTTTGCCTTGAAATTTCATCTTTCTTGATTAAAAATGAACTTTTCTGTTAACAATTCATCTTTTCTGATTTAAAACTTGACTGTTTTTTAAAACGTTCGCCTTCTTAGCTTGAAGAATAAACCCTTTCGTAGAAAATTTGTCTTTTCATGTTGAATTTAATTGGTTGAAAATTAGTTTCCTTTTGGTTGTTAAAAAGTAATCCTTTAAATTGAAAATTTAGCTGTTCCATTTTCTGTCGAGTACTGATCGTTTTTAGTTAAAATTTCAACTATCTGGTAGAAAATTCATGCATTTGGTTGAAACTTTTCCTTTTTGGGTAGAAAATTAATTTTGTTCGTTGAAAATTCATCTTTTTAAGTTTGAAGTTAAATTTTCTTCTGAAAAATTTGTTTTTTTGAAAATGCAACTACTTCTTGGAAAGACCGTTTATTCTGCCTGAGAGTTCTACTATTTGGCTGTTAATGAAACTGTTTGGTTGAAAATTAATTTTTTTATTATGAAATTTCGTCTTTTTGGGTTGAATATCCATTTTTTTTTTGTAGAAAATCAATCCTTTTTTGTTGAAAAGTCAACTATTTTATTGAAAATGCAATTTATTCGACATGAAATCTTATCAACTTGAAGGGTTCAATTAATTTTTAATTAAGGGGTTCATACTGAATTCAATATGGTATCTTTTTTATCTAAAAAAATTTATTCATGTATTTTTGGCCTATTTTCAGAAAAAAGCCTCCTATTTCCCTTGTTTTTAGAGCATTTTAGGGTGTGATATCTGATATTTTGATGTTTTGTATTATTTTGTATTCATTACCGAAGCTTAGAGTTCACCACACGGCCACGTAGGCATATCTTCAGATAACTCACTAAAAACGCAAAAAAAAAAAAAAAATAGCCCGAAATTGGTAACGTAGTTTACGGACGGCCCCTAAGACCAGTAGTCGCTCGAGAGCATGTGATAAAAGATGGCAGTTTTCTGTTTCTCCCTTCCGTCCGAGCCGTAACGAAAGGGTGACAGGTGTGACTGAACCTGATGATCCCACCTGAAAAATTCGAACAGTCAGGACGTTTTATAATCGGATTTACTTTTCCCATCCTGCAACAAAGTTTTAACGGTCCCCTTCAGACTGTCAGCGACACTCAGTCATGATCAGCGAACCCGATTACTTCTTTATGACTTTAAGCTTCGATTAAATCATCAATGTAGGGCCCAAAGTTGGACCTCATGTCCACCAAGGAATTTTTGCATCCTCTAAAAATAACCACAATAATTTGCATACAGACTAAACATTTTCAATAATACTATCAGGTATTTTAACATTAAATGTTTTAATTGAGAACCTAATTTAATTTTGCTAACTTGAAAATTGTATTCATTTTCAATATTTAACATTCTGATTCTGAGTTGTATCTTTAATGCTTTTATTCAAATGCGAATAATTTTGAGCGATTACAATTTGGGATACGAAATTGAAGAATTTAAACATTTTCAAGTCTAAAAGACCTAATTTGAATATATTTTATTTTCCAATGGTTCCACATTTTATTTTTTTGAACCTCTGCTCAAGATAGGGCTGAAGAAATAATATTTTCAAACTAGAAAGAAAATAATGCGAGATGACTTTTAAACAGTAATTGGTGTAGTTCTTATTTTCCTCGGAATACTCTCATCTGTGTCGGACTAAATGTGGAATTATCTACTTATTTAGATAGGTTTGTGACGATGTTGCAATTCCTATTCTTAAATTGTTGAGTTTGTAATATTTGAAAGTAGAAATTGTTACCTTGTGAAACTTTTGATTATCAAATTTAGATTGCTTCCAATTTCCAATTACTCTACATGCTGACTGCCTAAATTCAAATTAATTCAAGGGTTTAAAGTTTTCCAATTTGACGCTTTGTAATTTCTGTTCAATTTCCAAATCTTCAAAATGAACTAGTTCGGGATTCTTCTCGAAAGGCGAGGTCGACAATTGTGATTTTTTAAATTTATATTCTTTTTTTCAAAAGGTATCATACGTCAGTATTAATTGAAAAATCTACAACACTTGTTTTCGTTATTCGAATTTTCAAAACATATAAAAGTGAGTTTTCCATTGAAAACAAGTGTTGAAAATGTCTATGTTTACATCCTTTTAAAAAACCTGAAAATTAAATGAATGAACATTTTAATTAATAAAAAGCAAAGAATAATGAATTCACAGAAGGGCATGAACTCTGATTTTGCGTCTGACTGAAGATGACATTATCTACTGAGATCGTGTTATTTAAAGATCGTAGAGGTCTAGGTTTTTTGTTTAGTTTGGATCAGAGCCCTTTATCAGCTTGTCTTTGTCATGTCTTTTCTTGTCTGACTCTTCGTTCTTCGTTCTTTCTCAGATTGCCAAGAACTCTTCCAGCACTTGAGTGTACGTGTCCAGGATATCAAATCCTGATTCCTAGTACTCGCACTCAGCATTTGCGCGCATACAAACTCGAGAAAGAGGCGGCGCTAACACGGGGCGCAGATACAAGACTTAGGCCTCTGACGGACGAGCTGCGGTAGCAGACAAGTTGGCCCATTACGCCTATGCAACATACGAGCCACCCAAGTGCTCACAAGTAACTCACGTTTGCCGCAAGTCTGATCCATCCTCTATGCCGCTGCTAAAAGTCCTACCGTTCTTGCATCTCTATGCATCCGTCTTTATCGGCACGAATCGCTGATTTCGAGTTAATTCCCTCCTATGCATTCGAAATGAGCTTACAAAATAAGTTGCTGTGTCGGATCTTTCATCTGTCAGAAACGGAAAACATCAACAAAACATCAAGAAACGAATAACAATTAACACATATAATTAAAAAAAAAACCTAACTGAAAACCAACAGGGATTACGTCCATTTTTTTTTCATTGAGATTGCAAGATTGATGTGCGGCACCGCGATATTTTCTTCTAAGATGGTAATGTCCTAAGTAACTGATATCATTATTTTTGAACAGGTTCTCACGAATGTCAAAACACTGAGTTTTTTTCAGGACCATTTCGCTGGCCCCACCACCCACGCAAATTCAACTTTTTCTGGGCCCAATATTTAGTGCAGAATTTGTTCAAATTTGTTCAACCAAAATTAGAATTTGTGCAACACTGGAAGTGCCAGATAACTCAAAAAAACACTGACGGGGCCAGCGAAACGTTTCTCTGGCCCCGACATTATCCAAAATCAACTTTATATGAGCGTATTATTTTCGTCTTAATTTGTTCAAATTT
>CAKNXH010000069.1:1075998-1241591 GCA_932178445.1 Andricus quercusramuli | reverse complement strand
CATATAAAGTTAATTTTGGATGATGTCGGGGCCAGCGAAACGTTTCACTGGCCCGGCCATAGTGTTGGCTGCATAGGGGGTAGTTTTTTGGGGTTGGTTTTGGTTCTACAAATTTGAACAAATTAAGACGAAAATAATACGCTCATATAAAGTTGATTTTGGATAATGTCGGGGCCAGCGAAACGTTTCGCTGGCCCCGACACTGTTTTTTTGAGTTATCTGGTACTTCCAGTGTTGCACAAATTCTAATTTTGGTTGAACAAATTTGAACAAATTCTGCACTAAATATTGGGCCCAGAAAAATTGAATTTGCGTGGGTGGTGGGGCTTACATGGGATTCAAAGAGTCTTCTTAACCATTCTCCATAACACCGCTAAACGTCCTACCGGTCTTGAATCTCTACGCATTTATTTTTATTGGTACAAATTGCTGATTTCGAGTTAATTCCCTCCCATGTTTTCGAGATGAACTAGCAAAATAAGTTGCTCTGTCGGATCTTTCATCTGCAGAAACGGGAAATATCAACAAAACATCAAGAAACGAATAACAATAATACATATTATTAAAGATAACCTCAAAAAAGTAAAATAAAAAACTAATTTTAATTCAACAACGCATCATTTCTGAGTTTCTAGATTTGAGACTTAAAGATAACAATGTGTATTGCGCATTTTTTACAAAAATGTCGTGCGGATTATTTTAAGCATTTGAATATAGAGTGAGTCTTTTTTTCTTGATAATATAATCATGTCAATCGCTCTCCTATAATCCGGCAGAACATATTTTTTGAAAATTAGTTTTTTTTCTCTTTGAAAATACCTCATATTAGTTGAAAATTCAACTATTTTGTTGAAAATTTGCTCACATTGTTAAAAATTACAATATTTTTTGGAAAAGTCATATTTCTCATAAATTCATCTTTTCGGCTTAAAAATGCAACTATTTAGTTGAAGTTGGACCTGTTTGTTCGATAATAATTTTTTTTCAGATTGAACTATTTGGTTGAAAATTCATCTTTTTAGGTAGAAAATTCAACTACCTGGATAAGAGTTCAACTATTTTGTTAAAAATTCATCTTTTTCCAAAGAATTCAATTATTTTGTCGGAAATTCGTATTTCTTAATAGGAAATTAGGCCCTCTGGATGAAAAATCCACAAAGCATTTGTGTTTATGGTTGGAAGATTCAACTAGTTGGTTGTAGATACAAAAGTTTAGTCTGAAATTATTTGTATTTTGTTTGAAAATTAAACTATTCGGTTAAAATTAACATTTTTGTTGACAGTTCATCTTTTCGGGTTTGAAATTCAACTGATTCGATGAAAAAATTTCGACCTAAGTACCTATTCCTGACGTTACCTGCGGGGGTTGTCCAAGCTTTCTTGAACGGCCCCTAATTGACAATGCAAGACTGAAGTACGACACCGCGATGTTTTCCTATTTGATCCTAATGATCTCCATGTACAATATTATTATTTTTGAAAGGCTTCTCAGCAATTTGACAATTTCGTTCTGTTTCGCTTCCTTCTGGTTTACATGGGACTGAAAGATTCTTGTTCACAGATCGAAGCTGGAATTCCAAAGGAACATGGTTTGTAACTCACAAGGACATTTGCTATCGATAAAAGATCGACTATTCGTTTTCCCGATCGAGAGATCGGATCTCTGTAGAAGGAACATCTTCCTTCGCGCCATCCATTGACAAGGCAACAATCAGGAGGCAAGGCGAATGCTGTGGATAGGTATATTGACTCTGGAGCATATGTTACCTCCTTTCGCAGGTCGGTTAGGTATGAATCAAGCTTAGTTTCTTGGTTGGACAGGATAGTGATTTAAGGTACCAGTCGGTAAGGCAGAAAGAAACCAGAAGCACGTATAAAGCAGTGCAGGTAAAACATGGAGACTGAGTATCGAGGTGATAAAAAAGAAATTATAATGCTGATCTATGAGCAGGGTGCCTCCTTATCAAAACATGTGACGCATTTAACTTAATTTATTGGATATTTCAAACGGTACCTCATACCTTCGAAATCTTCAATGCTTTCTTCTGGACGTACAAACACCTGTTTTTCAATGCTGGAAGAAAGATAACCATTCATCAAACTTTCTTGAGATTTCTAGCTTGAGAAGAAATCATGCCAAAGGTTATTCTTGTACTCTTTGAGCTGTTAAAACGTTGAATATGCAGGTTTACTAATGTAAGGTTTAAATCATTAACGGGAACTTTCTATTTCATTCTTCAAAACGGTGAGAAGAGGAGAATAGGGAAAAGATTGTGAAGTATGTATTTATGTGCTTTACTTGTTCCAAATATATTTAGTAGATCAGTACAGGATTTGGTAAATGAAATTTCTACTTTCAGTCTCAGGAAACGATTTTATGCTTTTCTGGTGGTGACTGGTTCAATTAAGAAGTGCTGAAGAACCGGAAACTCTTGAAGCTTACAGCTTTTTATCTTCCTTTTGCGTGTCCTTTCCAGACAAAATCATTAACATCTAATCGTTTGCCCAAGTAGCGTAGTCGTTTGATCCTTCGCTTAACACGTAAAGCTGACTTTAGTTCATTAATTTCACGGGCTTTCGTCATTTACCCGAAAGTGTTTCGACGATGAAGGGGGATTCAAATTACGGCCTTGCATCTGACGAAGAGTTAAACGTCGAATTACAATTAGCGACCGAGTGGCTCGCAACCTGCTTCGCAATCAACGTAAGGACCAAACTTCGTAACGTTGATCTTCTCCATTCTTCACTTGCCACGGTGAAACTTTCCAGAGGTGAGGAACAAGCGGAGATTGTTGCGAGAATAATGAAGAATTGGTTAAACGTTAGTTCATTTGTGTTTCAATTCCCAGTCTTCGTTAGCAGGTAATAAGAGCAGAAATAAGATCTTCTATTAAGGGGTTTGAAGTTTTTTTCTCTCTGGTTATATTCTCTTGTGGATTTCTCAATTCAACTATTAGATCTATGGAAAAAGACATCTGGTATTGTTTTCTCAACCACGCGAGTAAAATACCTTCAGTGTTTAATATTGAAAAGGTCATCTTTTTGGTAAAAATTCAACTACTTTGTTCAAAATCTGTAATGTTGGTTAAGGACTCATTTCTTGGGTTGAGATGTTCACTATTTTCTTGAAAATTCATTTCGTTTTTAGTTATGAAATCATTTTTTGTCTGAAAATATCACTATTCCATTTTTTGGTTGGAAGCTTATCTTTTTCAGTTAGAAACTTAAGTCTTTAATTGAAAATTTATATTCTGTAGTTGAAAATTCAACTAGTTGGTTGACAAATCGTCTTTTCTGGTCCTCTTTTGGGTTGAAAAGTCAACTATTAGGATACATGTAACTGTTTTGATGAAAAATAATATTTTTTTGTTAAGATTCATCATTGTAATTGAAAATTCATCTCCTCGTTTAAAAATGCAACTGTTTGGTTAACAATCAATCTATTTTGTTTGAGGATTCAACTAAGTTGCTAAACATTGTTTTTTTTTAATTAACTGTTTTTCATTTCAAAATAAAATCTTTTCCCGTTGAAATATCAACCATTACATGTTTTGAATAAATGTATGTTAATTGTTTTTTGTCCACTGGCCTAATATCAAAATTTTTTTAACATTGAGTTTTCTTTCAAAACTGCAAAAAAATTTCAATTGACTTTAGACCAGTAAATGAAAAACATTTAACATCACATTCTGTAATACATTTTATCTGCTCAAACCCAGAACATCAAAAAAAAAAGTATATGTTTTGTTGAGAATCCATCTTTTTTGGTTAATAAATAATGATTTTAATTGAAAATGCAACTATTTGGATGTAAATTAACTATTTCGTTTGAAATTTATATTTGAGAGTTGAGAATTCAACTGTTTTGTAGAACATTATTTTTTTTCACTTCAAAATTCATATTTTTTTTACCATTGTCACAATTTTGTTAAAAATTATTTTTTTCATCTAGGAATGCAACTGTTTGGTTTGAATTTCATCTTTCTTGGTTATAACTAAACTTTCTTGTTCCAAATTTATTATTTTTGATGTAAAAGTTAACAGCTCTTCTAAAGCGTTCAACTTTTCAACTCACCTTTTTCTATTCGAAAAGTTAACCATTTGGTTGAAAATTCATGTATTTTATTGAAAATTCATCTTTTGGTAGAAAATGGATCTTCTGGATTGAAAAGTTATCTATGCAGGTTACAAATTCAGCCTTTCGGATTCAACTGTTTTGTTAAAAGTATAATTACTTTGCTGAAAAATAAACTGTTTCGTTAAGGTCATCTTTTTTGGTAGAAAATTTAACTGTTTTGTAAAAAATCCATTTTTCATGGTAGAAAAGTCATTCGTGACGTTGATCTTCCCCATTCTTCACTTGCTACGGTGAAACTTTCCTGAGGTGAGGAACAAGCGAGAACTGTTGCGAGGATAATGAAGAATGAGTTAAACGTTAGTTTATTTGTGTTTCAATTCCCAGGCTTCGTTACCAGATAATGAGAGGAAAAACAAGAACTTCTATTAAGGGGTTTAAAGTTTTATTAGCTATATTCTCCTGTGGATTTCCCAATTCAACTATTAGTTTAATGAAGAGAGACATCAAGAATATTATTCTTACCCACGCGGTAAAATACCTTTGGTTTTCAGGATCTAACAATATGTTTCAATGACTAATATCTCAAGTAATTGTCTTGACTTATACAATACACAGCCTACAGGTAATTGTACTAGAGAATTCAGCCTTGATGTATTTATCGCTTAGATCTGCTGTAGGATGATTCGAGATCCCAAGTAAGATGCCAAATTAGGAAGACTAGACTCAAACCTCAATCGCTTAATTATCTTCCATCAGCCCACACTTAGCTCATCCATTTATCGAAAATTGTCTTAAGTCATTGATATCAACTGCCTAGGAGCTGTCCATAAATTACGTTACCAAGTCAAGGGGAGCGTATGTAAAAAACTGCAATTGGTAAAATAGGTATTTTCCTCCTTTCCCTTTTTTTTAAGAATTCTTTTCACTCCCTGCTTTCAAGAAACTACTCCTTTCTCTCGCTTTTTTGCATATACATGCAATTCATCTGGTTTGGGAAAAAATTCTACTATTTGGTTGGAAACCTGATTAGTTTGTTGAAAATGCAAATGTTTTCCAAAAAGTCATCTTTCATGGTCAAAAATTCAACTAATTATTTGAAAGTTGGACTAATTTGTTAAAAATTCATTTTTAATTAAAGATTCATCTCTTTAGCAGAAAATTTAACTATTTGTTTGAAAATTGAACTTTTTCAGCTTTAAAAGTCTACTATTTGGTTGAGAATTCACGATATTTTTGACAATTCATATTTTTGTTCAAAATTCAACTATTTGGTTCAACGCTTTAATTGAAAACTCATCTCTCTGGTTGAAAATGTAACTATTTTATCAAAAAAAAAAATTTCATTGGCTGAGAATTAATTTCTTTAACTGAGAAAAGGTAACTATCCTGTTTTCAGTTGGAAGTTGAAAATTCTTCTCTTCTGACAAAAAAGTAATCTTCTTCATTGAAAATTCATCCCTTTCGGTTGAAATGCAACTGTTTGGTAGGAAATGCAACTGTTTTTTAAAAAATTTGACTTATTGGCTTGACAATTCAACAGATTGGTAGAAAATCATACTATTTGATTAAAAGTTAACACTTCCGTTAAAAATTCATATTTTTCGTGAAAAATTCAACTATTCAGTAAAAATCTCACCTTTTACGATTAAAAATTCAACTACTTATTTAAAAATTGAAGAAATTGGTTGATAATTCATTTTTTCAAGATTCATATATTTGGTTAACAATATTTTGCTGAAAATTCTTTTTTTTTTTGTGAAAATTAGTTTCTTTATCTGAAAATGGAACCACTCTATTTTCTGTTGAAAATTCATTTTTCATGAGTTGAAAATTCAACTATTTGGTACCTAATTCATGTATTTTGATGAAATTTTTTTTTTTTTCTGGGAAAAAATTATTCTTGTTTGTTGGGAAATTCCTCATTCTTACTGAGCATTCAACTCTTTGTTTGACAATTAGCTCTTGAGTTTATAGTCGAGGAAGAATAATTTCATTTGAAAATTCATCGCTTTGATTGAGAAATAATTAACTTCTTCGCTGAAAATTAATATTTTGGTGGTGAAAAATTGAACTATTCGGTGAAAAATTTATATTTTTTGGTATTTTGATTAAAATTAGTTTTTAAGGTAAAAAATTATCTCGCTTGTTGAAAATGCATATTTTTGATCAACCAAATAATTGAATATTCAACTAAAAAATGCAGGTTTCTTCAACTATAAAATATAAGTTATAAATCAAATATGAAATCATTGAATATTCAATTTGAAAAAGAGGAATTCTGAACTATAATTGAATTCAAACAAACAAGACAAATTATTGAGGAATTTCGAAGCCAAAAAAGGCCAAATTTCTACAATAAAATTGAATTTGCGATCCCTAAATATGAACTCCCAACAAAAAATTAGTGAAAGTAGGTGTCGAGCTCCTGAAAAAAAGTGTTCCGTAACCTAAGAAGATGTATTCTTAAGTCTTAATAGAATCTTTAAAAAAATGATTTCAAAATATAATTCTTCAAAAGAAAACTTTTCAAATTATTCTTCTTAAAAAAAGGTTAATAAAAGTTTTTAACTATCGCCATGTCATACTTTCTCTCCCATAAACCCTCTAAATTTCTCTCCCATCCTTGGATAAGAGTACGACGGACGGATGGACGGTCGGACATCCGACCGAATCTATGAGGGTCTTTGTCCAGGGCTATGAAACCCTAAAAAGGACTAATTTTCAATAAAATATTTTAATCCTCAACCAAAAAGTGGAATTTTCAAGTCAAAAGAGGAGTTTTCAAGTCAAAAAGAGGGATTTTATACTAAACAGTTGAACCTAAACCCCGAAAATATGAATTTTTAACCAAGAAATACAAATTTTCAACATCATTGTTGAATTTTCAACCAGAAGAAATTAATTTTCAACTAAGCAGTTGCATTTATAACCAGAAAGGATGAATTCTCAACTAAGGAGATTCACTGTCTATCACAAAACATTAATTTTCGACAAAATAAATACATTTTTTAAAAGTGGTTTGATTTTCTACTAGAAGAGATGATGTTTCAACCCAGAAGAATTATTTTTCACAAAAAGTGATGAATTTTCAACCTAATATTTGAATTCTCAACAAAATTCTTAAATTTTCAATCCATTAGCAGATTTTTTAATGAAATAAAAAAGAACTATTAAACGAAATTAGTTTGATTTTCTCATTGGGTTCTACGGATTCAGTTCACACTTCAGAAAAAAACGGGAAAAAGGGGAAGTTTCTTGAAAAAAGTGGAGGAATGAAGAATTCTTTTTGAAAAGGGTAAAAGAAGATCGTGACGTACTTCTACTGACCCTCACCTCTCTTCCGATCCTGTCAATAGCCCTGCGAGGGTGCGACCCCCACCCCCCTGAAATTGGTAACGTAGTTTATGAACGGCCCCTAAGTCTTACACATTTTTTCTTAAATTAACGATCGAACGCTAAATTTTTTTGAGTTGTTTTACATTTTAAACAAAGTGTCTCCTGCATCCACTTTGGATAAGAAGATTCAAGCATAACTGACAGTAATCTGCTGTAAATAATTCTTTGCGGTCGATGTCGCCACTCAATTATTATCGAAAAAGACGAGACAACAGTAAATGGAGAGAGAGCAACGAAACAAGAGGAGCGAGAATTGGCTGTGCACCTCGTCGATAACGTATACATAGGAAGCCGAGACCAATGCACTCCTACTTCGTGTCATTTTTTTTTTTTTTTTTTTTTGTAAATTAAGTCTTATATCAGAGCTGGGCGAGAGAACGGCCGTAACTTCAGGCATTACAATAATAAAGAGTTGGGTTAGGCGTTGGAAGGGTATACGGGAGTTCGACGATTTCCATAATCCGACGCTCGTCCGGCCAATGAAAAGCTCGGGTTTACGCGGCGGTTGCTTCGGTTGCGTGCATCCACCACGGGCTTCGCTTAACGAGAATGACCCTTCACCAAATTTATGCCTTTTGAAATGACGACGCTTCCAAAACTTATCGCCCTTTCACAACATAGAAATAATGCTACCGTGGTCCAAAACCACCAAATTCTCTGACTTGAGAATACTTAAGGAATACGTAAGAAGATTTCGAGTTGTCGTATTAATCGATCCATGATGGAATTAAGAAACTTCTTTGAGGAAGCATATTTTTGTCTGTAAGAAAATAATATTGTTTTCGTTGACTTCGAAACAAGAAAGGAAATTTAAAGAAAGTTTGGGAATTTTCGATAAACTGAAGTTCAAGTTTAGGGAGTACCCAGAAATTACGTAAAGCGTTTTGCTAAACTTGTAAACCCCTCCACCCCCGGTCCATATAATATTTGCTTCGAAGCTCCCCCCCCCCCCTATAATTGGTGGGGGCACACACAAAAAATCTTACTTAGAGCGTATGAACATCGAGAATGAAAATACTCATAAATTTTGTTAATTGAATAAACGTAGAACTCTAATAAATTCAGCGACAAAGTCATCATTTTTGGTTTACAAGTTCATTTGTTTTTTTGGGAATTCATCTGTTTGGTATAAAAATTGAACATTTTAGATTGAACTTTTTTCTTCATTGACTGCAAAATCTTATTTGGTTGAAAATTCATTTCTTTTTTTGAAAATTCATCTTTGAGGTTTACAAATTCATCTGTCATCGTAAAAAATTCATTTGTATTTGTTCAGGATTTAACTATATTATTTTGAATTCGCCTTTTTCGTTGAATTCAGCTGCTTTTGGTTCAAAATCAGGCTGTGCCCGAAGTTTCGATACAAATACCGGAATTTTTTCGGTACGAATAGGGGGAGCTGGAAAGGGGTTTTTTGGACCGAAATTTCGGCACAAATTGCCAGATTTTTGTGTAGACACACCCATATTTGTACCGAAATTTCGGTACAAGCAGACACATCCTCAAAGTTAGAATAACTTTTGGTTGGAATATCCACTATTACTTGTATCGTTGAGAACTAATCTTTTTTGGTTGAAAATTCCTGTATTTTGTTAAAAATTCAACACTTACGTTGAAAGTTCATGTTTTTGGTTAAAAAATGCATCTCTTTGGTTAAGAATCCGAATATATTATTGCAAATTCATCCTTTTTGGTTGAATTCAGTTGCTGTAGGTTTACAATTGGAATCATTTTTGTATAAAATGTCAACTATTACATTTTTCTTTGAGAATTCATATTTTTTCTGGAAAATGTAACCATACTGTCGATTATTTGATATTTTTATTGCGATTTCATTTTTTGTGACTGAAGATTTATCAATTCCATTTATGTCGAAAATTTTACTTTTATATTTGAAAAATAATTATTTCTGGTGAAAACTTAATCTTTCTGGTTGAAAATTTGTCTATTCCTTTAAACATTTATTTTTCTAGTTAAAGATTCATCATTTTAAATAAAAAATCATTTCTTTGGATGAGAATGTAACTTTTTGGTAGTATATTCGTTCTTTTCTGCTTTAAAATTCAAGAATTTTGTTATAAAATAGACTTCTTTATCGTAAAACCTCATATTCGCAGTTGAAAACTCAATTGCTTTTTAGGAAATTCCTTTATTCTTTTCAAGTCTGAAGTTTAGTGCTTTTGATTACATTTTTATTCTTGTCTAAATGAAGAATCTTTTATGGGTTTTAATTCAACAATTTTGTTGGACATAATTTTCTTTGTAGAACCTTATATTTTTAGGATTGGAAACGCAACTGTTTTTTAGGAAAAATGATTTTTTATTGTAAATTCATTTTTTTATCTGGAAATTTATCTATTCTGTTTTTCGTTGATAACTTTTTTTTTGAAAATCATCTTTTTTTGTATAAATTTAATTTTGCTATTTAAAATCTTATTTAAATTTCACTCTTTGGGCTGAATTTTTTTTTAACTGAAAATTTTACTATTCTATTTTTAATCATTTATAGTTGGAAGTTCATATATTTTGTTGAAAATTTGTCTTTTTGAGTAAAAAATTCCGCTTTTTTCTTGAAAATTCATTTTTTTATTTGAATGTTTATCACTCTAGTTAAAAAATCATTTCTTTGGTTGAAAATTTAACTTTTTTTTAGTAAATTCCTTTTTTGTGGGAGCTCTAGAATTTAATAATTTGGTCAGAAAATAACTTTTTTGTAAAACCTTATTTTTTTAGGTTGAAAACTCCAGTGCTTTGTAGAAGATTCGTCTTTTTGACTCGAAAATTAAATATTTTATTATTCTCTATTGAGTGAAAAGCATTTATGATTGAAAATTCGACAGCTTTGTTGTAAATTAACTTTGCTGTAAAACCTCATATTTTCCGGTTGAAACCTCAAATATTTTGCAGCAAACTCGTCTTTTTGACTTGAAAATGCAATATTTCTTGTGAAATGATTATTCTTCATTGACGGAAAAATCTGTTATGACCGAAAATTATACTAGTTTGTGAAGAATTTATATACCTTTGGCTTGATAAATTATCCGTTTTGGTTGAGGATTCAACTCGCTTGCTGAAAACTCGTATTTTTTGGTTAAATTAAATTGTTCTCGATTGAAGAATAAAATATGTTTTGGTAAAAATATCAACTATCACACTTTTCGTTGAGATTTAATTTTGTTTGTTGAAGATTCATTTATTTGATAGAAAACATTACTATTCTCTTGAATATTCCTTTTTTTTAATAATTGTCTTAAATAAAAATTTAATTTATTCATTTAGAGCTAAAAATTACTCTTCCCGAGTAGAAAACTGAACCATTTGATTGAAAATTCATGTATTTTGTTAGTATCCGTCTTTTTGGTAAGAAACTAGTCATAATGGTTGAAAATAAATATCTTCAAAATAAATGTAAAAACAGGCATCTTTTTTGCATTGAAATATCAGGGAAAATTAAAAATTGGTTAGGGAAATGTTAGAGAATATCAGGGAATTTTTAAATAGGGGTTTTAGCAACCCTGGATAATATTAAACAACTAGATCATTACCATCTAGCATGAAAATATCGCTGTACTCCACATCAATCTTGCAACATTATTTATCAACAATCCCACCTAGAATCGGACCTAATTCCTGTAATTTTGTATACGTTTTGTACAAGATACAAGAGTACAAAAAAAAATTCGCGTCATATGAGAATATGTGCAAATAATGTTGGTTACCCGTTTTTAATGTCTGATTTGAAGCCTTTTTCACACTCACTCAGTATATAATGTGCACAATGGTCATGCGAATGGAACAATTAAATGTGTCCATGCCGTGTAAACGCAGGCAACACGCGGCTCTATGTAGCATGATTATTTCGAGTAGCGCGACCAAAGGCGTTATTTCAAATTTAATGCTAATCAAGCATGCGTTACGTGTCGCGCGACAGGACAGGTCTCCCCTTTTACGGATTTCATTGCCGTTTACTTATTTATTATTTAACGACACTACGATTGTACACGCCGTCGAGAAACGAGTGTAGGGCCACTGAGGTAGGGTTCCTTCTATAGTTAGCAAAGGAGAAAGACGGAGATGGAATTACAGATTCCGTGGAGGGTGAAAAAAGGAAGAGAAACTACATTTATTCAAAGAGGGGGCTTCAAAGTTGCGAATCGCCAACGGCAATGCGATTGCACCGGCAGAACTTTCAATGGTCCGAGAAATATGACCGGTGAGAATTGCAAGTATGACGTCATAGACCGTGAATGAGAGAATATTTACTGCTATAATATTTTTAGGAGCACAAATTTCCGGTCGAGGATTATTATTTCCGTGACAATATTAACAGAGCTACGGCTGAGAAAATTAAAGGACAAAATTTACAGCGAATAAGCTAACTTTTATTTGAGATAATGAAATCATTCACTGTTTCATCTCGATATGAGAATGAAGAATTGCAACTTTGATGTGAATGTGTTGGTAAAAAAGCGTTTATTTGGTGTTTTTCGCTTTTCTAGTGAATAGAGGAATATTAAAAATATTAAAATATCTGACCCAACATCCCAAAATTCTTTTTAAACAGGAGAAACCGAGTCATCTTTTCAGAAGATATAGGAATAATTGGGGGATACATTCTTTTAAATGAAATGAATCAAAGGTACTATATTAAATTTATTATGAAAGGCTTTGAATGCTTCCATGTAGATAAAAAATCTCATCCGTTTGGGTAAAAAGTTCATCTATGTCATTAAAAATTTAATTATTATGTTGAAAATTGTTTTTTTCAACAATTCAGCTGTTTTGTTGAGAGTTCCTTCCCTTGCCATGAAAACTCATCTCCTAGGGTGGAACAGTAATCTTTTTTGTTTTAAAATTGACTTTTTATTAAGAATTTATTTATTTATTGTCGAAAATTCGTCTTTTTCTTGTGAAAATGTATCTTTTTTGGTAAAAATTTTTCTTTGGTTGAAAGTTCAACTATTTTGTTATAAATGGAACATATTTCTACTTGAAATGTCAAAAATTTGAAGCGGTTTGTATTGAATTCAATATAGTATCCACATTAATTTGGTTTTAAAGCGTTCATTCCCTTATCTTTGCGAAAAATCAACCTATTTCCCTTGTTATGAAAGTATTTTGGTCTGTGAAGTCAGATATTTTTATACTTTTAAAAATAATTATACTTTAATACTTATAAAATACTACTAAAAGTTTTGTCGACTTACTATCAGCAATTCTGAGATATAAATTGCAGGGCCATTTTTCTCGAAGTTGATTCGTGGAGAATAGAAGGGCCCAAAGCGATTTGGAAAGGTCACTCGTTTCATTCGATGAAGGGGTCTGCGAGATAGCGACCTTTCACATTTCAATGACGAATTCTTCTGGAGGGGTCATGTTCGTGACCTTCGACGGACTTTGATCTCGTCAAACACCTTTCAAAACACATTTCAACCCAGTGAATAAATATAAAGTTATCGGTTCTTATAGTATTTGTTGTTATTTTCTGAATATCACACGCTAGAAGAAACAAAAAATGGTTGGCATTTCCAGGACGTAAAGCGATTGCCAAAGCCGTCGCAGGTTCGAATCCCAGTGTGCAGGTTCTTAAATGAATTTTGGAATAGAGATATGAATTTTCTACCAAGAAGATTAATTTTCTAACCAAAAAGTCTAGGAGATGAATCGCCAACAAGAAACTGACTTCTCAACAAAAAGTCTAATGGTTGATATCTCCACAAAAAAAAAGTTTAATTTTTAATCAAAGAAGTTGAATCCTCAACCATAACAGACTATCTTAGAAACCAGAAAGACGAATTTTCAATTGGGAAAGTATTTACAGTCAACAAACAAAATAAATGCCTTCCAACGTGTTAAATTTTCAAGTCAAAAAGACAAATTATCTACAAAAAAAGTTGAAATTTCTACCTGAAAATATAAATTTTCAAAAAAGAAGTAAATTTCCACAAAACCTGACGACTTCTTAACCAAATATATGAATTTCCAATAAGAAAGAAAAAATTCGCAACAAAATATGCAACAAAGTACATGAATTTTCAATAGAATGATTGAATTCTCAACTAAAGAAGATAAGTTTTTAACCAAGCATGGAGCATGTGAATTATTAGTTAAAACAATTAATTTTCAAACCAAAAAATAAGACTTCCAAACTAAAATAATGAATCAATAGCCTAAAAAATAAATTTTTAACAACCTATCTGAATTTTTAAATAAAAAAGATGAATTCTCGACAAAAAATCTAATAGTTGATATTTCAATGAAAAAGAATGCATACACTTAAATTAACCCAGAAAAAAAAACAAAGTTTCGACAAAATAGTTGCATCCTTAATAAAAATCGATTAACTTTCAACAAAGTAGTTGAATTTTCAGTCAAAAGAGATAACATTTCGACGATAGCAGATGAATTTTCTAACCCAAATGGCGAATTCCAACAGAAGAATTGAATTTTCAACTAAGAAAGCTTTAACAGTCAACAAAGAAAATATATTTAACAATAATGTTGAATTTGTATGCCACAATTTTAAACCTAAAATATAAATTGTCAATAAAAACGTAATTTTCAACCCAAAAAATACGTATTTTCAACGAGACGGTTAAAGTTTCAATAAAAAGAATAACTTCAAAACAAAATTGTTACATTTTCAACAAAATAATGAGTATAGACACCAAAGTCATGATTTGTTCGAATCTGCAGGGTTTGCTTATGAATATTTTAAGATTATTTTTGATTGAGGCCAAATAATTTTCACCTCAATTTCTTGAAAGGAATCTTCTTTTTAAATTTTTGTATCAAAAACGTTTCGAATATTAGAAATTTCAGAAACATATACTTTTTTTGGATCGCTTTTTTCCTATTTGGAACATGTCATAATCTAAATAGATTGGCTCAGGATCAACCAAAAAAAAATCCATTTTCAATTAAAAAATGTTTCGAGCACATCGTTAGCGTATGCTGCTGATAATTTCATAGTTTTTACTTTTTTCAGTAATTTTTTTTCAACGGACTAAAATTTAACTAATGTCAAATAAATTCAGAGTATTAAATTAATATTGAATCTTACTTAAGAAGACTCCAAGTCATTTTTTATTAGTCCTGTTGTTTTCGAATGCATCGGCTGCGTCTGTGTCGTAATAATTGGGGCTGGCAATGTCATAATTGTTAATTTTCCTAATAATTTATTTCATGTAAACTAAAATTTAACTAATTTTCATTGAGTGAGGAGTATTTAATTAGTACTTAACGTTGCTTAAGAAGGCAACAAGTAATTTTATTTTAGTCTTCTTGGTTTCGACTACACATCGTCTGCGTCTGAGTCGCGATCGGTGCTGGTAATACCCAACAAGTTGAAGGTAAAGAAGTCTGTCGGTTTCTACGTGATGGTATGCACATTGTCATACCGTTTGTTCATTCTGACTTTCAGACTATACATATATGCTTTTAGTGCTGGCGCACCAGTGCAAGTGCAACAGTTCTTGCATCTGCACTCGAAAATGTCGCCGTCTGGATGACGGATGCATCACGTTAAAATGGAAAGTTTCCGTGGAAAAAATCATGACCACATATATAAGGTTTCTCCTTTTCTCCAGATAAAGTTCAGATACCACACGCCCATCACTGTTCACTCTTCCACTTCTACAAAAGTACAAGTAGAATTTCTTGATTGCAAGATAGTCATAATCGTGAAGTAAGCAGGAAATGTCATCAAAGATTAGTTTCTGCACGATCCTTACATTTTGGAACATAAAAATAATATATTATTGTTCCAAATGTCATAAACAATGTTTACTGGCAAACAGTGATGGGTAAGTTAATTCTTGAAGAGAACTAGTTATTGTTGCAGTTACATCACGAAAAAATAAACTAGTTATCGATATCGTTACCGATTCAAAATGTAACTTTTTTTAGTCAATTCAGGAAGAAGGAAATATCTTTCCACTTTTGCGGATCAAAAATTAATTTTTTACACGACTTCTTTTATATTTGTTGAGTGGCAGTTGTTATACTTTTGATTGCTAGTCATAGGTTAGTTATATCATGGCTGACATGATATTTTGAAAACAACGAATGTTTTAGAAAATTTCCAACTGCAAGATGGGAAGAAAATTACAATTTTCCTATATTGATCAATTATCAAACAAGAATGGAATAGTTACATTTTCAGTGAAAAAGTAATTGAAAAAAAAAGAAGTTTCGACGCAGTAGTAACATTTTCAACAAAAAATATAAACTTCCGAATAAAATTATGAATCTCAAGCTACAATAATATAATTTTCGTTAAACAAATTATTTCTCGACAACAACAAAAATTTTAAAAAAGCACATGAATTTTCAATCAAATAGTTGAATTCTCATCTGAAAAAGATTGCAAAAATTTTCGAAAAAAAAGTTAATACCGGCATTCAACTTGCTACTAAATAGTTGAATTGAAAAATTGATTCTCAACAAAAAAATGTAATAGTTGATATTTCAACCAAAAAATATTTTAATTTTCAATCAAAAAGAAGTGAGTTTAGGTAGAAAGGACGAATTTTCATCTGAATAGTTATATTTTCAACCAAAAAAGGTGAATTTACAACCAATAATGTAATAGTTACATTTTCAATTATTAAAATAATGTCAAACCAAAAAATCAAACGCATTTTCAACAAAATAGATAAATTTTTAACTAAAGAGATGAATTTTTGACTAAAATGTTGAGTCTTCAACCAAAAAATTAATGTTTAAGAAGAGTTCAACTTTTAACCAAGTAGTTTAATTTTCAACCAAGAAGATTCATTTTCTACCAACAAACAAGAATCTCCAAGAAGCAAACAAGAAGAATTTTCAAAAAGATACACAATTGAATGCTCAATCAAAACAGACTAATTTTGAACAGAGTAGTTGCATTTTGAACCAATATAGATGAATTTCCAAACCAAAAGGGCGAACTTTCAAATAAAAAAGAATCTTCAGTAATGAGAGAAAAAATATTCGAACAAATAATTCAATTTTTAACGAGAATAATTCAATTTTCAACCAAAGAGATGCAATTTTCAATGAAAAGATGAATCTCCAACTGGAATAGTTACATTCTCAGTTGAAAAAATGAATTTTCAATCAAAACTGTAAACAATTATTCAGCCTAGATTTCTTTTTCTTTCTTCGAAAACTAGCCGGTACAATTTGGATAATGAAAACAAAAAAAGTACTGGTTAAAAAAAACTAGTGGACTACATTTCGAAAGTAACTTAAACAATCAGGCAATGAAGGCTCGGTGTGCCTACAAAGAAAAGGTTTCGTAGCCTATTAGGACGTTAACTAAGTCGATCAAACCTTCCACATTTACACTTTCCGTCCCCAATACTTCAACATTCGCTTCCCCTCCCTTCCCTAACTTCATCTGCACTACCCTACTAGCCCTTCCTTAATTTCCCCAACTTCCGCACCCATTATTTCCCCTCCCATAATTTTCCCTACTCCCCCCTATCTCGTTATCACATATCTCTTCCTCAATTTTCCCTCCCCTAATTTTCTTTTACTTTCACTACCCTCTCACTTTCCATCACTTCCCTACGTTCTCTCCCCTCACGTATCCTACTTCGCCACTCCTCATTATTTCTATTCCCCTACCCTTACTTCCACTCACTTCCTCTCCTCTAGTGTCCCCAACTCCCCAACCCAACATTTCCTGTCACTTTCTTCCAGCACCTCATTTTCCCTACTTCACAAACCTTTACTTTACCTAATTCCCCACCCCTTATTTCTCATAACTTCTCTTACTCTAATTTCTCCTCAGTCCCCCTCCGCTAAATTAACCACCCATTCCCTACTTACACTTCCCTCATTCCCCCTCACTAGCCTTCCCCTCATTCCCAACTCACTTTCCCTACTTTCTCTTCTTGGTAAAAAGTACGACGGATGTATGGACGGGCGGACAGACACCAGAACGAAACTATAAGGATTTCTGCCCGGGGCTACGAAAACCTAAAAGTGAAAATTTTCCTAGTAACCTTTACTGAAAAAAATTGAATGGTCACTTATTCTTTCCTCATTTACAAAAGTAACTTCAGTACCACTATCTTTACCAAAAAAAGTATCTAGTGACAGTAACCAGCTGAAAGAATCTAGTCACTCAATTGTTCGGAATCAGCTTTACATTCGATTATGGAGAAACGAAAAATCGAAGATGTGTCCGACAGTTTTACTTTACATAAAAGGAAATGTAAGGGAGCAATCGAAAAAGGAGTGTCACTTCTGCATGTGCAATGAACATGCCACGCGAAAGTTTTTTTTTCTCCCTCAAGACTTCGATCTGCAAAAGTCAGGACACCTGGCACCAAGCAATGTCCGGCGGCAGGTGCGAATGAATTGAAATTTTCGGTACATTCTTGAGTACTTGTGGCTTGCGCCAACGGCGGTCGATATTAAAGGGAACCGGAAGGGATCGATTCGATCGGCTCGTGAACAGTTTTTGAGTCGACTCACGTCTCTTTCGATCGTCGCTGTCGCTTTTGTCCACCCGCGGGATGTTGTCGTCGGGTGCGCGTGTTGCGTGGAAAGTATTTGAGCATCCATCACGTTCCATTGAGCTGAGAAAAGTAATTTATATCGATCGGCCTGCTTTCAGAATTTCACTGTTGGCGAACCAGTCCCTTGGGGAAAGTCTTCCGGTTGATGATGACAAAGTACTTCCGCAACACTTTGCGCGCTCTATTTTGACAGATTTTGACTTCCGTGTCAGTGTTTTGTGCCAACATGTGACTTATGGGACGAGATCATCTATTTTCGTTACCAAAAGGGTTTTAGTCCGTAACAGGGTTCACAGTCTCTATCCTGATCCCTCGCGTTTCACCTTTCTTCTAGTTCCCTTTTTTCCCTATTCCTGAAAACATCCCCTTTTCCCCCTTCTCTTTAAATATAAGGATATTTTTGAAAGATTGCAAAAATTTATAGTGATTTCAAAGAATTTTCAATATTTCAAGTTTTCCTTAAAAAATTTCGAGAGATTCAAAAAGATATTCACGGAACTGAAATATTTTTTTCTGTATTTTAGAAGACTCTAAGTAATTTTCAATTTCTTTCAGTAATTTAATGGGATTTTGAAGGCTTTAAAATCTTTTAGGGTATTATAAAAAATTCCAAGGCATTTTGAATTTATTTCACTAACTTGAAAGGATTTTTTTGAACTTCAAAGGGTACTTTAAAATAATCCAAAGCACTTTTTAAAAATTTCGAGTGACTTTGAAGTCCTTCAGTAATATTAAGGGATTCAAAACATTTTTTATGCAGTCTTGAAGAATCCCTGAGAATATCTGAATATATGAAACGATTTTATAGGAACTATATGGTTATACGATGTTTTGAAAGACTCCAAGGAATTTTATGAGATTTCTGAATATTTCAATGACTTTAAGGGATTTTAGAAGTTTACATGGTATTTTAATATTTTTTCTAGGATTTTCATGTATTTAAAAAAATTTATTTGCAAAGATTGAAGGATTTTATAGAATTTTAAGGAGTATGAAATATTTCAATGTATTCCCATATATTTTAAAGATTCCTAAATCTTTGAGGATATTTTAAGATTGAAAGGATATTTCAATTGATTTAATTGATTTTAAGCAATTTCAAAGAATTTAAAAAATTGGATTTTGAAAAATTTGGAATGATTTTGAAAATTAAAAAGGGAATTGAAAAAAGATTTAGAAGTTTCAAGGAATTTCTGAGGGTTTTTAATCAAATTAAGGTATGAAGCAAATTTTTATGCGATTGTAAAGAATTTCTAAAGATATTGAACGATTTCAGGACCTGTAGTGTTATAATATATATTTTTAAAGATGCCAAAGGATTCTGAATAGCTTAAAAAGTTTCAATGGATTTGAAAGTATTTGAAATATTTTAGGATACTTTAGAAGACTCCAAAGTATTTTTAAGAAACTTTTGAAACATGAAGGGATTTTCAAGAATTAAAATGAGTTTAAGTGGTTTGCAAAAGTTTTAATGCGTTTGTAAAGAATGAAGATGTGGAACGATTTTATGGTACATATAAGGCTATAGGTTATTTTGAAAGATTCTAGGGGATTTTATAACCTTTCCGAGGATATCAGTGATTTGGAAGATTTCAAAAGTACCTGAGGTATTTTATCCAATTTATCATGATTTCAGACAATACAATCAGATTTCATAGAATTTCAAGGGATTTCAAACAATTTATACAGAAGAAGTGAGCAATTTCGTGAAGTTTCAAAGATTTAAAGAAATTTTCAAATATTGTTTGCAATTCACTTGGAATTCACCTTGAATTCTTAATTATTTATCCTGCATTCTATTGAACTTTTTTGAATTTTTTGGCATTCTTTCGATTTTGCTTAATTTACTTCAACTCTTCTAAATTCACTCAATTGTACTCAATTCAATGGATTTTTTCGAATTTTTTAGAAAGTTTTTGTTCAATTTATTCTGAAGTCTTTTAATCTCCCCTTGAATTCTTAGGCATATTATCAAATTATCTTGAATTTCCTTGGACTTATTCTAAATTTATTGTAAATTTACTGAATTCAATAATTTTATATATATTTCTCAATTGATTGTTTTCAATTAAATTGATTTTTCTTCAATTCATTTAAATTTTTGAAGCCACCATGAATTTTTATGAAATTCATAGAATCTTTCTCATTTTCCTTAAATTCCTGTAAAATCAATCCAATTTTATTGAAATCAATGAAACTTTTGAAATTTTTTCCAGTTTATTTGAATTCCTTTGAATTTTTTTTCATTCACTGAAAATTCAATATTAAAAATGTTACAAAATTAGAAATGTGGTCTTTGAATAATAATTGAGCTTTCATGTTACGCTGTAGAATGGGGTAGTGAAATAATTTTTTCCCGATGGAATGAGTGTTTTTGATCTACTTAGCCTAAACCACAATGGTTATTCTTTTTCTGTGAATAAAAATTCCCCTGAAGCTCCACTTGAATTCGAGGGACCTTCAAACAATTATGGTCAGTGAAATTAAAAAATTAGTCAGGCAAAAGTCAGGAATTTCTGAAAATGGGGTTTCGCGACCAGCCTGTCCAATGCAAAAGTGTAAATGTGGGCCTGGTGAGACACTGACCAGTTTTCCCTATTTCTGGCATGGCCCTGGTCGGGTAAACTGACAAGGGCCATACATGACGTGTAACGCTTTTGTAGATCATTGCCCTACTTAGGGAAAAATTTTCAGAGGCTGTTCAGTTTTTCTGAGCTATGCCCTGCTTTTCAAAATGATCATAATAATAATGAAGAAAAACTTCTTATTTAAAAATATTTTCTTTTTGGTATCTATTGTGTCATAGCGTACAGAATATTTATGAAGAAGTATTTAATGAAAATATGTATATCATCAACACAAATAACAACACCAACCATTGAAGCTAGGTTAGGTTGTCCAAACTTGAGGCGATTTTCCACAAATCTTCACAAATTTTGTATATTTTACAATATGGCCAACGGCCATACCACGCTGGAAACACTAGTTCCCGTTAGATCACTGAAGTTAAGCAGTGTTGGGCGCGGTTAGTACTTGGATGGGTGACCGTTCGGGATAATACTACTGCGTTGCTGTTAGCGGTCGTGGGAGTGGTGAGCCCACACTTGTAGTTATTTACTACAAGAAACTATCTACCTAGAAACACTACTTGAATCGGGTAGTGTCACGCCTACCCCTAGAGGCTCGCCGAAAGGGAAATGGCTTAAAAAAAAATCATGTTATCCTTGTCTGATGGGGGCACTTTTTAAATGGTGCAGAATAGAAAAATCTCTGCACGGGTATAACATATGTAATTCTGAAAAATCCTAATGAAAACTGAGCACGTTCCAGAGAAGACACGTGGCTTCGAGAACAACCGGAAGAATATTCTGAATTGGCAATTGTTTTGTCACCAAGAAAAGTGTGTAATGTTTTGGCTATGAATGATTTATGAGCATTTTTAAAGTATAGAAATATCGTTTGGTGATTTGCTGCACAGCGCTCAGAATTCTGAGTATCCAAAGCCATGATTCGCTCGAGTGATATCTTTCAGTTCCTATCGGCAGTCGGCTAACAATGACCGATATTTCACGATTCGCGATACTAAGATCGTGAATCGTTCTTCCAACTCTTATGGTCTAATCTTCCTTTGCACTCCTGGTTACATTCTTCAACCTTTTCGCCACTATCTCAAAGCGCACATGGTAGTTCACGATATGCAAAATGATAAGAAGGCGCGAATATTTCACGCCCAACAATTCAATGGGCAGTACATCTCCTTTCGCCTTGACCTGTGAGATGACCGAAACTAAAAGTAAAATGACAATGGTATACCAACTCCCAAGATATAGTTTCTCTCGATATTGTATCGACATTTCGTACATCGTGATATATATATATATATATATATACATATATATATATACATACATACATACATACATATTTATGCAAATCGAAATTCATCTTCACCTCTAGTTCATGAGTATGAAGGGAATAAAATAGACTCGAGTTTTATGCCAGCATTATCCCGATTTGCGGTATAAATATTGTAATGATACATAAAGATATTTACTCTGGGTGTTGAAAGTGACAGGAAACCCCGTGGAAAATCGACTACGAGCCACATAAGAAAGGGTAAAATAAGTACGTATCGGTTACATGTTCTTTACATAGAAAAGGCTTCTTTACACATGGTTCACTGATCAATTCATATTCTTATGTATATCCCATGACTCGTAAGTACATGAAATATTTCCTAATCAAAAACTTTGCGCCGCTACTGAAGAGTTGAAATCGATTTTCGGATACGAGCTTGAATAACGTTCAACACGTTTCCTGATAATAAACCAATAATCTTTTTCCTCTATTCTCATCTTGACTTCTTTTTAAAGAATTCCTCCTTTTTCCTCTGCTTTGAAAAAAACTTTCCCTCTTTCCGCTTCAATTTGAGCGAGTTGATAGAACCCAATGAGGAAATTCCACTATCTTAGTTGAAAATTCATTGTTTTTATTAAAAAGTCTACTATTTTATTTTTGGTTCAAAATGCATCGCGTTTGGTTGAATATTCTAAATTTTGATTGAGAAGTTAATTATTTTGCTAAAAATGCAATTTTTTTCTTAAAAAATCATTTTTTCTTGTAAAAAATTAAGGTATTTCGTGAAAAATAAACTTTCCTGTTGAAAATTCATGATCTTGGTTGAAGAATCAACTATTTTGGTCGAAAATTCAAATATTTGGTTAAAACTTAAACCATTCATTCGAACATGTAAGTATTCGATAAAAATGTTATTCGTTTTTATATTTGTTCAAATATACTCTCTAATGGAGAACTTAACGATTGGAATTTTGGTTAGAAACTTATCTTTTTTATTTTAAAATTCCAATATTTGGTTGAAAATATATATTTCTGTTTGAAAATTAACTTTCATGTTGCAAATTCATCTTTCGCGGTTAAAAAGTCAACTATATTCTGGAACATTCGACTCTTTAGATTAAAAAAACAACTCTTTTGTTAAAAACTCATCTTTTTATGTAGAAAATTAATCTTCCTAGTTGAAAATTCTTATATTTGGTTGAGGATTCAACTATTTCGTTGAAGATTAATTTTTGAAACAGAAAATCAACCTATTTCATTGTTTGTCGGAAACTTACATTTTTTAGTGAGCACTATTACAAATCACTGCTGACTTCGAACCATGATGTTTCGGTTAAAACAAGAGATAGAAAATTTTTTCGAAACAGTTGGAAATCTTGTTAAATTCGACGTCTAGTGTTAGCCAACAAATATTTTTTTGACCTTCTGAAAATAATACAGCACGTGAGAAGTTTAAAAAAAAATTCAAGATTTTCTCAAATTTTCTACCCCAACTTCAATTTCTAGCACTATCTAGGGGAATTTTTTCAAAAAACAGCTCACAAGAGCACAATTTCCGACGGTAGTGTATTAAAAACTGGCTTTTTGGTAGAAAATTAACCTTCTTTGTTGAATATTGATCTTTGTGGGTGCAAAATTCAGTTGTTTGGTGGCAAATTCAACTATTTTGTTGAAACTTTCTTTTCTTTTTGTTAATACAACTATTTTATTGAAAGTTCCATCATTTTGTTCCCAATTCAAATTTTCAGTTTTTGTTCAAAATATAACCTTATTTTCGAACATATTTTTGAACATTCATCTTTGTAGATTGAGAATCCAATTATCTAGTCAAAAAAAGAACTGTTTTGTTGAAAACTTTATCATTTTGTTGATAGTTCAACAATTTTGTCAGAAAGTAATCTTTTTTTGTCGAAATTCACAGATAGAAAATTCGTCTTTTGGATTGAAAACTCATTTTTTTGTTGAAAATCAACTTTTTGTTCGGAATTCAATTTTTCAACTATTAAGTTAAACATGCAAGTGTTTTTGACTAATTTTATTCTTTTTTGTTTCAAAATTCAACTATACAGGGTGTCCCTCAACCATTTTCAACCTCAAAGTCATTGTACCTGCCGGTTTTTTGCAGAACATTATTACAGAATGATGTGGAATCTATGTACTCCTTTTTTCAAAAACAAAATTTTAAGCTTTTTTAGAATTTGCAAATGCTGTATAGAACTAGAATTTTCACCTTATTTTTGAAGACTAATAATCCCCAGCATCCAGAATTTGCAAATTCTTAAAAATGTCAAAATATTTGATTTTTTGAACAAGGACCCATGCACGATTTTCATTTTCAGCTCAAAAAAATTCTACATCCTTCAGTGACATTCGGCAAAATCCAGTGATTGAAAGGCTTAAAGCAGGCCTGCCCAAGCTGGGGAAAACTGCTCATTCACCACATGTTCGAGTTCCACCACCACGTCCCTCTTCTCAGGTCAAGAGGCTTGCGGGGTGGTCGCTCTCGTGAAGTTCAATGAGTAGAGGTCGGTGGTGGTGTTAAATTCCCATCTGACAAATGAGCAGTTTTCCCCAGCTTGGGCAGGCCTGGCTTAAAGCATGAATTTTGTTGAGGCTCACTGTGCATTCGGTCTTTGTATGTGGAAATTTCAGCTATTTGGTTTAAGCTTAAAGTATTTTGTTAAAAATTAAATTCTTTTGTTGAAAAGTCAACTATTTTCTTTGTCATCTTCTTCGGTAAAAATTTAACTGTTTTGTTACAAAATTGTCGTTTGGGATTTCTAATTTATCTCTCTTGGTTAAAAATTAAATTTTCTTCTGCGAAAATTTAACTATTTGGTTAAAATTTCAACTATTTTGTTAAAAATTCGTCTCTTTTGGTTGGAAGTTCAACTATTTGGTTGGTTGTACAACTTTTTGTTTATAAATAATTTTGTTGTTGAAAATTGGTCTTCTAGAGTTGGAAATTGATCTACTTTGGTATAAAGTCTATTTTGGCTTAAAACTCTACAATTTTGTTGAAAATGCAATATATTTAGACTTGATATGTCAGGAATTTAATACAGAATTCAATATAGTATCTATATTAGGTTTATTAACAAAAAATTCCGCCTATTTTTGTCGCCTATTAACAGTCGCCCCATTTCCCCTTAATGTAGTTTATAGACGGCCCCTAAATATCAAGTTACACTTTTAACCACTACTATCAAAGGTGCCATTAACACAGCCTTCCCAAGACTCAGTGTCATCCAGCCTTTTATTTTCCGCACTGCGGAAAAAAAATCAAGAGACTTCCATTCGGGACAGAGTTAATGAAATGCAAACTGGCCAAAAGCTCAGAGAAGCGAGTGTAACGAGCATAAAATAAACGAACGAACAAATACGCGAGAATTCGTATGAAATAGTTTCGCGTACGTCGGCATTCTGACCGAATTTGGTGGCTTGGAGTAAGAGGGGATGAACGATTAATCGGCGGATATTTATTAAATCGAATCGCCGGTTGGCTGAGTGAATCGATATTTGTCCATTGTCTGGACAATTTAATTGCAAACATCAATATGTTTAATTTGCCGTCTAAACCCAAACTGTAGCCCAAACCACTCGCTTCATTCCCTTCACTCTGCAGCTCGTCGCGGTGTCCCTTCGGCTATTTTTTCGAACGGTTCAGAATTTAACTCTCGTGTTTGGTCCGGTCAAACATTTGTCCCCGGCCAGAGCATTCTCGAACGAGTGGCCGGTTTTTGCTGCTCGTCGTTAAATTAATAAATCGGCCAGCGTGGTTATTATTTCGTCCACTTCACTCGCTCCTGTGTTTTTGCAGAAACAACCTTTTTTATTACAGATCTCTGCGAATCGACCTCTCTCGTTAAACAGTCCGTTTATTTATTGTCGATTGGACTCATCCAAAAGCTTTGGCTTTAACTTCAATGAATTCCCAACCCACCCGATTCATTGCCAATTTTACGCTGTTTTTTTCTCATTCATTTCAACCTGATCCCTTCTTTTTTTATTATATTCACAATTTGAATAAACTGTGTTGCAACAATGAGGCGGAAGAGAGCAATTAGAATGAATTTTTCACATAGAAATAGGAGGTAGAATATTTTGGTTTTTATTAAGTATCTGATTTCAGTTTTATTTTTTCAATGCATCTTCAGGCGTTACTAAATTTTGTTGAGGAAAGTTGGGGGTGGCTCTGGACTTCGAAAGTCTTGTTTTCATTACCCTTTGAACTTTTTTTGCACTGATTGCCGTAGGCTGAACGATTATTTGGAGTCTAAAGAATTAACGCCCCTCCTCGTTTGGGAGAACCGTGAAGCGAAACAAACCGCTAACCACAATTCGCATGCAAAAGAAAAGAAGAGCCGCCGAAAAAGACCAAAAAGAGGAAGATGCACCAGTGATCGTATTTTTGGGAACATAAGAATCGCATAAATTATTCTATTTGAACAAAAATTACGTAACAGACATTGCATGAATTTTGACAATTGATTTGGGAATCATGGGTCATCCAAAAACTACATCACACTGATAAGGGGGACATTTTTTGTGACGATTTGTGACGTTTAGAGAGAGGGAATAAAGAAAATGTAAAATCACATATATAAAATATAAATCTAGATAACAATTTCTTCAAATGAAAATTAGTGATTTTATTTTACAAGCCAAGCATCCATCACATCACTCCTTTACTCAAACCCATTTTTAAAGAATTACTCCTCTTTTTCCCCTGTTTTCAAGAAACTAACCCATTTTCGGATGTTTTCGCTTAAATATGAACTGGAATAATACAACCCAATATCCAACAATTTTTGTTAATAAATAATTAATTTGAGTCGAAAAGACTACTATTGGATTTTTGGTTCATAATTCGTCTCTTTGGTTGAAAATTCTACTATTTGGTTGAAGATTTAACAATTTTGTTGAAAATTTGTTTCTTTCTTGTTCGAAAATTAATTTATTTAACTGAAAATTCAACTATTTTTTCTTTGTTTTGAAAAGCGATTTTTTGATTAAAAATTTAACTATTGAATTTTGTCATCGAGTATTCATCTTTTTTGTTTGAAAATTCAATTACTTGATGTAAAGTAGAAACGCTTTGTTAAATATTCATTTTATTGGTAGAAAATGGAACTGTTTTGTTGACAAAACGTTATTTTTTCATTTAAATTCAATTTTTAAAAATAAAAACTCAACTATTTCATTATTAGCTGCAAATTGATCATTCTTTGAGGACAATTCAGCAATTTGACTAGAAACGTGTCTACTCTGGCTTGTAGGTTTGTTCTTTTTGTTACGAAAAAAAATATAGATAAATAAAAAAAAAGAAAATGTATTCTTTTCGGTTGAAGATGCAACTATTTGTTTAATATTAATTCTGTTTTGTTTGAAGATTCCGCTATTTTGTTAAAAATTCGTCTGTTTTTGTGAAATTCAACATTTTTCGATTTACAAATAAAATATGCTTTGGTTGAAATATCAACTATTATGAGTTTTGATGAGAATTAAACTTTTATGGATTAAGATTAATAATCTCAGTTGAAAATTCAACTAGGTAGTTAAAAATAAACTTTTTTGGTATAAATGCATATTTTTTGTTTACAAATTCAACTGTTTTTGACTTCGAATTAAAATCATATTTGGTGAAATGTCAAAATTGAACTTTTTTGGTCAAAAATTCGTTTGTTTTTTGTCTGAATACACTTTTTGAACGGCAGGCTCAACTATTCCGTTTTGGATTGCAAAAAAGTATCATTTTTTGTTTAAAATTCGACCATTTGATTGAGAATTAATTATTCATATTTCTGGGTTCAAAATTAAATTATTTTTAGGGAAATCCTCTTTATAGCATACAAATTCAAATCCTTTGTTGAAAATTTGTCTTCTTAGGTTGAAAATACTATTATTTTCGTAGAGAATTCAACTATTTGGTTGAAAATGAACTTTTTTGTGAGAAATTCATATTTGCTGCTTGGAAATTGATTAATTTCACTGGTTCAAAATTCATCCCTGTTGTTTATAATTCGTCTGGTTTGAAAATTCAGTTTTTTTAGATTTTATCTTCTTGCTTTTAAAATTCAACTGTTCGTTTAGTTACTTAGATTGTTTTGGTGATGGATTCATTTATTCGATTAAAAATTTGTCTTTTTCGGTTGAATGCAACGGCTTTTGGTTTAGCATTACAATAATTTTTGGTTAAAGTATCACCTATTATATTTTTCCCCGAGGATTAATATTTTTCTTATTGAAAATCTCAATGTCTTCTCAAAAGTTTGTAAGAACTATTCAGTTGAAAAGTTGTATTTGTTGGTTAAAAATTCAACTATTTGATTACAAATTCGTTCCTATTTTTCGAAAGTTCAGCTATTTGATTGTTCAACTTGATTGAAAAACCTTTTTTTGTTGTTGTTGAAAATACATATCTTCAGGTTTGAAAGTCAACTGTTTCTTTGAAAAATTCAAATTTTTAGCTTGAAAACGCAACTCCTTCGTTAAAGACTTATCTCTTTTGGTAGAGAATTAATCTTCTTTTGTTAAAGATTTAATTATTTCGTTGAAAATACAATATATTTCAGCTTGAAACCCTAAGCGTTTCATATTGAATTCAATACATTGTCTGTACGCTAATTTCATTCAAAAGAATTTATTCGCCTATTATTTCCCTAGTTTCGACGAAAATCACCCTATTTCACCTGTTTTTAGAGAATTTTGGGATGTGAACTTCAAAGATTACGTCTGTCTGTTTTGTTTTTTATTGTAGTTGTTTATCAAATAAAACGAAGATCAAATTTTGACTTCAAGGGGTAGGATGTTAGTTTTTGTGACGTAACTCTGGGTTATTCAAGATTCGTGTGATGATTTGTGACGAAGAACGGGAGGGGTGGAAAACGTGTTCAAAATAGGGTAACTCAGTTTTTCAAGGGTGCATTATAATCATTTTTGTTTCTCGAAAAAAGTTCTATAATCGATGCAGCAATTATGTAAGCGACTGTTCAAAATATTAATTTGATAATCAGTAAATCAACACGTCACGCAATTTGTCACAAGGAAAGAATGTTAGTGAAACAATCATGTTATTCCAAATACTCATTGTACCTGCCATGGTTCGTCGACTCTGCTGAAACGCCATGCAGACACATTACCATTAATAAATACGTCATCCAATCCGCGAATATCAAATTATGCTAATCGAAGGCCGTGAATGATATTATTTGCTTTCGCGACCCATAGCAGTAACCATTCGTCTAATCAAATTGGACAACGCGTATGTTCAAATCTCACGCGCTTCTCCTACATTGACAGTGGGTCATTCATTCCAGTTCTGCAATCCACTAAATTCAATTCCAGATTTCATACTATCCTCATCAAAAATGTACCATTTCATAACCGGCTATTTGAGCCCAGATATTTAATTGTGATTCTAATAGTGATAATTTATTTGTAACTAATCCTTCCAAGCTTCGTGTCGATTCAGTTCATCCCGTTCATTTCTATCTCGAAAAGTATTTTTTTTTTAATTCCAAGCCTGAAGAAGTTTCCCCACAGTGGGAACTGAACCTTTTTTTTAATTTCAAAGTTGAAAAAAAATATTGTTTTAGAACCCGCGATTCACTTCATACCCTTTTTAGGTATTTTTATGAGACTTTCGGAAATATTCCCTCAAGTGGTGTTCGGAACCATGACGCCTTTTTCCGAATTGTAAAAAAGATTGACCCATCAAGTCCCTTACTACTTAAGAAAAATGGTAATTTGTTAAGAATTTTCTTTTTAACTTTTTGGTATCTTTTGGTATCTTGAAACCAAACGTTTTTTTAAGTTCCAAAGTTAAAAAAAATCTCCCCGCTTAGAACCCGCGATCTATTTTTCCAACTCGTAGGTCTGTCTGACTCAGCAAGTAATTCACTACTTAATATCGTTACAATTTTTGTGTGCATTTAATTCATACCTTTTTTTGATGTTTCCATGATACTTTAAAAAATATTCCCTACAGTGGGGTTCGAAACCACGATGCCTTTTCCGCAATTGTGAAGAAGACTGACTCCTCAAGTCACTAACTACTTAAGAAAAGCGATATTTTGTTAGGGATTAATCTTTTTAATTTTTATGTCGATTCAGTTCATACCTTTCATTGCTATCTTAAATTTAAACACTTTTCTTTCCATTCCAAAAATGAAAAAATTTACCCTTCAAAACATGCGATCTGTTTTCCAAAATCGTTAGATTGTCTGACTCAGCAAGTCAGTCTTCAACTACTTAATATCGTTCCAAATTTATGGCGATTTAGTTTATACTTTTCTTTCGTATTGTTACGATTCATTGAATAATATCCTCCACAGTGGGGTTCTAAATCACGACGTCTATTTCCCAATTGTAGAACTGTTTTAAACTTTTATGCTGGTTCAGTTCATTTTTTTCATCAGTATCTTAAAATTAAACATTTTTTTTAATACTAAACCTGAAAAAATTTCCTCAGAGTGGGCTCAGAACCCGGGATCTATTTTCATCAATCGTAAGATTGTCTAAATGAGCAAGTATTTTACTACCTAATATCCTTCCAACTTTTATGTCGGTAAAATCAATCCCTTTCTTTGCTACATTTAAAATACTTAAAAAATTTTGATATTCCCAAAGAAAGTGTCCATTGATTACGCAATCCTTTCTTTGGAGGGGGGCGCGGCCCCGAAAATGTTACGAATCCTTACTTTGAGGAAGGTGTGTCCAATAAATTTCCTACGCAACTTTCACCTGCCTAATTATTTTTTGAAAATATACTGCGTACGTCCTATGAATATATATTCGATTTTTCAAACCCTCCAATTTTTTGAAATCAATTTAAACAATTCGTGAAATCCCTTTAGGCAGGTTAAATTTCCTGGAAATCTTTCAGATCTCATAAAAATCCATTATAATCCATTAAAATATCGGAAGATCGGTTGAAATCCATAAAATTCAATTGAATATTTAAAAAAAATAACAAGATCTCTTGAAATATTCTTAAAATCCCTAAAAATTTTATAAAAGACATTAGAATCACTCGGAATTCTTTAAAATCTTGTTAATATTCGGAAATCCTTCAATATTCTGTAAATCCTCTAAATATTTTTAAATCCTACAAAATTCTCTAAAATCTACGGATACAATTTTGATTCTTTTAAATATCTTAAAATCCTTTGAAATCCCATAAAATCATTTGGAACGCTTTAAATATCTTCAAACCCATTATATTTGCGTGAAATAATTTTAAATCTTCGCAAATCTTCCAATATCTCTTAAATTCCATTAAAATCTTTTCCAATCTGCAGAAATCGTTTTCAGCTTTCAAAATCGCTCAAAATTTCTTAGAAATCCTCGAAACACACCGAAACCTTTGTAATTCCCCTAAAATCTGTTGAAATCCCTTGACGTTTCACAAAATCCCTAAAATGCAAAATCCTTTCAAATCACTGGAAATCTGTCCGATCTTCTGAAATATTTTGAAATATTTTGAAATCCCTTTTACAGTAAATATAATTGATACATTGTTGATATATTGAAAAAAAATAAATAAAATCTTACATAATGGACGTTCACAAAACAAAAAATATATTCTCCTACAGTAAGATTTAAACTCTCGACGTATTTTTTCCAATCCTAAAACTGGCTGTACATGCAAGTCTTTTTCTACTAAAACAAATTGACCTGCTTAATTTTCACCTTTTTGTCTATTCATGAGCAATGGAATACCTAATTTATCAATTGAGCCATTAGCATTTAAATATTACATTTATTGCATCATTTTCTATCATTACCTTTTAACGCTAACTTCCGTGAGCCTTCGAAAACATGCAAATTGATCCTAAACTCACATTTGATTAATTAGGCTCCTAGCAGATAAATATAAACCTGATATGTAACCTTGCCAATAATTATTACTGCCAGCAATAAATTATGGTAAAGCACTCGGATAAAACATAATGAATAAAATTATTTAAATAATTCTGAGTAAAACCCAATCGGTTGACTCATTTTATACCTTTCACGTGATTTTAGTGATTTATGCGGATCGATACTCACCCCAGGTGCGAAGACACTCAGGTCGAATAATCATATATACATATTCAGCACATTATAATAATGATGAAAATTATGGACCCCATAACGTGCAAGGACCGGGAGGAAGCTAACTACCCATAAGCCTCTCTCAGTATCCAAGTATCAACGATTGCTTTCCGTGGGTGGACACCAATACCAAATGATTTATACAAGTGCTTTACTGGATAACGACTCCACCTATACGGGACACCCTACAGTAAAGAATCCCTATGGCAGATAACAAATGCGTCCAAGTCTCAATTTTATGACTTTCAGATAGCAACTATTATGATCTCAATAAGCGATTTTAAAAATATTAGTCAGAATTCACAATAGGATGTTCCTTCAGGAAAATAATCTTTAAGTCTCTCTCTTGAAAGTCTTCAGCATTGCTTAAAATAGCTTGGTGTTTCATAAGAGGAGTGATATTTCAGTTATGGATACAAATTATTCTTACGTGAAATTTAATTATTTTAAAATCCGATGTCGAGACTAGAGCGATTTAAAAATAAATGCTCCGAGGTGGAAAAGCAGTGAAATATTATTATTAGAAGCCTTAAAGCATAACAAATGTTGAAAAAAGAAATAACGTTCAGCAATCTTTCTTTGATTGACATCTGCTGTAAATTTTGACAAAAAAGCTGAAGCAAGGTGATTTAGAAATTCAATAGAAAGTGAAAAAATTTGAAACAAAATGAAATAATCATGTGCCAGTTTAGATCTACTGATTGCCAAAAAATGAATATCTGTGTTAAGGCAAACTAATTTTAAGAATCTCAAATCTTATGGATTCAACATTGAATAATTTCATTTTGGAACCAATTGAAATTTAATAATTTCATATTCAACTTTTTCACCATTTGGGCTTTTTAAGCTAAAAAGTTCTATTTTAGAAGCATCTTTTATCAATTATTGGGAATTTCAATCACTAGAAATGCAATACGTTAGATTCATACATTTGTAAAAACGTCAATTTGGAAGCACCCCTTACTGAATACTATTGAATTTGAATCATAAAAAATTGATTACTTTGGAGAAGTGATTTGATAATTTCTAATACAATTGGAACTTCTGAAGTTTCCAAATTTTAATTCGGAAGAATCCTTTACTAAATAATTTCGAATTTTCAACAATAAAAATTGATTACTTTCGAGATGAGTGTCAAAAATGGTTTCCAACTTTGATTTTAAATTCTTTTTATATGTTCCGATTAAATATATAAATTTGTATAAATTCAAACATTTGAAATTTCACTTTTTCAGAATTGAAAATCTTGGAGTTTGAAATTTTTTAAGTTTGGAAGCATCCCTGAATAAATAATTTTTGAGTTTATCCGCGAAAAATGTATAAGTTTGAAGTTAACTCTCGAAAATTGTTATGGATATTTTTCCAAATTTATATGACACATTGCAAATTAATTTCTACATTTTTAAAAATTAATCAATTTGTAATTTCACTTTTTTATCATTGAACATATGAAGTTTAAACATTTTAATTTAAACGCATACTTTACTAAATAATTTCGGGATTTAATCCCTTAAAGTGGATTAGTTAAAGGTAAGTCTCAAAAAATCTCTGACGTTTTTTTCAAATTCATACGGTACATTCCGATTCAATTTATATCTTTGTAAAAATCCAAAAATTGTACATTTTGAAAGAACGTTGGATGTCTTATGTTTTGGAAAGTTTTTTCGCTCAGTAGGTGGTGGCCTCTATGATCAGTTTGAAAAATCAACTTAAGAGCTGTCAGTAGTCGACACATAAGAGAAAACCCGTGGAGGGGACCTAGTAAAATACCTCTGTTAGCCAGACCAGTCACTTCTCGTAGAAGTCAGCCTTTTTGAATCTTACAGCCCCACCTTGGCCAATTTTATACCAGATCGAAAATTGTTAACACTTTTTGATACTTTTCTTTATGATACAACTGTTTTGCTACTTTTTTAGGAAATAACACTAATGCTAGTATTTTCTCAAATTTGTCGCTCATGCACATTTTTTTCACTTTGCCCTTTAACACATTTTCATACTTTGTTGCTAATTGGCTAAAATAAAATATCTGTTATTTCAGAAATTGACATTTTCAAAAGATTTCAAG
The DNA here is from genome assembly GCA_932178445.1 of Andricus quercusramuli. Classification (NCBI taxonomy): domain Eukaryota; kingdom Metazoa; phylum Arthropoda; class Insecta; order Hymenoptera; family Cynipidae; genus Andricus; species Andricus quercusramuli. The sequence continues at coordinate 1,207,582 of CAKNXH010000069.1, read as the reverse complement.
ATTTTAAAACATATCAAGAGATTTCTAAGAATTTAACAGATTCTGAAGGGTTTTAAAGGAATTCATCTAATTTCAAGGCTTTGAAAACATTTTATAGGGTTTTAAAGTTTTGAAAGTATTTTGAAAGATTTCAAGGGATTCAAGAAAATTTCAAAGATTTCAATGGATTTTGAGAGATTTCAAGATGTTTCGTCTAACTTTGAAGTTTTTACAATTTTTTTAGGATACTACACGAGGTGTTAGAAATGTCCAGACGATTCACAGGATTTTAAAGTATTTTAAAAGATTTATAGGCACTTTAAATGATTTTATACGGTTTCAAAGCCTTGAGAGTATCTTTGAAGATCCCAAGGGATTTTAGAGAATTTCAAAGATTTCAAGTGATTTCAAGAGATTTTACGAACTCTCATTTGGTTTCAAAGTCTTCAAAACTCTTAAAGAAATTTGAAGAGATATCACAAATTTTAAGATAATTCAGAGGGGATCAAAAATCCCAAATGATTTTAGGGAGATTTAAAGAAGTAGTGGAGTACTTTAGCGAGTAAATGAATTGGAATGAAATTTTAAGGAACTTCTAGGGATTTCAAGGGATTTCTACGAATTTTATGGGATTTTATAGGGTCTTAGATGATGTTAAAGATTGAGCGAGTTTTAGAAGTCATGGAAGGTTTCAAGATATCATACGAGATTCCAAAGATTTCAAGGGCTCTCTCAAAGCTTTCAGGGTAGAAATTCAGAAAATTCTAAAGGTTTTAAAAAAATATGTATCAACAATATCAATGATATTTAAAACATTTCAAGGGATTTGAGCGTTATTCTAGATAACTTCAGGGAATACAAGAAATAAAATTTCAATTCAAGGAACTTTAAGGGATTTCACCAAATTTAAGGTCCTCATAAGATTAAAATAAGAAGAATAAGAATAAGAATAAGAAAAAAAAATTGTTCAGCCCTAAATAAATTATAAAATTTTTAGGAATCTCTACGGATTTCTACGGATTTGTAAAGATTTTGAAGATTTCAAGATATTTAAAAAAACTGGTGAATTTTCTAACAGGTTTCAACAGATTTTGTGGGTATTCTAAGAGATTTGAAAATGATTTCACGCGGTTTGATGGAAGAAGTATATTGTATGTATGCCATATTTAAAAAATAGGCGAAGCGTCTCTTTTACATTCAAAAAATGAATGGTAATTTTTTGTTATGTATTTTAAAAATGTATGCTACTATTGACACTATTTAGAATGTCCTGAATGAGTCCGAGGCATGGAATGCTCATGAATGCGAACATAGGGGAAGTTTAAAATGAATTTATATTCCTGCAGCGAGCAAACAAAACGTGGTGAATCCATTTCTTGCAAAAATTGACTCAATGATTGTTTCACTATGTTTCAAGTAATATCAATTCGATTATCAAACACAAGTTGGCGAAAAAAAATTTTCTTCTGAATAACTTACCGTACATTCAAATCACCTTTAAGAAGTAGAAAGTATTATTTCGAAAGCCAAACAGCTTAAAAGCTGATCAATATGCTCCTCCAGTACGACGGCACCCATCCGAGTATAAACCAGCCAGAAACTGCTTAACATCAGTGACCGAATGAGAAACCTCACACAATTACATCTATCCCATCGGATATATTTATTCATTTCACATGTTAGCATTTCTAGAAATAAAACATTTCCATACCAAGGAACTTCTCAAATTTTTTTATCTATCCCAACATCTCTACATTATCTATTTTACTTTCATATTTAGCAATTTATGTTTTTCACAAGGAGTGCTAATGTCAAGAGTTATTTTGAACGATATTTATTGTTCTTATTATAATTAATTTTGTTTCTGAATAAACAGCAATTCACGGGATTTCAAAATATTTCAGTAGATTTATAGGGTTTTTAAGGAATTTGAAAGGATTGTATAGAGTTTCAAAGCTTTCAAAGTATTTTCAATGATTCTAAGGAATTTCAGAAAACTTCATAGATTTTAAGGGATTATAAGAGATTTCAAGAAGTTTCATTTGATTTCAAAGTTTTCAAAATTCTGCAAGAAATTTCAACACATATTACAAATTTGCACATGATTCACAGGATTTTTAAGTACTCCAAGAGATTCATAGGTATTTTGGAATGATTTGAAATGATTTTATATATTTTTAAAGCTTTCGAGTTTAATCTGATTACAAATAAATTTTGTGAGATATTGCAAATTTTGAGATAATTTATTCGATGTTGAAGATTTTAAGGAATTTTAAAGAAATTTGAAGCAGTTCTAGAGAATTTTAGCGAGTTAATGAAATTGAATGAAATTTCAAGATATTTCTATAGGTTCCATAGGATTTCATAGGGACTTGGGTGATCTCGAAGATTTTAATGGTTCTAAAGATTTTAAAGATTTCCAAGGATTTCGCAAGCTTTAAGGAATTCTAAACATTTCAAAGGTTATACGGAAATTTTTAAGAATTTGAGGGATCCAAGCAAATTGGAGAACTTCCTAGATATTTCAGAGGAATTTAGGAGAATCCGATGTTTTTTAAACAATTTCAGTGGTTTTGAACTGATTTTCAAGATTTCAAGGGATTTCAAACGTTTCAGGGTAGGATTTCAGACAATTACATGCGATTTCAACGGATTTCTAGAGAACTTTAGGAAAAATATCAGATGAAATTTCAATTTAAGGAATTTCTACGGATTTAACTAGATTTAAGGTTCTCTCAAGATTTCAAATGAAATTATAAAATTTAAAGGGGTTTCCACGGATTTGTAGGGATTTCAAAGATTTCAAAGGATAAAAAATGGTTGGCAAGTTATCCTATGGCTTAATGGAAGATGTTCATTGTATGTATAAATCTGTTTCCTAAAAAAAAATAAAAAGTATTTGTTTCTGTATGCTTCTAATATCATTGGTTCGATTATCAAACTCAGGTTAGTGAAAAGAACTTTTTCTTCTCCGTTTTAAACCCTGTTCATAAAATTGAATGAATCGAGAGCAAAACTTTAGTTTCAAATTTCAGATTTATCACGTGAATAGGTCAAACTTGTTGAACGTGTAAACACTTTTAAGAATGTATCATTACTTTTCAATGTGTTTCTTATATAATACATAATTTTCGAAAACCTTAACATTTCATTTTGTAAATCAGGAATATAGTTCCTTTCAGTGCCTTTTCTGAATGAAATGTGAATAAGTCTATTTTCAGTTTATGAATAACTTCAAAGGGGTATTGAATTGAAAAGCTTCTTTTGCATTTTAGTTATTCGAGAGCTTGGCAGATTATAATAGCCTATTTCAATTTTCAGTTTTATCGATGAATTTATATGTATATCCTCAAGTACTGAGAAATGAACTGAAGTGGATTTCAATGACTTCCTCCTCATTCATAAGAAAAGAAAGTAAAAAAATCTTGAACACTAGTATTTCTCTATTTTCTCCCTTTTCCGCTTCTGTCATCATTTTCTTCAAGATGGGGCTGTTAATTAAATGTAATTTATGTGAGCCTGAAGCACAAGTGAAGTCGAGAATCCTTTCTACGTCTGTCTGTAACATACTGGATGACGCCCACGAACTTGCAAGATGACAGGTATTTGTCGACAAAGTCTGTAAATCAACGCGAAATCCAACCTGCTTCCATCGATCAGTTGAATTTTAGACTGTAATTAACGTGTGGCCTCTCGATCCAATGATGTTATAATGTGAAGGTTGATCGCCTCACAGATATTCATCCAGACGCTAATGATTATCGATAATTTATCCCCGACGTGAAGCGATTCGTATTTCAACAGATTTGTCGAAAATGGCATAATTCTGTTAAATTATTACCAGAAAGAACCAATAATTAATCAATATACGGAATAATTATTACCTCGAAATGAAATACCTGATTTTATATCAGGAATTTTAATATTTGAGAATTCTTGAGTTCGATTTTTAATCATTAAATTAATTACCTATCATCCGGCAGAGACTAAGATGCAATTATTTATTTCTTCTTCAGATTTCTTTCCCTGGTTTGAAATTTGTTTCAACCTTAAGATTCCGAAAATAAAGGATATGTGAGGACTTGATTCATGAAGGAGAAAAGCATTAACTTCTAGTCGGTTGGTTCCTTAGAAAATTGAATAATAAACTTATCGTTTGTCTTCGTCATCCGTAAATCCATTTCTGTAAATCTTGGTTGACGTGCTGAAAGCCGGAAATCCTTACACGCAACTTGGTAGACCGTTATCAAATAAACCAGACAAGCATTACACAATTCGTTTACATGCTTGTTTCTATCATAAATGCACGAAATAGTCCACTTCCTGTGAATTTTTAATTACTCTCATAGTGTACTAATATCGGAAGTTCCATGCTCTATAAATTGTCTCTGTAAAAACTTATCTTATAGATTACAAACAAAATTAAAATATTCACTTGATTTGCGATTTCCGTTAGGAGAGACTCATTAGCTACTGGGTTATTAAATTTTAAATTCTCTCAAGAATGTTCTGCAAGAATGTTAACGAGCAATTATTAACTCACAAAATAAATTAATGTTGCACGATTGCATAGGTAAATTAAATTATTGCATAATAAATTGCTGCAAGTAAGTGCAAAGGAATGTAAATACACGTCATGTACCCAAACTTTAAATGATGGAAAAAAAGTAAAGTTCAAGTGTTCGGAATTTAATGATTTTAAAATTATAAGCCTTAGAGAATCGAAAAATTTTGAAGCAGAACACCTGCAAATAACCATATTTCGAAAACAGAAAGTATTAATTCAGAAGGTAAGGCAGCTCAAAAAACTGATAAATATGCTCCTATAGTACGACGACTCCCATCCGAGTATAACCAACCGAATCGCTGTTTAACTTCGGTGATCGAATGAGAAGCCTTACACAATTTCTTTTATCCCAAAAGACATATTTATTTATTTCACACATTATAATCTACAAAAAATAAAAGTTTTCCATACCAAGGAAGTTCTGATTTCATAATTTTGTAAGAGCTGCCAAATATCTTTATATTATCTACTTTACTTTCATATTTAGCGATTCAGGTATCATGACTAGTGATTTTGAAAAAATTGCTTTATACTTCACACATTTAGGTATAAGTATAATCAAACTCAAATGTTCAACTCTGATTCTCCGTCTTTTGTTGGCATTTCAAATGATCTCAAATTTAAAAAAATGTGTATATTTGATATTTTCAATACAGAAATATAAAATAACACTTTGGAAATGATAGCAGACTTTTTTGATACATTTGAGTACTCTTTGCTGATAAAAACCCCACTACAAAAAAATTTTATCCTTCTAGCAAATAAAAAATGTAAATTTAGCGAATCTTTTTAATGTTGCAAGCTTTAAAAATACCGGAAAGAAATTTAAGTAACTGAAAAAATAGATAAACTCAAGATCGAGCCTTTTTAACTTCTGCTGTTTATCTATTTTTCAATCCAAGTGTATAATCAGGCTAATTTCTGAGGTAATGAGAAGACTTTTTGAAACTAGCGACAAAAAAATTAAAATTACAACAACAAAAAAACTGAGTCTTTTGCTTGAAAATGTCCTTTATAATGATTTTTTTCGCTAAAAAGATCTCAGTTATTGAAAAGATTTTCCCAAGTTATCTAAACAAATAAACACATACACACATCTGAGGTATCTTAAAAATTTTCCGTTTTCACATTTTTTACTCTGTAGGCATATCCAATTTTTTTGTAGCAAATTTTCATCAACAAGAAGTCCTCAAACGTAAATTTTTTTATTGTGAATGATAATTTCAACGATTTGAACCAAAAATATTTGTTTTATCAAAAAAATGGTTCTGAGTAAATGTGCAAATCTATTTCAAATGAAACTTTTTGTGTTTTTTAAGATTTTTTCCGTATCTCGTATAGTTTTTCTGTAAAATGGAAGTTCTCGTTTTTCAAGAAGCATTTCTCATGGATAAAAGCAGAACCGCTAGTCAAAAATGGCTGTGCAACGAACTCGTCCTTCCTTTTTAGACCATAAAAGTGTACCAAAGCGCTATATAATCTGAATATTACTGAAGTCAAATCAATTTCTTCTCAATCAGCGAGTTTGAAAACGTCCAGATTTGATCAAATCTGTGAAAGTCAATTTTCACATAAAACCAATACCTTCTCATAGGGATGAAAATGTAAAAAAAAATTGTTGTTGATCTCTTCTTTCATGACTCCAGCAAATAGAATCTTCTCTGCAGAATCGCTTTCCATTTTAAAAGTTGTATATTAAATCAACTCCTACAAAACTCTACAAAGTCACTTTTATTATGACAGTTCTGATATCTTCGTTCGAAATTTATCGGCAGTTTGACATGAGACGATATGGTTGGGATAAAATGAATGCACGAGAAGCTAGCTTCAGAATATGTACCGAAAACGACCGAGACTGATCGAAATATTTTCAATTCACGTTTCGAAAAGCATCACTATACACTAGACATCCTGCTATCTACTATAAATTTCTACTATGAATTTTGATTCGTAGGTCCATGTATGTATAACTGATTTCAATAACCCCTCAAAATCATTCTCTTGTTAGGTATAAAAATCTTGAAGAATGGCAAATTAAAAATATTGCATGGCCCTCGAATGCGGCAAATGAAATATCTCACGCCTCCTAGTTGTATGGATGAGTGGCACAGGGCAAAAATCATGGCTTCTCACTCCTCTAAGGGGGTATGGTGTTCGAGGGCTCGTACTCTTAGCCATACGCGAGAGCATGCACATTGCACACTCGTTCAGGCCCTATGCTTTAACATGTCTTCTCACAAGTATCCGTATAACAGTGTGAGACCTACGCAGATAGATAGGAGAAGGGCAAAAGAGAGGAGAAAGAGGCTCTCGTCCAACGCCAGGGGTGTCGCTAACAAGACTCTAAAAGGGGTGATACACGCACGCGCATGGTTACCTACGTTTGCAATCATACCATGCAGTCATCCCCTAATGACTTATTAGCAGGCGCATGTTAGTTAACGAGCCGACACAGAATTACCGACTACGCCGTTTTTCTTTTCTTATGCACCTCTCTTACGAACTCTTTCTTGTCTTTCTCTCTGCTCTTTCTTCCACTGGGCACGCGCTTTTGAAGGCAAATCTCATTACGCGAAAAAGAATTAAGAAAACGAGAAAGAAGAAGAAGAATGTGGCGTATGAAAAGAGACTGTTCTTATTTTCAAATTAGAGAAAATAGGCGTGTGTCTTCTGAAAAATTATGCAAAATTAGAGGGATTACATGTGAGTTTTTATAATTGATATTGCAAGACTGATGTGCAGTACCGCGATATCGTCCTCTGATATGGTCGTGATCTCAGTGATTATTATTACTTTTTGAAGGCTTTTTACTAATTTCACAATTATGTAATGCTTTAAATTCTGGTTCTTATTTTAATATTTTAAAATATTTTAAGCAATTCTATGGTATTATCGTATTTCCACTCTCAAGGAATTTCAACAGAATTAAAGGATTTTATGAAATGCCTATAAGGATTTCAAGGGATTTCGAAGATTTCTATGGATTTGAACAGGGTTTTAGATAACTTTATTGCTTCATCTCAATTTTACTTATATCAAAAGCGTTTCAAATGATTTATATTCATTTTAATAGATTTTTTTGATTTAAAAAAACTTTAAGGTGTATTAACGAACTTTTAGAGAACTTTAGGGCAATAATTTGTCTAAAGATTCTAATTTATATTAAAAATTACCACAGAATTGCAAGAGATTTAAAAATCCGAAGGGAGTCTAATTATTTTGTAGGATTTCCGAAGCTTTTAAGGAATTTAAAAAAATATTTCTACAGGTATCAAGGGATTTTAAGAGATTTCTCACCATTTACATGTGTTTCAATGAAATTTGACGCGATTTCATACGTATCATGGGAGTTCACATATTTTGGCTATGTAAAATTTGTTTGTGCAGAATCGCTATTTTTGTCTACTTTCATATGAGATCATGAGTTTTTATTTTCCTGTAATATTTTGTTCGCAAGGGCTATGGGAACTCTATAAAAGTTTTCTGCATTCTTCTGCAATCCCGTGGAATCTTTTGCAATCTTATGCAATATTTTTCATTCACATACATATGCGCAATATTTTGGAATCTTGCAATCTATTGTACACGAAAATTATGAGTAATTACCCATCGAATTATTTCAAAATACATGATGCTTTTCGTCACATTCGCATGGATCATCTTCATCATTTTTTGTTCCCTACAAAATTATACAAAGAGGAATAACATGTGAGTCGTTATAATAATTTACATTGCAAGACTGATGTGAGGTACCGCAAAATTTTCGTGTGATATGGTCATGATCTTAGATATTGATATTATCGTTTTTTGAAAGGCTTTTCACCTATTTCACAATTTAATTATGTTTTAGATTCCGCTTCTTATTCTGAAGTCAATAATTTAATTTGAAAAATATATTTAAACTAAGAATCTACTTTTCCCCTGCTCACCGCTTCCACCAACGCTTTCACGCACTTTTCGCGTTTCCATCCCTTCTTTCCGTCTCTCCCTCAGCAATTTTTATTTTCATTTCCATGCAATCTTTTGCAGCTGAAAAGGTTATTTAACACAGAATTCTCACAAATCTGAAAACCAATTTCATTTTTACATATGGAAAAGCTTTTAAGTCTATTCATTCACCTACAAAGTCCAAAAAATGTTTTCAAAGTGAAATTAGACGTGAAATATACCATTCTCGAAATTGAAATTTAATGAACACACTACATTTAAATTTAGATACATGAGTGGAAAACTCTCATATATCCATTAAAATTCTTCCAGATTTTTCAACAACCAAGTTAAACTTCACGAGGGGCACGAGAAGTCATTTAATAATTTTGAAACGAAATATTCCAGCAGAAAAAAATTATTTAATTTGTTCAACCATTCGTGGGATTGATTAATTTGTCAGTTTCTGCGCAATAAACTTTTCCGTCATTCTGTTAACAATTGGTGTATAAATTGCATTGTAATTTTCTTTCATCGATTTCACAGTATATATATGTACATTCAATAATACACTCGTGTAAGCCCACACTCGGTTAGAACTCTCGCTCTCGATGACGTTGCGTGGGATGATATGGGAGGAAGGCAGAAGCACACACTCCCATCCATTAGGAAAATTAATGGTGTTCGATTTTCGCTCCCATGCTGCCTTTTTCCGGTTGCTTTTCGACCCCTTTGAATCTTTGATCGATGAATTCGCGAAGGCCGAAGATTGGAATCTATCTTCCGCAGATTTTTGTTTAGAAACATGTTTCTTGAAGATGACTCAACAAAAGGGGTAACTTACCCCCCGAAATTAAATGTGTATCGGATTAATTTTGAGTAAATCAATCAAAATTAAAGTAACATTCATCAATAAAAGGTGACCAAAGGTTAGAGAAAACGTGCATGGGAAGGTCAAGGATTTTGACAAAAATGGCAAAAGTCGGGGGATTTTTGTAAGAAGCACTTCAAGTAACTGAAATTGCTTGTTAGTCACTTCTTTGAGATAGAGACACTATAGTCACTCTTTTTAAAAAAATATCACTTCAGTCACTTTTTTAAAAAAATTAACCCATGAGTTAACAACTATTGAAAACAGCTCTATACCGATTTCTGATTGTTCTCAATTCTTTTGAAATCTTTAAGGGTATTTTAAAACATTTCAAGAAATATTTGAAAGATTTCAATAATTTCAAAGCCTTCCTCTTCCGTACTTTCCCTCCCCTACTCTCCGTACATTCCCCTCATTTCCCTCTTATCCTGTAATTCCTTCCCCCACATCCCCTTCCCCTAGTCTCCTCCCCTCTTCCCCACCACTTCTCCTACTTGTCCTCCCTCTATTTTGCCTCACAACCCCTACTTACCCTCTCCTCCTTTTTCCTCACTTCCCCTACTTCTCCTTCCTAATTTCTCCTTATTCCCTCCCTTTATTTCCCTCTACTTTTCCCGATATTTCCCCTACTTTGTCTACATTCCCTCCCCTCATTTCCTTTTCCTTACCTCTATCCTCTTATTTCCCAACCAACACTTCCCCTACGGCTATGAAACCCTAAAAATGTATACATTGAGATAAATTTGAAATGTTAGAAGATCAGCCTTTTGTTTCGTAATTATTACTGATTAGGGAAAATGAAAAATTAGTCAACAAAAATTCAGGCATTTTGAAAATGACGTTTTTCGGCCACCCTGTTATATTCGATAGTTCTTATTTCGAATAGATAGTTCTAATTTTTCGAATTTTTTGTAGAAATTCGTAAATAATTTATTATTATTTTTAACGCTGTTTTTTTATTTTATATTAAAATTATATTTTTTCTATATGATGATCTTGTTCGCCCGAGTGGAGATCGAGAGGGTGTGTCGGTAGAACCAATCGATTGCGAAGATCTTACTGATCGTTCTTGTCGATTTGACTTGGCAGAGCTCGCTCGTATCGAGAGTGACACGATCGATATCAGCGGACCACCTAATTACGGACACGCGTACTTACGTTCCACACGTGACAATAATTAACGATACTATGTTGCCCCTAATATCTGATTTAAATCAGCACACCTGGACGGCCTCCTTTTTTCTTTAAAAAAAATCAAGAATCTCTCTCTGTAATTCTCGAGAATCCCAGTTTGCATGTCGGTGCTGTGATGAACATTCAGTGCATTAATTTTCATTAAGAATCTTCACCTTACATCTGTGGATGCTATTTAAACTTGGAATGTGTCTGATTCGAATTTACGGATTCATATCTTTTGGTTGTTATTTTTAAACTATAAAACTGATTTTTTTCATAGATTGAATTTGAAATTTTGAATACTAAATCTAAAAAAAAAAAAGTATAGAATACCTTATGCGAATTGAGAATCATTCGTGCTTTTTAAATGCTCTTGCCCAGTTGAAACCCATCTTAAAGATTCCCAATTTTCAACAATTTTAAGTTATTTTAGCGTGTTACATCGGAAATGGGTAATTTTAATAAGAAATGATTAGATTTCAAAGATAAATTTTTTTTTTCGAAAATTCACGTTTTTCGATTTTGTTCGAAAGATATCTTCATTATATTTCATTTATATATTGAATTATTTCACATTAATAATATTGAATGAGATTATTAATAATGAAACAATTGTTATATAATATAATTTACATAACAAAATATATGTACTAATTCATCTTATAAATTTATTTATTTATTTATATTATTAAATCAATATTTTATTATTAAAATTTTATTTTCAAACAAAAATAGGTAGATTTTGAGGGTTCATACTTTTTTAATGATTTTGCCTTATTTCAGCGTTTCATACCAGAGATTGGTATTTTTAAAAAACAATCATTAGATTTAAATCCAATTATTTTTTCTTGAAATATTAAAATTTACAAGCTTCAACAATTTCGGACTGTGTTAGTGTTTTCTGACGGATTTTGAAATTTTTGTGAAAAAATCATTAGACTTCAAAGAAGATTAATAAGTTTTGAACAATATTATGGCACGCTGTTGTTTTACACCAAAATATTATATTCTAAAACAAAAATTGTTTTAATTTCAACAAGATTAAAATCTTTCAACAATTTTGGATATTTTAACTTTTTTTTGTCAAAAATCGGTATTTAAAAATTTTTTAAATTATATTTCAAAGACTTTGAAGAAGACTCATAACTTTTCCGCAATTATAGATTATATTTTTAATAGCACCTGACCGGAAATCAGTTGATCTGGTGTTCAAATCCCAGTGGAGCGAGAGGAGTGAGACCTTTTTTTCTAAATAAATTTGATTATATTTTTAGTAAAAATTAATTAGATCTCAAAGCAGATTTACAATTTTGACCAATTTTTTTCTATATTATGTTAGTGCTTTTCGATTCATCCAAAATTGTTATTTTAAATTTTGAAAACCATTAGATTTTTCAGATTATCATTTAGACATTAAATTTGAAAGTTTTGTACAGGTTTTTGGTTTTGTTGGCGTCTTGTACCGGAGATTGATAACTTGGATAAAAAATCATTGGATTTCTAAGAAGATTAAAAATTTTAGAACCGTTTAAGTTTATGTTAACTTTTTCGCCGGAAGTCCGTCATTTCAAATAAAAATCATTAAATTTCGAAGAAGATTTGCAATTCAGGCTAATATTTTTCAATGTTATCTTAATAATTTCCGTCACAAATTTTTATTTTGAATTAAAAATGTCATAAGATTCTTTAGATTGTCATAAGGTCATTAAACTCAAAATTATACTTGCGTTTCGAAAAAATGATTCACAATCTTGAATAATTACATGTTATGTTGCGTTAGTGTTTTTCGTTGAAAATTATCAACGTGAATAAAAAATCATTATATTTCGAAGGTTATTTACAATATTTGAACAATAATAGGGCCTGTTAGCCTTTTTCACTGGAAATTTGTTCCTTTAAACAAAAATCATTTGACTTCAAAATTGAACTTAGAATTTGAACAACCGTAGGTTGTGTCAGTGTTTTTTGGTGGAAATTTGTATTTTTGTACAAAAATACAAAGGGAATATTTTATTTGTTTCTCAAACATATAATGCTATTTAGCAGAAAAGAGGAACATTTGTAGAAAAGCAGGAGAGTATTATTTTTGAAAAAAAAAATAAATTCCATCAAATAGTGAACTTCAATTATAAAAAATATGGTTCTTGTTTTTCTATTGTTTTACATAACAGAAAATATGAAATATAACAATTTTGTATTTATATTGATATCACATTTTAATGTAAAAACTGCTTGAGACAAAAAAGTAATATTCGCGCGCGTAGCTTTCTTGTTTGTTTTCTACTTTTTTTTTAAATATATAAGAAAATGTATTTATGTGCTTTTTTCGACTTGCCTGAGACATTTCAATCTACTTTCCATTATCAGAATAAATGAGCTGTAAAATTTGATAAGATTATATAATCTTATTAGAAAGTGAACGTACTTTCCATACTTGATAACGAAATGAAGAGTCAATAGGCATTAGAGCGTGGTGGATACGCCCTCTAAGCATATGAATTTGTTGTTTACGTATTGAATGCTGAGCCATGTGGTCGCCCATCCTTGGTGGTCTCATGCATTTAGACACGGACGAACCGCAGGCGAAGAAAAAACACACATCACGATTACGAGCATGAGAATTGTACTTTTAGAGATAGAGCCCAGTTTCCGTTTCCGGATTGACGATTTCCTTACCACGTTCTACATTTGAATTTGTCAAAAGTGCCTCATTCCAGGTCAATTTGGACTGATTCAAATAATGCGAATTCGACGTCTGACAAATCAGTTAAAAGTGACTTTCCAATTTCCATATCAACCAGTTTTTCTTACTGATGAAATGAGTAATTTTAAATTTTCCAGTATGTTGAATTTTCAACAGTAGTTACATTTTCAACAAAGAAGATGAATTTTTAACTCAAATCGTGAATCATTATTAACAAGAATTAATTTCTAACAAACAAGTTTAACATTCAAAGAAGTAGTCAAATTAAAAAGAAGAATGAATTTTCAGCCTAGAAGATCAATTTCCTACCAAAAAAGCGAGTTTTTAACCAAAACTGGAATAGCTTAATTTTCAAGAAAGAAAATTAATTTTATAATAAAGGAAAACGAGTTTTCAATAGAAGGGATGAGTTTTTGAGTAAAATCATGAATTTTGAAGCCAAAAATAGAACTTTCATCAAAGCTGTTGAACTCTGAACTCTGTACTAAGTAGTTAACAAAGGCAAAAAAAGACGAATTTTGAATGCAAAATGGAACAATTGAATTTTCAGTTAACAAATTTTATTATCGACTAAACGAGATTGAATTTCAACAAAATAATTACATCCCCAACCAAACAAGTGAAATTTGAAGCAAAATGATGAATATTCAAAAGAAAAAAATGGATTTTTAACAAAGCATTTGAACACTGAACCGAGTAGTCAAAAGAAGCAAAAAAGACAAATTTTTGACATAAAAGGAACCTTCGAACTTTCAATTAGGAAAATTAATTCTCATTTAAGAAAGATTAATTTTCAACAAAATAGTTATACCTTAAATCAGACAAGGGAATTTTCGATTAAAATAATGAATCATCATACCAAAAAATAAATTTTTTGCAAAGTAGTTTAACTTCCAACCAATTATTTAAATTAAAAATGATTGATGTTCAGACAAGAAGATTATTTTCGAACCACAAAAACGGATTTTTAACTAACAAAAAAGAATTACAACAAAATAGTTCAATTTCTAAACAAAGAGATGAATTTTGAACTAAAATTATGAACCTTCAACCAAGAAAGTGAATGATTAACAAATCTGCTTAATTTTCAGTCATGTAGTTGGATTAAAAAAAATGTCAGCCAAGAAGATTAATTTCCTACCACAAGAGACTAATTTAACCGAAAATGGAACAGTTGAATTTTCAATCAACAAAATTAATTTTCAAGAAAAAAAAATCCAACTGAAAAAGATTAATTTTCCATAAAATAGTGAAATTTTTAACCAAACAGATTCAACTAAAATCACGATTCATCAACCAAAACAATGAATTTTTGACAAAGTAGTTCAATTTTTACCCAAGTAGTTGAATTGAAGAAAAAAAAGAATTCATAGTCAAGAAGTTTAATTTTCTACCAAAAAATACAAATTTATAATTGCAAATGGAACAGTTGAATTTTCTTTTAAAAAAATTATATTGAAACGAAAATAAAAATAATTTTCAACAAAATAATCAGATTTTCATCTAAAGAGAGGAATTTCCAAGTCGAATGACGAAATTTTAACAAAATACATGTAATTTCAACCAGATCGTTGAATTTTGAATATAAAAAAATGATTTCTGAACAAAAAATGTAATATGTGAAGCGAAAAATATTTTAATTTTAAGTAAGAAACAGTGAATTTCAAAATAAAAATATGAATTTTCGACAAAATAGTTGAATTATCACACAAATAGTTAAATTTCCAACTAAAAAAGGTTAATTTTGAACAAAAAATGGAACAGCTGAATTTTCAAATAAGCAATTTAATTTTTAAGAAAGCAGTTCAACCTTCAACCAAATAATTTTTATTTTTTTTTTAAATAGTTGACTATTCAATTCAATTCAATTGACTATAATAGTTGACCAAATAGTTGACTATTCAATCATCGAAATGATTCCTCGACAAAATAGTAGAAGTGAAATCCACTGACCGAATCAGTGATTTTTAATGATATAAACTGAAAATTTCTTTAATTAAATTAATCATTCTGAATGACATAATCAGTGAGTTTTACTAATTTAATCAGTCATTTTCAATTTTATACCCAGTAACTTTGACTAATTAAATCAGTGTTTTTGATTTACCTAATCCGTAACTTTCAATATGCTAATCAGTCATTTCTGTTTTTTTTTTCAAATGAATAATTAAATGTAGGAATTGAATGAAGAATTCTGATTTAGAAATAATTTTGATATTGTAGTAAAACAGTCAAGGCAGTGAGTTATATTGTCTCAAAATCATTGATTTCAAATGACTTTTTGATTCAGTCTGCAATATTGAGTGATTTCTTTGTATAAACGACTATTTAATCAGTAACAAAAGAAATGAATCAAGTAATTGATTCATTTTTCAGTCAAAGCATGCTTAAATAATTTAATAAATCAAGATATAACTGATTGAAATTTAAAGTCTATAAAGCACGAGAAAGAGGGATTTTTCCTTTCTTCATACGAAACCTGAAGTCAGAACATTTTCAACCTTTTAAAAAGAGATAAATATATTTCAAACTATTATGATGTTCATAATGACAATTATAGCAATAAATAAAGAAATAAATTGCTTTGATTACCCTCATGACACCAAAGAATTCATATATCAAATAACATCAATAATCCCATCCCATAATAAATATATTGGATAATAAATAAAACACCTTTTAATAATTTTATAAGTCCCCAATCGGCAAGAAATGAAGCAAAAATACGAAAGTACGCCAAGATGAAGGTGATCGTAAATTAAAAACGGACCGAAAACACGTTATTTTCAAAAATGAGTCTCTTCTGCTATTTATCGAAGCACTGATTATCATAATCAAGCAGTTTATTACTCTTATATTCTTCCCTCACGCCAACTTGCAGACTTTAAAATACTCCACATACACAAAAAACAAGTCTTTGTGTGTATTTTGTGCGTGTGAAGCGGATAACATTCCGATTGCGTTCCGCAGTTAGAACCGATCGGGCGTAATTAAAATTGAAGAATACGATAGAAAAATGGTTAAATTTTACACATAAATTCCGAGAATGTGAGTCGAATAAATAACCGACGTTTTTTCGAAGGCACTCTCTGAATTTTGAATTAGTGAAATTTGACTGATTGTCAGTTGAATTTCGCAAATTGCTGTAGCTAGAATTGAGTTAATTACAATTAGTGAATATATGCTGATTTAATTAGTATTTTTTCCACACGCATGCGCATTATCCAAATAAAAAAAATGTATTCATATTCTTTTTAGCGAGTGTAAATTCATAATTATATGAATAGGGGATGTACATAAATAATGTGAAGTCTTTTGTATGGTGAGAGGGACGTTAAATGTAAAGAAACATATATTACTTTCTTGATAATTGTATTATTATTATTAGTAATTTACCTAATAATATTCATAGTGTCCAGTGATATATATTCTGTAAATGAAATCAACGTAGAACCTTGATGAAATTAGCCTAAAATGTGGTGCAAAAATTTATTTATTTTGCTGAAAATTCGACCATTTTCTTACAAATTAATCACTTTTTGTTGGAAATTCATCCGTTTTAGTTGAAAATGGAACTGCTTTGTTGAAAACTTGTCTTTTTGGTTCGAAAACTCAACACTTCAATTGAATTCCTTTTCTTTCTTGAACAAAAAATATTGTTCGGGTTGAAAATTCGTTTTTCTGGTTCAAAAATTATCTCTTTTCGTAAACATTTCATCTTCATTGGTTAAAATGCAACTGTTTAGTTGAAAACTAATCTGCTTCGGTTAAAAACTAAATTTTTTGTTAAAAGTTTAATCTAGCGGAATGAGAATTTAACTGTTTTGTCGAAAATGCATACTTTTGGCTCGAAAATTGAACAATTTCTAGTTAAAGACTTATTATTTCAGTTAAGGATTCATTCATTAAGTTAAAGATAAATTATTTCAGTTAAGTGATCATTCCCTTGCTTGCAAATTTATTTTTCAAGATTGAAAATTTATCTATTCCAATTTTTTGGTTAAAAATGTAACTGTTTGAAAATCAATCTGTTTTTGTGGAGGACAAAAGTAATTTGTCAAAAAGTCGTATTTTTTGGTTAAATTGAACTCTTTTTTTATTTCAATCCATACTTGCTGAAAGTTCAACTCCTTGTTTGAAGTTCATCCACTTTTTTAAATTAGTTTTTTGGTTGAATATTATTAATTTTAGATGAAAATTTAACATTTTTTTTAGAAAATTCGTCTTTTTTATTGAAAATTAATTTTTGCCAATGGAAATTTAACTATACCATTTTTATGTACAAATTGACGAATGAAAAATATTTAATATTTTAATTTTAAATGAAAAAAGAAGTGAAACTTAACCAAAAAAATAATTTCCAATAAAATAGTTAAATCCACAACAAAATAGTTAACTTTTTAACCAAAAAAGATACATTTTTAATCAAAAATGGAACACAAATTTCAACTAACAAAATTAATTTTCAATTGAAAAAGTATTTACAAGATGATTAGATTTTCAAACATATCATAAAATTTGAAGTAAAAAAGATGAATTTTCAACAAATAAAATTCTTTGAACTGAAAAATATCATTCATACTAATTTTGAATCACGCAAAATGATGAATATTGGATAGAAAAATTAATTTTTAAGAAAGTAGTTGAACGTTGAACCAAAAATTTAAATTCTCAACGGTAAATGTAATAGTTTATATTTGAAACAAAAAAATATTTCAATTTTAATTAAAAAACAGTTGAATTTAACCAACAAAAAATGAATAATTTTTAACCAAGAAGATTTGTTTTCTGCCAATAGAGACGAATGCATTTAAACATTTTGAATAATATAACCAGTAAAGCTTACAAATTAAATGAGTCATTTTCATTAATCTAATCCGTAACTTTCAACATGTTAACCAGTAAATTATGGTCAATTTTAATTATTTATCAAACGAAGTGCCTACGTGTACCAAAGAAATCCAGCTATTTATACTAAAAGTTTGTTGCAAATAGCCCCTACCCCTGGAATTCGCAACGAAAAAATCCAGGTATTCGTAAATATTTTTTCAAATGACTGTCTTATCGGTAGAAATGAGTGATCTTTCAGTTAAGGCATTCCTGAATAATTTATTCAGTCAAATTTTTACGGATTTAAATTTAGAGTGTATGCGGAAAACCTCGATAGAGTGGATAATGCACCTACAATGGATTGCCATTAATTAATAATACTAATGTATGTGAAATAATTAATTTAATTCAATTAATAGTCAGGACAGTATACGTGTTCATTAATTAAAATTAAAATTAATTTTTGTGTGCTCTTAATTAATGATTATCCACTGACGGTTGCATCATCCACTGCAGGGAGGTTTCCCTTACCGTATGATTGTTTTCTATATAACGATTTTCAATAATGAATTTGCTATCATCCATGGAATCTTCTGCCTCTTCCAATTTAATGCAATCTTCCAATATTGAAACCTATTGTACACCAAAAATCCGTGTAATTAACCCCTCGTTCTCGTTGGAAATTGGAATGAAACTAGACTTGCACTTTGTAATTTGTCACGAAGGGATGTAAATTCTCGCGAGGATACGAAGCTTAAACAAGAACCTGGTGACGAAGTTTATGAGTCGATTAGACGGTGGAAGTATAACTGTTGACAGGGTGGAAGTAGAGTCACATAATTATCTACGTACTTGCCCCTTGCCATTTTAATTAATATTAATTGAACGTTGCTTTAGTCCGTCACCCTAATGTGACACTCGCATGCGTGCGTAATTACGCTTCGATCTGAGCCAACGAACCTGCCGTTCGCTGGATTCCTTTTAATCTTACATATTTAAGCATGTGCGCACATAATTACGTGTAATTTCACTCGATTGAAACTCACCCGGAAATCAAAGGTATGCCGCTTCGGCGCACAAATTTACTTCCTCGCATATCTTCCGGTTCTACAACAGATTCCTCATCGATCACTTCTTCCCATAGAGAAAAATTCATTACGGTTAGTAAGCAGAAGAAATATATTTTCTGAATCAAATAAAGCATCTATAATGTCTACATATTACGTCTTACTATTTTTAGTGATTCTTGACTAACCCCTCCCCTTGTAGGAAATTCATCTTCTTATGGGGAAAACATAAACTTTTTGGCCATAAATGCATCTACTTGGAGAAAAGTTGAACTACATTGTTGAAAATTTATTTTTCTTCATTAACGATTCATCTGTTTTCTGATTTTTGGTTGAAAATGTACACTTTTCAGTTGGAAATTCAAGTCGTTGGTTGAAAATTCATGTATTTTGTTGATAATTCATCTTCCTTTAGAGAAAATTAATCTACTAGCGATTTCCTAGCTCAATTTGATACTTGGGTATTTTGTATGATACTTCTAGTGAACTTGAGTAAATAATTTGTATTGAATTGAATAAATTGATAGCAGTTCCAAATATTCCAAGGGCTTCAAGGTATTTCGAAGAATCTCACAAAATTGAAGCTTTTCTAATATTTCAAGAGATTTGAACGGGTTTTTAGAGAATTTAAATCTATGAGTCTAATTTAAATTATAGTCAAGGGCTTTCAAATGATTTATTCTTTTTAAATGGATTTTTACGTTTTCCAAACATTTCAAGGGATTTTAAGGGATTCTTAAGGTTTCCGAGAGGTATAAAAAACTTGAAGAGACTTTAAAGAATTGAATAAGATTTCCAAAGATTTCGAAATATTCTTAATGAAGTTTTGAAAATAAATTAAATTTCAATGGATTTCAAGCGATTTCAAAGATTTCAAAGAATTTTTTTCTTTAATTTCAAGGAATTTCAAAAGATTCAAGGATATGATAAAATTTCACAAGTGCCAAGGATCTTAATAAATGTCCAAGGATTTCGAGGGATTTCAGAGATTTCTAGGGATTTGAATTGTTTTTTTGAAAAGAACTTTAATGAATAATTTTGATTTGATTTATATTCATAGGCTTCCAAATAATTCATACTTTGTTGAATGAATTTTTATGCTTTAGAAATATTTTGAGGGATTTAAAAATAGTTTAAAGAATTTCAAGATATATATCATATTTCAGGGATTTCAATCGAGCGATTTCTAGTTAACTTTAGAAAATGAATTAAATTTCACAATTTCACAATTTTTAAGACTTTTATACAATTTTCAAAGATTTCGAGGGATTTTTGGGATTTTACGAATTTAATCGGTTTTTAAAGAGAACTTGAATGAACAAGTTTAATTTCAATTTAGCATAAGAGCTTTCAAATGATTTATACTTTTTTAAATTGATTTTTACGTTTTCCAAGGATTTCGAGGGATTTCAGAGATTTCTAGGGATTTGAATTGTTTTTTTGAAAAGAACTTTAATAAATAATTTTGATTTGATTTATATTCATAGGCTTCCAAATAATTCATACTTTGTTGAATGAATTTTTATGTTTTAGAAATATTTTGAGGGATTTAAAAATAGTTTAAAGAATTTCAAGATATATATCATATTTCAGGGATTTCAATCAAGCGATTTCTAGTTAACTTTAGAAAATGAATTAAATTTCACAATTTCACAAATTTTAAGACTTTTATAAAATTTTCAAGGATTTCAAGGGATTTTTAAGATTCTACGGATTTAATCGGTTCTTAAAGAGAACTTGAATCAATAAGCTTAATTTCAATTTAACATAATAGCTTTCAAATGATTTTTACTTTTTTGAATTGATTTTCATTTTTTTTTTTTAAGAATTCAAGGGATTGTAAAGGATGCTAAGGGATTTCAAGGGATGTAAAAAATATCACGAGATTTATTGGAATTTTTTACGATTTTCAAATATTTCAGAGTATTTCTAGTGATTTTTGGAAAATGAATCAAATTTCAAGGCATTCCTAGCGACTTCAGAGATTTCAAGGGATTATGAAGTATTTCACAAGGTACAAAGATTGTATTAAATCACCAATGAATTCAAGGAATTTTAAAGATTTCTATGGATTTAAATGGGTTTTTTAAGAGAACTTGAATGAATGAGTTTGATTTTCATTATATTCAAGGGATTTTTAATGATTTGTAATATTTTTAATGGATTTTTACAATTTTCAAATATTTCAAGGGATTTTAAGGGATTTTAACAAATTTCAAGGGATTTAAAAAAAAGGTTGTAGAATTTCCCGAGATTTCAAGGGATTTCTAGTGAAATTCAGTAATTTAATTAATTTAATTATTGAATTAAATATATTTTATTAATTATTTATTAATGTCATTAATTTAATTAATCTAAATACTTTGGGGGATTTAACAAATTTAATAGATTTCAACAGATTTTAACCGATTTCAAAGATTTTATAAATAATGCCTCAGGCTTAAGATGGTTACAGCCCAATATGAAGAAGGCATTTTTGGTAAGAGCTGGATTTTTTCAATTTTTGAATACTATGCACGGGCCTGTCCCGGTATGTATTGTCAGTCACGAACGCATTATTAAAATGCAGTCAAGTGATCTGATAAGGGCGTGTTACGGTCAAGTGCATGATGGATGGACCTACAGTTTAAGGTGGGATCCGAACCACCAGAAGCTCGGTAAAGGTACATAGAAAAATCTCAAGAGGTACTGGCACAGGGATTGAACCCCGGACTATAATTTTTAATTTAATTTAATTTTTTTTTTAATCTTGTTCTCGGGTGAACCCGGTTTTTCATCATAGGCACGGACTAAGTAAAGTGTCTGATGTATAAGGATGTTAAAAGTTAATATAATACGATGTCTGAAATCTTCAGCGCTGATGTTGTAGGTATAAAATTAGGAGCATAGTGTAGTTTAGAGTTCGTATTTCACCGGAGGTGACAACAGTCGCCTCTGGATGCTGATATGATTATTATCATTATTATTATACCATTAGGCCATACCCCTTTTAGGGTAAGCGTGACTCACTCTTTTTTTGCCGAGGATCAGGGAATTCATATGAGAAAAGTGCTGCAGGAAGTTGTACTTGCGGTACAAGGGTGGGGAGGTATAGATTTTTAGAATTATCCAGAATTTCCCTGTTGTTTCTTCAAATAATACGTTCGTTTCGTAAAGCTATTCCGACCCAGGTCACTGATCAACCTCTCTAGCAAGCACCCCAGGCGACGAACTTCACGAAGTCATTATATAAAACTCTCCACTCAGGCCCATTAGTATCCAAGGTCTTTCTTTTCTGGCTTCTCATAATAGATTCAAAAGTATTTCCAAAAGTATCCAGGGATTCCAAGAGATTCCAAATTATTTTCCCGATTATGGATTTTAATTAAATGTTTAATGAATTCAAAGTTATCAAGTGAAATCACAAGTTTTTCCTGTGTAAAATTTATTTGTGCAGAATCGCTATTTCTGTGTATTTTCATATGGAGACTATAAGTGGTCTGATAGGAATAGGTTCATCGCAGATTCTTTACTTTCTCCATCAATTCCTCCAATATTTTTGTAATTGTTCATTTCAATGCTGATCATCCTATGAGTGTTTTCTATATTATGATTTTCTATAATGAATTTCCTATAATCCATGGAAAATGTTGCAATTTTGGGCAATTTCATGCAATCTTGAGGCCTTGCAATCTAGTAAGCACCAATAATCCGAGTAATTAGCCCCTTGATGGCTATTAATTATTGAATTTTGAAGATAAGACATCAAACGTAAATAGAAACAGAAACATCTGCAAGAATTTCTACTAGATTTCCCTACATTAATCTAGAAAGAAAGAAATGAAGGTGGGAGAAGAGACGGACAAATACAAGAGATGTGGGCACGAGGTAAAAAAGGGTTGTCGGGGATGAAAGAGGGTGCACATATGTGTACATGCAAAGATGCGTACTGTTCGCGCGAGTTGGAATACTGCACTCTCACCAGGGCGGTGCACTCTGTGCATCGATCTCGTAGCCTAGCTACCCCCTTTTTTTCTCGCTCCTACATACTCGGCTCCGTGCACTTATATGCGTAGACAGGCAGGTATAACGGCCCCCCTTACGCATAAGGGGTTGAAAAAGTAGGATTTTCATCGGACTACGTAGGCTTCCAGCTGCTAAAGCTTGCAGTAAGATAAAAAGAAAATTCGCTGAGGGAGAGACGAAGAAAACTAGGGATGCAAAGACGAAAAGTGCGTGAACGCGTTTGTACAAGTGGTGCAGGAGGGTCACGAGGGAGGTCTCATTAAAATAAAAAAAGCGGCGCATACGCACCCACCTTAATCATGCTTCAATCCATAAAACTTGGTTCGTGGATCGAGATATCCGCCCCAGATATCAGGGATTAAAGTTGCACATTTTACATTGGCTTTTAAATAATCACCAGTTTTACAAATTTCCACATAAAAATTATTTTATTAGAAAATACAAATTTTAAATAAGTATTTATTCTCTAAAGTTTATTAACACTTGTGTTCGAGCTTAAATGAGATATTTCGAAATAAAAAAAAACATATCAATGTTTCCTAAGATTCTTGAGAAAATTTTTCTTTTCTCTTGAAACCTTCCAAAAGTGTTGAAAATCTTAGAAATTTTTATTCAAACCTTCCAAAATCTGTAGTTTGTTTCAAATTTTATGAAATTTTGAAATGTTTATTAATCCTATCAAAACTTCTAAAGCTTCTGGCTATCTCTTAAAGTTATTGAAATTTTTCATACAAATTTTTTTTAAATTCTGAAAAATTGAAAGCATTGCCTTAAAATCCTGCAGAATCTTTTGTGACAATTTCGTAAATCGTTTTCAATACTCCCTTCAAATTAATTTTTCAATATGAAAATTCATTTTTAAATTTTCACAGGAATTTCAAGAAATTTTAAACCATAAAGACAAAGAATTTTCAGCAACGTACTTGCAACTGAAGAGATGAATTTTTTAAAATTCATCAAAAAATCATTTTTCAACAAAGTAGCTTAACTTTCAACTTATTCGTGGAATTTTCAATAAAAATTTTTGATAAATAAGATCAATTTTCGAATTGAAATATTGAATTATTCTCAAGATTCAAATTGTTCTGGAATATTTTCTAAACATCTAAAACTTTTGTATCCTTTGAAACAATCCAATTCTTTTCTAAAATTTAGCAATTGATATAATCTTTAAAAATTAAAATTAATTTCCTAAAATAAAACCTAGATCTTTGTAACAAGTTCCTAGATTTTTTCGAATTCTTTGGAATAAGTTTTTCTTCATCATTTAATTTTTTTCATCTCTCTGAAAGTCTGCAAAAGTGTTAAAATTATAGTGTTGTAGGAAGGTGTTAAAAACAGTATATTATTTACCATCTCTCTTGATTAAAACATTAAGCCATTTGCGTTTGTTTTTGGTTTATAGAAAAAATCTAACATACTAAAGCTTTTAATTTAAAATCTGGTACTAAATTATGCAATCCAAGAAAAATTTTCTGCAGAAGCGATCTATGCATGATAAATATAAACTATTGTTTTTACACACTCGCGACCAAGCGAGACGCTTTTGCCTATCACAGAATCGTAATTCCTGAGCTTATAATGCGCATTTGTTCGCTTGTCAGAGTCACTTTTGAATTGCGATTATCGATAGTTACACCAAGTGAAGCCTAAACTCGCCTCATAGAAGCTAAGGGATTTAATTTGCTGATAAATGTTTCTTGGGCGTTACTAACGCATCAATAAACGCGAGATATTCGTAATCGACTCTAGAAGCGACATGCGTGTAAGCAAACAAGGTAATGCGCAAAGAGGGAAAAAATCTATGTCTCCATTCCACATCTTTCACATGCCTGAGGTTTTGATTGCTTCCGCAATCATACACCCACGCGTGAGGTATACAGACTTTCACATTTGAATGTTATTAAAAGCATAAATAAAATTAAGAACTGAAAACTAGTCAAAGTAGGCGCCGCTTCTACAAAAAAGGGTTTCGTATCCTATTAAGATGTTAATTAGGCCGTTCAAATCTCCCCCGCCCATGCGTTTTCCTCCCCTACACCCCCTTCTTTCTCCGACGTCCCCTCACATCCCTGAAGTCCCCTCCCCGCACTTCCCCTTACTCAGCATATTACCCCTCTTTTTACTTCTACTCACCTACCCTACGTACCATCCCCACACTTCCCCTGCTTACCCTCCCGATTACTTCTCTTCACTCGAAATGCCCCATACTCCCACTCCTCTACTTCCACTACCCTACTCCCACTCCCCTTTTCTCACTCCCCTACTCCCATTCCTCTAAATACACTCCCTTACTCCCCTCTCGCACCACTACCCTTCACTCCTTTTACTTTCTTTATCCTCATTTATCACGTCTTCTCCTTTTACTTTCTCTCTTTATCATCCCCTCACTTCCCCTACTTCCCCTCTCCAAGCCACCGTCAAATACCTTGCATATGAATTGAATCAAACTTCTTTATTAAATTTCTCTAGAAAAAACATTATAATTTCTAAAAGTATATGAAATTCCTCGAAATCCTGAAAATTTTGTAAAATTCCTTGAAATTCCTTGCAATCTTTGAAAATCCTGCAAAATTATTTAAAATCTCTTGACATCTTTGAAAAACGTAATAATCATTTGAAATCTCATGAAATGTTTCGACATTCCTTCAAATCCGGGGAATATTTTTAATTTTTTAAAAACTGATGAAATATTTTTAAATTATTTGAAATATTTATAAATCCCAGAGAATCCTTTTGGAATCGCTAACATCCGTGTAAGTCCCTGGGAGCTTATTTATTGCACTTCTATGAAAAAGTCTAAATAATTCTCTATAAATTGAAAGCTGTAATGCCTTTCAAAATTCACTGAAAAATTTTTCAAATCATTGAAATCCTCTAAAATCCCATACAATCTGATAAAACCCTTAAAAATATTTGAAATCCTTTGAAATCCATTCAAATCCATTAAAACCTCGAAATCTTTTCAAACCCTCTGAAATACTTTGAAAACTCTCCAGTATTTGTCAATACCTTAAAATCCATAGAAATTTCTTATAATCTAATAAAATCTTTCAATTTCGAGGAAAATACCGTAATTCATTTGGAAATCGGTAATATCTTTCAAAATTTCTGCAAGAATGATTGAATCTTTTACATCCTCTGTAATCCTGTAAAATCCTACAAAATCTTATAAAGCCACCCGAAATCCCTTGAAATTTATTCAAATACCCTAAAAGCTTTGAAATCCTTTGAAATATATAGAAATTGCTCATCATCTTATGCAATCTAATTTTTTTGTGATCCTATGAATCCATTAATATCATAAAATTCCTTGAAAATGTACTTTATTCTTAAACAGCCTTAAAAAATATTTACATCTCCACTGAAAAATGTTTAAATCTCTGAAATCTTTCAAGACCCCATAAAATCCAATAAAATGCAAAGAAATACCTTCTCATCCCTAGAAGTCCCTTAAAATTTCATTCCATTTCATTTTCTCCCTAATGTTCTCTATCTAAATTCTTTGAAATTTTCTAAAATCCCTTGAAATTGGTTGATATCTTTGATACCCTATTAAAATCCCTTAAAATTTTTTAATGTCTCAAATATATCCTAAAGCAGATGAACCTTTTTGAAATCTGAGAAAAGCTCTTGAAATCTTTCAAATTTTCTGAAATTCCTTGGAACCTTTATTTAAAATGCACCAACAAAAGTTTTGGATCCTTTAAATACCCTTTGAGTCTCTTAAAATATTGTGAAATTTTTAGAAATCCCTTACAAAAATCATGAAAATTATTAAATTAAAACATTCAAACCTGAAAAATGTTCAATTCAAGTATTAACTACTTAACTACAAAATCGAAGATTCAGAACTCTTCTGAATTTGAAGTGTTATAAATCAAAATAAAAAATTTGAATTCATAAATTTATCAATCTTTCGATGATTAAAAAAGGAAAATTAGTTTGATTTGAAATGATTTCGAGTTTCAAAAGCTGAAGTTTTAATTTTTCAATTTTTTCTGGATTGAAAGAAGACATTTTTTTATTCTTAACATTTTTATTGAGTTGTTAGGGAGGTGGTTTTGGTTTTTATTTCTGTCGGAATTAAAGAAAGGAATTCTTCTCAAGTTAAAAATTTGTTATTGATTATTTTCAACATTTTTCTCATAGTGAAAAAAAGGAATTGTTTCACTTCAATCTTTTTCTGAATCGGAAGTGGGAAACATTTTATTTTGAAAATTTTCACTTAATTAAAAGGGAGGGAATGTTGGTACTTTGTTTCTGAATTAAAAGGAAAAATTCATGTTTTAAATTCATTTTGGAAAGGGAATAGGGAAATTTTGTATTTTTGACATTTGTATTAAATTTTTGGGGGAAAAATTCTGTAATTTGAAAAGTTTCATTAAATATAATTTCATATTTACATGACAGGAAAAGTTTTTCATATTTGGCGTGATACCTCTCCCCGTAGTTCGGGTATGGATGAGAAATCTAACGCTTATTTGAAATTCCTTTATTTTTCTGTATTCTTTTTAAATACCCTTAAATCCTGACACCCAGTTCTCTTACCTAGCAACCCTTGCTTACGTTTTTCGCACTTTTGCGATCCCTACCCTACCCTAAGAATAACCCCACTGCACTATCGTGCGATCCATATCTAGGAGGAGACCGACCAACACACATTAGGCTCGTCGGTGAGCCTTCCAAGTTACCCTTCACCCCCGAGGCCCTTGGAGGTTCTCTTCTAAACCAGGGGTGGGTAGGTAGGTACGTAGTGCAGTGCTGCAGTGAAGCGTGAATTGCAACCCCTATACGCACCGAGGAAAAGGGTCGCTGGGTGGTCTAGATTTTTTTTAAGTGCCTATGGCTTTACGGGGTGAAACCACGTCGCCGAGTCGTAATCGAGATACAACCGTGTGGGTGGTACCACTGGAATCTAGATTGCTCAAAATAGACGAGGCGTGATATAAAAAGTTTCCCACTTTGCTCTGCGAAAAAAAATATCCGCAACGCACCCACTCTTAATGCGAGGGTAAACCGCAAACAACAATCTAGAGACTTTCTGCAATTTCTCCGTTTATAGACTCTTGACTTATGTAGTAGATTGTTAATATTTGTAAAACCACACTTGCGTGATTACAAAAATGTTTTTCACTTTTGAAGTATACTTCCCTCAGGCAGCTTTTTAAAGTACTATAATTAAAATAGTAGCTTATGAAATAGTGGCTTGAGTTTATACATTAAACATAATTATCCTGAAATACAAAAATAAATATTTCAGGAAACTAGGGAAAGAAATCCGGAAATCAGGGAAAATTCAGGACATTTTGTTATTCAGTGAAAGTGAAAGATACTGACAAAAAAAGTGCAAACGTCACGGAATTTCTGTAAAACGCACTTTAAGTAACTATCGAGAGTAATCAAAACTGCCATACAGATACTCTTGGTCACTTTTTTCTTAAATGACTGTTGAGACACTATTTTTAGATGAAATCACGATAGTCTCCTTTTCAAATGGAAATATCGCTTTAGTAAATTAATGGTATTCCAAAAGATTCCAAAACATTTTTAATAGATTTCAATAATTCAAAGGTATTGCAAATTTTTTAAAGATTTTAGGGTATTTTTAAAACTTCCGAGGAATTTGAAAGAGCTTCAACAAATTGAATAGCCATTTAAAAGTATTTTACAGGATTTGAAATATTTTTGGGTATTTAAAATAATTCTAAGGCATACTCAACATGTTAACAAATTCTCAAGGAACTTTCAAGCATTTGAATGATTCTAAGGTTTTAAACAAGTTATGAATTGGCTTTCAAAAATTTCCTAAAATTTTGGAAAATTTGAAACATTTGTATAGGACCTATAAGATTTTAGGATATACAAAAAGATTTTCTAATATTTCCAAGGATTTCAATTACTTAATGGATATTAAAAGCTTTTAAGGTATTTTTATCAATTTGCCAGGATGTCAGTAAATATCACAAGATTTCATGTGACTTAGTACGATTTTTTAATATTTTATTGGATATAAAAGAATTTATTCACAAGAATTAAGAGATTTCCTGAGATTCCAAATATTTTTGAATATTTTAAGATCTTAACAAATATTTTTAAGATTTTCCAAGATTTTAGAATTTTTTTAACTTCAGGAAATTTTGAAGAGCTTTAAAAAGTTACAAGGAATTTCAAAACATTTTAAATCTTTTAGAGTATATTGAAAAATACCAAGAAATTTTCAATATCTTCACGAAATTTCAAGAGATTTTGAAAGAATTTATTGTATTCAAAATACTTTAGGGTATTGTAAAAGATTCCAAGGGAATTTCAGTAATTTTATGAGCTTCCAAAGGATTTGAAATATTTTAGGACATTTTAGAAAATTCCAAGGAATTGTCAATTATTATTATTATTATACCATTAAGCCATTTCCCTTTCAGGGTAGGCGTGACTTGCTCGGTTGGTAAATAGTAGTGTGTAGGTGGGCATATAGGTATAAGGTAGTTGGGTATATAGGTGATAGGTATAGATATTTTGGATTGATCTGGAATTCCCATGTTGCTTATTTAAATGACACGTTCATTCCGCAAATTGATATCAGTAACTTAATATGATTTTAATTGATTTAAAATATATTATTGTATTTAAAAAAGTTCCAGGAATTTTTCAAAAGCTTTCAAAATTTTCGAGGGATTTCAAAAGATTTGGAGGATTTCCAATACTTTAGTTAATTTCAAAATATTGCAAAAAAAATGTATGTGATTTCAGTAATCTTATGGACTTCTAAAGGCTTTGAAATATTTCAGTTTATTTTTAATTATTTTAGGGCATTTCATGAAAATTGAAGAGTTTCCAGGAGCTTCAACAGATTTCAAAGAATTTGAAATATTTTTGAGAACTTGAAAATATTTCAAACTTTTTTTATTTATTGCACTAATTTTGAGAGCCTTGAAAGGGTTCAAGGAATTTTAAAGGAATTTGGAGAATTTCAATTATTTTAGGACATTTTAAAAGAGTACACAAAATTTTTATTTACTTTTGTAATTTGAAGGGATTTCTAAGGATTTTCATGATTTAAGGGCATTTAAAAAAAGTTTTTTTTGGAATTCATTAACTCATTTGAAACTTATCCTGAATTATTATTTATTAATCTTGACTTCTTTTAAATTATTTGGAATGCTTTGAAATTCTCTTGAATTTTGTTCATTTATTGAAATTCTTTCAAAACCACTCAAATACTTAATCCATTGGATTTTTTTTAGTTTTTGTTCAATTCATCTTAGAATCTTCAAAACTCACCTTAAATTCTGAGGTATTCCATCAAATTCTTTTGAATTCCCTGAAATTTTTCTAAATTACATTTAAACTCACTAAATGCAATGAATTTTTTCATATTTTTTAATCATTTCATATTCACGTAATTTTTTATAATTCACCTTGTATTTTCATGAATTTTACTAAATTCTACTCATTTCCTTAACATTTTTCTAAATTTACTCAGAGTGTACTGAAATCTATGGCATTTTTTAAATTTCTGTTAATTGATTTTCATTCTTTTGAATATAATTTGAATTGCTTTAAAGTTCTTTGAATATAATTCTTTTATATTCAATGTTAAAAATGTGATAAGATTAGAATTTTTTTCTCTGAATACGAATGGTTAAGGAAAATGAAAAATCAGGGAAAAGTCAGGGCTGTTTGGAAATTAGGTTTTGTGGCCACCCTGATATTATACATTCTTGTGAATCTCTTCTCTCTCAAAGAAGATAAAAACACCTTTTCCGAAACTGTCACCTCGTCGTTAGGAAAACATTGAGAAGGAATCGCGTAACATATTCCAATTATCCAACAAGGTAGTGAATTCACCTAAGAAGGATATCTTTAGATCAGTAGTGTCGCCTTGATAGACAGGCTAGAACACCTCTTGAATGTGAGTTCCACCGTACCTGTATTCCAATTTATTGCTTTCGATAGGCGAATGTCGCCAACGCTGATGCAAATCCAAGCTTAGAACGCCTTAGACGTGCATCAGCAAAAGAAGATTTCAGAATTTCTATTTCCCTCAAACTTTATCCAGAGAATGAATCAATCCTCTGCATACAGATAATTCGATTTTCCACTTTAGGATGTAAGCTGCTTGTAGCATACATTTATTCAGCTGCTTGAATTGTAAAAAATTATTTAATTTATCCTTTCCCGAGTTCTACTTCTTCATTCAATGTAGAAACTTATCATTGCAAACTAGGATTAACTCAACTTTGTGATTGTTCGAGGAAGAATAAATTACAGGTTACAGAGAATAATAGATTAGAGTATAAAAAAGTCGTCAGAACCTGCTCTGCATATTTGTTGTCTTGTTTAATTTATTGTGCAGCTGCACGGTGGTGGTCACGAGTTTTATTGCTGGATTGAGACACCCCTGAATACTGAGGTACGTCGAACTTAAATCCGGCAATAATTTTCCTTATCCTGTTTTCTTGTCAAGACGCCAGGGAACGGTTCCTGGAACGACATGTGCAAGTAGAATGGAACAGAAGGAAGAGATGGACCAGACGAATCGGCGACCAGTGGTCCAACTTCTTGTATTTGCTTATTTATGCTCACACACTGGCTCCATAGCACCGATTTAAAAGAAGTGTGGAATTCGGATGAAATTTTAATTTGAATAGAATTATTCATTGAATAGTGTAATTAAAGGGGATGAGAAGTATGAAGAAGGGAAAGGAAAGTAGTGAAAATGAGTGGAAGTAGGAGCACAGTTTTCGCTAATTTAAAATTATCGAGAAGACGAAGGAGAAACCTATTGCCTCATATTACCACACTACTCGTATTGACACTATTTTCCACTTTTCTCAGTGATTCTACATTTTCTCTGTATTTTTAAGTATATGCCACTATCTTCTCGTAATTGGTAACTGATTTAACTATTTCTACACTTTCCATTTGAATATATTTTCAAACTTCTTCCTTACATTGGCTCAGATAACATCCTTAACCTTCAAAATTAGTCAAAATCGGCGCTATGCGCCTACAAAAAAGTGTTTCGTAGCCTATTAAGACTTCAATTGAACCATTCAAATCTCCTTTCTCCTATCACACCGCCTCTCTCTCCCCTCTTCTATCCTATCCAGCCCGATCTTACCATCTAACCCCCACCCCTTCAAACTCTCACCCACACTTCCCTCTCCCATCCCTTCCTCTCCCTACTTCTCCTCTACTTCCCCTCCTCTACTTCATTTCCCTCCACCACTTTTTCTACCCTTCCCTCTCTTTCTTCTTCTCCTTTCCACTGCTAACACTTCCCTCCACATTCTACTTCCCTCCCCACCACTAATGTTTCTCTCCTCGTTTTCCTCTGCCCTGTCCAACCTTACTTCCTTTCATCTTCACTACTTCCCCTCACCGCATATTACTTTCCCTTCCACCAGTTTCTCTCCCGGGAAGAAAATACGACGGACGAACGGACAGATGGACGGATTGACGGACACCTGACCAAAGCTATGAGGGGTTCTGCCCTAAGCTACGAATCTAAAAATAAAAATTTGAAAAAACTTCAAGATTTTGAAATTTAAAAATATTTCTAGGGATTTCAAAGTTTTCAAAACATTTTAAGGAATTTCTAATTTCATCTCTCAAAGATTAGAAAAGATTCCAAGGGATTTCAAAGTATTTCAAGAAATTTGTAGGGATTTCACCAAACCAATACGATTATATTGGATCTCCATGGATTATTTTCAAATTGATTATCATTCAAAAATTCATTATATCAAATTAAAAGCATTTGAAAATCCAAAATTGTTTTGAATTACATTTGCAAGTGAAAAATATAAATCTGAAAAAGTTTGAACTTCAATAAGTAAAAATTTCAACACTAAAAATGCTTTAGTTTTTAATTTAAGTCCTTGAAATTGTAGAATTTCAAAAGATATCCTGATTTAAAGATTTTAAGTTGAACACCTAAAAAACTTATATAAACGATTTTGAAGAGTCTAGAGTGTATTTAATACAATGTAACGAAATTGGGCAAGATATAAAAATTTGCAAGAGGTTTCAAAGAAATTTCTTAGAATTTAAGAAAATTTCAAAATTCCGAAGAATTTAGCAAAATTTGAAAAATGTTACGGGTTTTCAACGAATTTTGTAGGATTTCAGAAAATTTTTAAGGATTTTATCATATTTAGGAGATGAAGAGGATTTTGAAAGAAATTATGAGATTTAGAGGGTTTTAATTTTTAGAGGGATTCAAAGATTTCCAGGATTTATAAATATTGACGGATGTTGCACAAATTTTCAGATCAAGCTGGACACCAGATTACGGCTGACAGAAGCTAAAAAGAAAATTCTTATTCATATAAAATTAAAGATTGGATTTTTTATAACCGCCTTAATTTGATAAAACCTGCCCCTCAAGCGGCGAAAAATCCCCCCTCATTTTTTCAAAAACTAATACTATGTACACTGCCCTCGGAAATATTGTTACGATCAGCGCTACGAGTACGAGTTACGAGTAGCGCGAGTAATATTAAAAATTATTGCTGACTTTGAAAGATGAAAAAAAGACGTAACTCGTTCAAGAAAGGAGCCAGAATTTTTTTCAAAAAACCGTTGGAAAGATTATTGAATTCCGCGTTCAATGACCCTTATGAGATGTATTTTCAATCCTTTGAATTGAATACATCACGTGAAAAGTTTTTGAAAAAATGCAAGAATTTCTCGAATTTTGTACCTCGACTGCAACTTGTGGCATCACCTAGGAAGGCTGTAGCGAAAATCCAAAGTTAATGCCAGACAGTCTTTCAAGTGTTGTCATCAATTTAAGTCACTAAAAGTTTAAAAATATACACGTGTTACTTATATCTCGAGAACTCGTTAAGATTTTTAAAGTTACAATTTGAATTCGAGGTACGAAATTCTTGCATTTTTTAAATAGATTTTCCTACGCGGTCTATTCTCATCAAAAAGTTGAAAATATCTCTAATAGAGGTGATTCGACGCAGAATTTAATAAGCATTTCAACGGATTTTTTAAAAACTTTCTTGTTCCTTTTTTAAACGAGTAATTATGTTTCAAAGTCAGCAGTGATTTGTAATAGTACTTGCTTTTTAGGATTCAATTCATCACTGATTTAATCTAAAAGAACTTTCTTAATTTTCGTTTTAAATTAAACATTCTTTTTTTTTTAATTTTTGTTTCTCTTGTAAAATTATACAAATGTGGGTTAGGCCCTTATGGCATGCTACCTTTCATTTCCGTTTCGCATGCAGTGCCTGCATATCTACAAGGATGACGACAAGCAGGTCGATGACGAGAAAGAGGCGAATAAATAGGGAGGTACCTGAGAAGGGAGGACGTAAGAATGGTATACGAAAGTTGACGGCTTCCATCCTTATTCCGTATTCGGATGCGCATTCGATTAACATGCAATTGCTATCCATCCTACTGAACCCCCTTTTCTCGGTTGCTTTTGTATTCGTGACCGAATGCGTCAGTGCCCTCTATATACATATTTATATAAAGTCTTTCGATCTGCTTGTGTTTCAATTGAATGAAATTGGGCATTGATCTTTGATCTCGAAACAACTGTTTCTACTTTTTCTTTTTGAAAAATTGCCCAAATCTCGACTGTATATTGCTAGTTTCACCTGGAAAAAATGCATCATCGAGGAACCGAACCCGAATTACACACACATCGCATGTATAGTAAGCTGAAAACTATTAGTAGTGAACTGTTCCTAAAAGTGAACTATATTTCTAAATTGTAATGTTTTTCTGTTCCAGGTAAGTGCTTCCAATCAGAATCTGAAGTAGCATTCCTAATGGTAAAGTACAGCAAAAATAAAATTCAATTATCGAGTCGTCGATCAGCGTAAAATGTCTGAGATGCAGTAAGGCAAGAAATTCAAAACAAAGTCGTAAACTGACATGGAGAGATTTCGGCTCGGTAGAATTTTACGGCATTCGAGACCGGTAATCCCTATCTTTATCGACTTTGATTCTAATAATCGTTACGGATAACTTCGGATGGACCTCGTCCTCTC
This sequence comes from Andricus quercusramuli, assembly GCA_932178445.1. Classification (NCBI taxonomy): domain Eukaryota; kingdom Metazoa; phylum Arthropoda; class Insecta; order Hymenoptera; family Cynipidae; genus Andricus; species Andricus quercusramuli. The sequence continues at coordinate 1,172,436 of CAKNXH010000069.1, read as the reverse complement.
AAAACCTCTTCAGCATCCTCTAAATTTGATCACTCTGGTAAGAAAGCCTTTTTGCCAGGCTAGTCCGAGACCTTAAAATTGGGATTTGTCTTGAGGATTAGTCTGGTTTGTTATCACAACTCGAGTATTAAATGAATAAATTAATTCCAAACCATTACGCGAAATTCCTCCAAAGCTACAAACTTTCTTGAAATGTATGAAGCCTCCTTGATCCTATGGATATTCAGGTGATCCAGGATTGCTGTAATCCTTCGAGATTGTTTCGTTTATTGCCTCCTTATAATATGCTACATCGAAATCCAGTTTTTATCTGTACTTACTCACGACTTTCGGACTTTTTGATTTAGACAAGAAATGACACTAATGCTACTATTTTTTCAAATTGCTTATTGCAACCATTTTTCACTTTGCCTTTTGAAGATTTTTCGTTAGATTGGGTAAAATAAGATACGCCACCTAAAAAATCGGAAATTTCAAATGATTCAATGATTTTATGATTTCAAAAGTTTTAAAGGGAGAACTAAATTTTTTTAAACATATTTCAAGACAGTTTTGGAATTCGTAAGAGTTTTATAGGATTTCAAAACTTTCAGAGTATTTTTAAATATTTCAAGCGATTTTAGAGATTATAAAAGATTTTAAAGGATTTAAAAAAATTTTAAGGAGTTTCAAGAGCTTAAAAAATGTAAAGGCATTTCAAAAGGTTATCAGTTATATCAAAAGATCCTGAGGTTTTGTAGGACCAGATTTCAAAAGATTTCTAGGCATTTCTGAAGATTTAAGGGCTTGTAAATATTAAAAAGGATTTAATATAGTGTGTTTTAAATCTTTTGATGATTTCGTAGAATTTCCACGGCATTTACAAAATGTTGAGGGATTTCAAAGAATTGTTCAATATTAGAGGGATTAATATGATTGCAAGAGGATTTGAAATATGCCATCAGATTACAAGAAATCTCTATGGATTTCAGGAGATAAAAAGAAATTGAAGGATTTTCAATAAATTTCAGTCAATTCCAACGGATTTCAGATATTTTAAGGGATCTAAACGATTTTAGGGTATTTCAAAAGATGTCAAGGAATTTCAGAAAATATCAAAGATTTCAAGGAATTTCAAGGGGCCTTATTAGATTTGACGGGATTTTACGGAATGTCAGGGAATTTTCAAGATTTCCTCATTTTTACAGAAATTTTGTAATATATAACATACTTCAAGAAGTTTTGCGGGATTTTTCTCGATTTCTGTGGGATTTCCATTGATTTCACAAGATGAAAAATATTTCAAAGGATTCCAAAGGATTACAGGGATTTCAAGGAATTTCAAGAAATTTCTAAAATTTTACCAGATTCAAGATATTCATAGGACTTCGAAAGATATGATAGGATTTCAAGGGATTTCGACTGATTTAAGGGAATTTGAGAAGATTGCCGAGTTTTCCAGGAATTTCAGAGGATCTCAGCTGATTTCAGGCATATTTTAAAATGAAACATTTAAAAGGATTTGACGCGATTTTATGGAATATATGTATATATATTGCATATACTCCTTTTGCAATATTTGGAAACCCTTCAAAATTTGTTGACGTGTCTTGCAATTTTTTTAATCTCTTGAAATACTTTTGAATCTCTTGAAACAACTAAATAATCTATAAAATCATCTAAGAAATTTTGAATTAGAAATAAACTAATTTTGTTTCATATAGTTCTGTAGAACGTTGAAATCCCTTAAAATCTATTAAAGTCTTCTGAAATCGTAAAAATTAATTAAAATAATTAGAAATCATTTGAAATCCCTTAAATATGAATTAAATTCATTCATTGAAGTTTCCTGAAAAATAACTGCTCAAATCCCTAGAAATATTTCAAATCTTTGAAATTTTTGGAAAGTTAGTGAAATCCATTAAATCTTGTAAATTCCCTGAAATTTTATTTAATTTATATTCTACTGTTTTCTAGAAACCCCTTGAAATCGACCTAGAATCTTTGAAAATCCTACAAAATTCTTTTAAATCTATTAAAAAAGCTTCAAATCTTTTTAAACCCAGTAAACCCTTTAAAATAATAGAAGGTTTTATAAAATCCTTAAATGCAGTGAAATTCTTTGAAATCCTTTGGAATTTGTTGAAGTCGTACAACATTCATTGGCTTTCTTCAAAATTATTAAAATCTCTCATAATTCTTTGTAATCTGTCACAATAACTTGAAATCTTCAAAATTCTTTAGAAAATTTACAAGTTTGTTTATCGCCCTTGAAATGAAATTTATTTCATTTCCTAGATTTCCCTACAAATTCGTAGAAATCCCTAAACATTTATTAAAACCTTCGGAAGTCGCAATAATTCATTAGAACACGTAGAGATAATTGGAAATCCCTTTGATATACATTTAAGTTATTTATTTATTAAAGTTTTTTTGATAGACCTTTTAAATTTATAGAAATATTTCAAATCGTTGGAGCTTCAATAAATTCCAAAAAATCTTGTACAATTCCTGGAAATTTCTTCAAATTTTATCTATTCTCCAAAGTTCCCTAGGAAGCCCTAAAAATCGATGTTAAAATATTTGGGAATCCTAAAAACTTCTTTGAAATCCCTTGAATTTTTTGAAAACTCTTCAAATTTTTTGGAATCTATTAAAATAGCCTGAAGTCTTCTAAATATTTTACAAACCCGTAAATCCTTTCAAAGAATTGGCGGTTTCATAATAACCCTTGATTCTTATGAAATTTTCGGAATGCCTTCAAATATTTGAAAATCCTACAAAAAACTTTTATATTCCTTGAAAACTTCTAATTCTGTTGAAAAAATCTGATATCCTACATTAGGTAGATAGATTTATTTGAACTTCTCTACTTTTTGTATCCCTTCATTCAATATTTTAACATTATTTGTTTCTATATGGAGTTTCTTATAGTCAATTTCCGTTATGATTTTTCCAAAATCGCAAGAAAATCATTAGACACTCATAACAGGAAAATTATTGCAGGCCTATACTGAATTCCCCATAATATTTCTTCATGAGATTTTTAACGACGTTAACAGTAAGTTATAAGCCCGTCGTACATTTTTAAAACTCTGGAAAAACTATTAGACTCAACAAATTCAGAACATTTAATACCTCCATGGCCTCCATGGCCTCCATGCTATCTTAGGCGTGCACCAGATTTAAAAAATAGTCCGATTCTCTATTTGATATTAGAAAAATTGCATGACACTATGTTTAAAAACTTCCATAATAGCTCAGGTTTTAGTTCTACCAATTTCACCAAGGAACAAAACTTACAAAATAAAACTTTGAAACAAAACTCTGTTGGAAAATACATTGGTGGTGAATGTGCTTATACTTTTATTGGTTGGGCTTAAGATTACTATCGTTACTAGTATGAACTACGTTGGAGTGCTAACAAAGATTTGTTGTCTTACAAAACTGATTAGTTAGTAAAAAATACATTTGTGGTAAATATTACTTCTTTGATTTGTTGGGCTAACAATTACTATCGTTACTAATATGAACTACGTGGAAGTGCTAGCGAAAATTTGTTGCCTCACATTACTAGTTAGTTAATTTTATCATCAAAGTAGTTGTCGAAGCTAATACCATCTCTACTAATCAAACGCTTGTTGTGCCAACCAACCATGTTTATCAGTATAGCATTGGCACTATTCTGAATTTCTCAAATGAGTCCGAGGCCCGTAGGTTTCATTTGTAGGAAAAAGTTTGACTGAAAAAGCCAAATTGGTATCCTTTTAAGAAGAGTAAAACACGACAATTGGTTAACGAAAAACGAGGGTAATGAGACGTTTGGGTAGGAATGTGTAAGTTGTGATACAGAAGTCTGGTAACGCATTGTCGTACGTCCGTCGGCGCGCTTACCAGAAACGCACCTGCATACATACGCGTATACGAGGACACTAAATTAAGGTAAAAGAAAAAGTCCGAAAGTAAGAAGAGAGAAGGTTGAAGAGGCTGGAGCAATGCGCATGCATAGCTACGTCGACACGCATCGATCAATCATTCGCTAATTATGCCCGCGATTTCTTTCTTTCGGGGATCGCCGGCCATCGACCTGACCAACGGAAATTCATGCTCCGTTGTCCTCACTCCGTGTCTTCCTTGTCTCCAAAAAAGAAACATGCTCACAAACATATGCCTGCCTGAGAAACAATATTCTCACATCTGCAAATCTGCCGGAAAAAATGGTTAATGCAAACAATTTAAACATTAATCACCTCCTCGATGATCCGTCCAATCAAATAATTACAAAATTCAAATCATCATTGTCTGAAATTGAATAGTTTCTAATTGGAAAGCTTATAATTGAATTATTTCAAATTAATGTTCAGGATGGAAAATCTCCAATTGGAAACATTCCAGAAAGAATGTGAAGTCTGAAGCTTATACATCTGAAATTGAACCTTTTCATATTGAAGCATTCGAAATCGTATGAAATGATCACCTGGCATTTACTGTGAACCCATTTCTATTCAATACGTCTTTGATGCACTGCCTAACTTTTGAGAAAGGCTATACCTGCTATACCCTAATTAGTCAGTAAATCAGTCGCATATGAGCAATTGAAATTATAAATTTTTGTTTCGTACCAATGAATAGAGCAGGTCCAACTGACCCAAGAATGATAGTGTTATTTTTTTGTCAATCAATCATACATTGGAAAATTTAGGTCAGTAGAGATGCAAAGACGTTTCCTTCAATATCTCCGTCTTACTATAAATGTAGGTAGAGCCTTCCTTCAAATGTACAGCAGTATGATAATCCTGACGATTGGTACCAAAATCGGCATAATTTCAATTAGTTCCACTCATTGATTTCGGGGAACAGAGGTACTATAAATCATGTGGTTTCCAGAATGCAGGCTTAGTTCATTCATTCGAAAACGAGAAAAAGCTATGTGGGATGAAGCATGCGTCCTTCGCCGATTTTTGCTTAATTGAAAACAGCAAAAAAAAGTACAACGTCTTCTTCGCTTACATGGTGCCCCCTAAAAATTCGCTCACATGGCTGTATTCGCAGGACGGAGAATTACGCACGCTCGACTAAACGACCACAATGCGGAGAAAGGAGCAGTGATTCTTATCTGCAGTTTGGGTTATTTCAAGAGCGAGATATCGGTGTGTTGACGACAGATTGAAACGGGTATTTGACCACCGAGCTGGTACCTGCTAGGATGAATAAATATAAAATTGGCTGGTCTATTATAAGAAATAGATCGGCTTTTATGACAGAGGGTTCAAGGCGGAAAGACTGACGCTCCATCCCGTCACAACACCATGTCAATCCCCTGTCAAACGAGATTAAGCAAATAGCTGGTGTCATGTGGGACACGGTTTATCAAACGGTCACTCAAACTACTGTGGATCAGTTAAAACCCTTTAGAAATTTTATTTTAGTGAATCCTATATAAAGAAAGTGATGTTACGAAATATCTCGGAAATACCAGACACATTGTTGTCGAAAACATGATTGGTTGAGACACTGCGCTAATATGACTTTTAGTGGCGTTTTCAGTTTGTTCATATCTTAATAAAGACTAGGAATTTTCTGCGCCATCAATTTTGTGAATCAAAATTTCCGAATAGGTTTCATTCCGTCATAAAATTTATTTCTAAATATTTCTAAAGATTATTGGTCAAAGCGAAAATTTGATTTGTGAATGATTTTATAATATTGGGAAATAATTCATAAAAATTGAATTATGGGTAAAAACTTATTTTGCAGAATTCAACAAAAAAATTTAGAAGTTTTGTAGTAATTATGACATATTTTAGGGAATCGCTTTTTACATTCTCATCAGAGAAGGTATTAGATTTGTGTTAACTCCCCCCCCCCCCCGTTTTTGTCGAATGTCGACGTTTTTAGAATTTCTGAACCCAAAAAACAAGGTTTCGCGAATGTGTCTGTCTTTCTGCGTGTATGTAGATTTTTAGTCTTTCAGCACGATAACTTTCAAAAGAATTGACAGATTTGATTGGGTTTTAGTACACTCTTTAAGTGTCCTAAAATGAAGGTCAAGTTTGTTTGTCAGCTATTTTGGTTGTAAATTCAAAAAGTTAGGGCATTTTTTAAATTTTTTTGCATATTATCAATTTTAATAATATAAATTGATTGAAATTATAAATTTTTCAGGGTATAGTTCAGGATAAAATTTGATGCAAAATAAGAAAAAAAATTAAGGTTATCATAATAAATGAAATTTGTACTTTATTTTGCAATATCTGAATTAGCAATCCCAGGCTGGGGTACAGAAATTATTATAATATACATATGATAATAGTGTTGAACCTAATTTGGAAAAGTTCGCATTTTGGACAAAGTAAGTGCGAAGAGCGAGAGACGTGACGAGAATGTGCTCGTTAAAGCCGAAGGAGCTTTAACAAAAGTGAATTCACATTCACCAAATTACAGTTTTAAATGCTTTTAAATAAATCCACGCTCGGATTTCTGCATGAATTTTTAATGGTCTAGTCTTTTTATGTCAAAAGAATAATTTTCTTGTTTGAGGATTTCAGAAAGTTTCGAAATAGAATCTGGCAGATTGTGAGTCAATTCTTTTAATTGTCCAGGATTTTAACTTTTGTAAGAAAATTGAATTTTAAACGATTTCAAAGAAATGAAAAAAAAAAGTTCTAAGATTCCTGGGAGAATTTCAAATGCTTTCCTAACATTTCAAAATAAAGTGTAGAACATTTTAAGGCAAAATTTCTTAATTTTCCAAGATTAAAAAACTTTAGAAATACTCGAGAAAGATTAAAAGATCTTTATAAGTTTTGAAGATATTTGAGAGTAATTAGAAACCTGAAAAGACAAATTTTTAAAAAATGTACATTTTTGAAAATTTTGAAACAAATTTTTAATTTTTCGTGAGTTTTGAAAGGTTTCAAGAGAACAAAGCTTTTAAAGAGTTCAAAAACTTTCTTTTTTTAAAGTACTTACTAATTTCTTCTGAAGCATCCCAAAATATTTCAAGAAATTTCACAGCACTTCCAAAAGTATTTCAAGTAATTTTAAAGGATTTCAAGAAATTTTCTAGATTTCCTAAGGATTTGAAGTAATTCAAGAATATTTCCAAGGATTTCCAGGAATATTTTGAGATTCTATCGCTTATTTTTATGGATTTCAACTAATTCAAGAAGACTTCCAGAGATTCAGAAAAACTTTAACGATGTTTTTCAAGGTTTTCAATGGGTTTTAAAATATTTCAGGGAATATTACAAAATTTCTTAAGGTTTCAATGGTTTGAAAAGATTTTAAGGGGCTTCAAAAGATTACAGATTGTCACAGTATTTCAAGATACTTTAAGGGATGGCACGAGATTTCATTTTATTATTGGAAATCGAAGAATTTTTGAAAAATTCTTATTTTTTTCAACATCACTATTTTAAGTGAAAAATTAACTCTCCTGTTTGTTGTTGCAAAATATCTTTGGTTGAAAATTCATTTATTTGGTTGAAGATTCAGAATTTTATCTGAAAATTAGCCTCTATGGTTGAAAATGTGAAATTCTCAGATAACAAATTTTTGTTGTTGTTAAACATTCATTTCCAACTTAAAATTTAACTTCACTACTTCTAGTGTAAAATACTAGTGTAAAATAATTTCGGTTCAAAAATTCATGTTTTTTGCTTGCATTTTTTTGTTATTTGAAGAATAATTATTTTTTCAAAACGAAAATTCAAGATTTTGATTCTTGTTTGAAAATTGATCTTTTCTAGCTAAAAATTGAACGATTTGGTCGAAAATTCTTGTAGTTGGTTAAAAGTTAAACTTCTTTATTGCTAAAAGATTCCCCTAGCTGTTTTGTTTAACTGTTTTGTGCTATTTTTGGTGAAAAGTTAATTATCAACTGTTTTTCTTGGAAATTCATCTTTTCCGGTTAAAAATTTAACTATTTTAGTAGAAAAATCATATAAGTGGGAACTCCCAGATCTCCACAAATATAAGTTAAGTTGTGTAAAAATGAATTTTGGATTAAAATAAAGTGGATCACTTTGATCTAAAGTTGATAATCAGAATGATAAGCAACGGTTTGATATCCCGGTTTTAACTCTGTTCAATACCGAAAATCAGTGAAGCATTCCCAATTGCATTCTTTCGGTAAATAAATCATTTTTTATAATCTATTTAGTAGAAATAATGAATCAAATTCGAGTGTATCACCCAGTACAATCGCTCAATTAAAGCAGGCATCCGGATCGAAGTAACCCGCGTGTCCGTATAAGTCGCGAAATGTTTTTTATCTGCAGGGAAGATTTGGCGCGAAAGAAAAGAAGTCCATCGATCTGCAAATGTATCTGGATTGGAATAGCGATCCCAGTTCGACGGCCCCTATTTCTTGCGCCGGTGTAGGTTTTCAAGGGTCGTTAATTAATTAAGGATGTCAGAATCCGTCCGGCAGGATCCTGACCTGCTAACCGGCGTTCCATCCGAACGAGTCGAGCTATATAGGCTGTGCAACCACGCACAGTGTGCTAATTCGATTAAATGGTTAATTGCTTAATTTTGTTTAATGCCGCTCCGATCCGGTCCGCTGGCTCCTTCCTGATCACCCGTTCAACCGCCGGACCTTCGCGTCTGCTTCCCACCTTTCAAGGGCTTGGGAACTTGATTCAAAACTCTTCTGACACATTTTCAATCAGTATCAATATTTTGATGTCTTTCAGGGTTTCATTTGTACTTTTTAATTGCTGCGTAAGCAGGGATTCTAGAACGTTTCAAGGAAAGAAACAGAGTGAAGATAGCAAATTTAATGAAATTACAGTGAGTAAATGAGTCAAGATAATGAAAGTTAAACAAACTACATAGGTTGAAATAAACATATTTCCTGGGTGACAAAAAGCGAAGCGCATTGTGTGTCTTTAGTCTTTACCCTGGGCGCTAGGTGCAAACTTAAACTGCGTAAATAGAGACAATATGTGCGATGAGAGGAAGAGACAGACGCGGTAAGATACGCAACATTAGTAATAGTGCAACATTCAACAGAGACAGTGAACCTCCTTCATTAATTCTTCTCATTAGGATTCATTGAAATATTTTGAAATCTTTGTCAAATCTTATGACACCTTTTGAAATCCTTGTGATTTTTGTGAATTCCTATGAAACCCATTTCATTTCAAATCGGGCAGTCACATAGTGTGGCAAAAAAAGTGTTTTCGAAACAGTTGTTTACGAGCGTAAATTTCTCGGGCCTGCGTAGCAGACGCGAAGTGTCCAATTCGCACACTATGCAGGAGAAGTTCTTCACGCTCGCTTCAAGCGTGCGCGAAGTAATCGGCTAGTTCTTCGCACAAACTGGATAGCCAATCGAAAAACTACATCCATATTCAGCCAGAGCTGATGGCATTCGTATACGTTCGTATGCTTGTGTTGCATGGATAGCGATAGATGGCTCTATTTATAAATGTACAAATATGGTACAAAGGTTAGCATTTAGATATTCACTTGTCAAATATTTTGAGCTTCTTAAACGTTCCAACATATTTTCCACAAATAAGTATTGAATAGTGAAGTTCAAATGAGTTTGAAGAATGGATAGTGATTGTGAAAATTATATATTTGTGTTTGGAAAATAAAATGAACTTTACTATTTGTTAAATTGAAACCAGAAAATATCCTTGAGATTTTGTTTTGACTATTTAGAAAATACTCTTATTCGTTGTTTACTTTTTCTTTAATGGAGTCTGTGCCCACCAAACCCTCCGCCGGGGGCTCTGCCCCTCGACTCCGCCGGGATTTCACCCGAAACTTCACTTGGGCTCCGCCCCTGCACCCTGCACTTACAAATAGTGTCCAGCAGGCTAGAACATTAAAATAAATGTTTATCAGGTCTTGAAATCTTCGAAGTATTTTTATTTTCAGTGATATCAGACACTTCATTTTGAGAACAGTTATTTTCTAAACGTTTTTTTCTATAATTTGCATTCATTTGAAAATACAATTTTATATGGAAGTATCGTAAACTGGGGCCAAGCGGGCGATATATGCTTCTTCTAGGTACAAAACGTTGAAGCTTGCAACTAAAAATTTCAAAATTCAATCGCCAAACCTAGAAGAAGTAATGACACGTTTTGAAATTCAAAAACAGAATTAAAGGTGCACCGTTTCCCCCTCACATATGCGCTGCTTAGCCTCAGTTTATGGTAAGACTGTTAAGTAATAATTCAAAAAATAAATATATAAAAGAGTGTACAAGGACCGGGTTCACGCTGGAGGATATTACAAAATTTAATTTAGATAAAGAGAGCTTATAGCTCACTGCTGGTCTCTAAGAAAATTGCTTATATGGAGGCCTTCCAGGAGGCCTTCGCATCTGCCAGCGGAACGACAAAGTTTTGGAAAGTAGTTAACTTCTTCAGACCTAGACTTGCACCGGATAGTGATATTGACCTACAATACAATCCTAAAGTGACCCTTGATCTTCCTTGGAGTGCAAACACGCAGGCCCTTCTGGATGCCGAAATCTCAAAAGATGAAATCCTGGCCATGATGGTGTTCCCGCCGAGTTCTATCGAGCTTTATTCGAGTTAGGTTTAGACTATCTTGAGTGTCTGTTCAGGAGAATCTGGGATAGTGAAGAAGTTTCTCTTCTTGGTCAAGTATCATCGCGTGCATATTATTCAAATAAGATGATAGAGAGGATCCTGGCTCTTATAGAAATATATTGCACTCGTGAACGCTATTGCAAAATATTCACACGGGTCCTCCTGGACAGAGTTGTGATGTGGACAAATGTTGCGAATTTTATACCCGAATTTCTGGCTCTACCAGAGGCTGTATGAACCATTTACTTGTTCTAAGTTCTATCATTCGGATTCATCTCCATGCTTCTGGGTGTAAGGTTTTCGCCTGTTTTGTAAATTTTAGAAAGGCCTTTTTTTCAGTCATCCATGACTTACTTTGGTCTAAGCTGTTACAACTGAACATTAGCACGACATTTTTTAAGATAATGAACAGCCTTTACGATGCGGTTTCACTAATCCAGTTAATGTGACTTGTGAAGTTTTCCAAGGACAAATTTTGAGTTCATTTTTTTTTATTTTTGCCATTGGAGACCTTGAAACATTCGACTGCAACCGAGGTGTGCGAGGGAAATCTCTATCAATCAATTGATTGGGATTATTTTGCTGACATATGCTGATGATATCATGGTGCTTGCTGACTCCTGTATTGATCTCCAGAGGCCTAGGAGTCCGGGTTTCACTTTCAATGACACACAGCACGAGATGGGCAGGGAATATAACTATCTGGGCAACCGTTTGTAGCTCTTTTATCTTTGCACTGGCCTGTAACAAAAGATTTGCTGCAGAAAGGATGGCGACGCGAGCAACTTTGCTAGTTCTGCGGATTTCAATGTCAGAGTCCTGGCACTTCAAATTGAAAAAGGCTGCCTCCTTTACACCCCATGTTATGCTTAGAGACTGGAGCTCGGAAGAGTCCCAATTGCCTATAACATCTTAGAGATGGCATTCAACTAGTTGGAGAGAATTCTGTGCAGGGGGAAGATAGGCTGCCTAGAATTTATCTTATACGGCTACAGTCACTTGATGATTCAGATACTGCTGTCTCTAAATTTAATTGTGCCTGCATGCTCGCAAAGAGAAAATTATGGCCAAATTCGAGGCTTACCTCCGGGAGGTGGATATGCATAGGTTAACGGAGTCCTCATCCTTGCAGGTGTTTGCCAGAGTTGTCACATAGGGTTGTCTCATGTGTGCTATATCTCTGGTGCGTTCTGGATAGCGTTTTTAATCTTACCAGATAAAACAGGACTTTGTTGTGTTGCGATGTACCTACTTTTAGTCCTGAAATTCAAGAATCTCATTATGTCTTTCTAGCCTAATATATCTGTATCTGTCTATAATTCGAATTACTTTCTGTAAGATGAATAATTAGATGTTCATATTCCACCTTCTTTGCACAGGTCTCAGAGCATAAGCAAATATCACAGCATATTATTATTAGGCAAATATGATCATAAGTTCTTTTAAGCCTGACGCACTAGTAAGATTTATATATCAACTTCTCAAGTAGCGAAGCAGTTCAGAAAATGTAAATATCAGTTATTCTTAGATCAAACACAAGTGATTATATTCTGGCAGATGTAAAAAATGGCTTCGCGTAAACTATTCATCGCTTTTATATTTACTACAAAGTTGGTTATCAATGTGGTTCCATTATCAACAATCGGTATGTTATCCACACTTACACGACGATTGAAAAACAATCACTCGAGTTGAACATTGAAGCTGGTTAGGCGTTAGAATTCGAGTATTGTGCAGAAGAACGTGTCCAAGAAGTGCGTTGCAGTCCACATCACGAGAAAGTCACCATAACTTTCCTTAGTAAAACGCACTGTGGTACGAGTATCAATTTCACAGTAAGTTTTTTCGGTTCAGGATGAAATTTGTTGATATGCAGTTTGTATTTGTATACATAAAAGTATGTAGATCTCAATTTGATACTCAATAATATTCAATCGTATTCGAACAACTTAACAACATTGCAAATAAAACTAATGTTCTGCAAAGTTTGCCTTCATGCCTTTTATCTTATTTCATTAGGAATTCTTGGAAATCCTCAGAATTTTTTGGAATACTCAAATACCATTTTCCATGAAACTTTAATTAATTTATTATTTCTACTGATATTTCGGTTTTTCTGGCTAAAATTGTAGGATATATAAGTTAGATGAAGTTCCAGTGCCATTTTTCAGGAATTTCAGATTTATTACTCATTTTCAATATTTTACTTTAATGCTCAAAATTTTATTTTTGAGCGGTTCTGTTGACCTTAAGCTTTGCATTTTTATCTGATTCGTCTATGAATTTCAGAATAAATTGAATACGTGAAGCTCCAGTTTCATTCTTCAGAAATTTTGTATTTAATCATTATTTTTAATAATTTAATAACATCTGGAGCCTACACTATCCTACCTGTTAAATCAAAGATTTCAATATGCTTCTGTCAGAAAAAGGTTCAGGAGGATAGTTTTCATGGAAAATTTTTCTATGGATGAAATCGTAAAAACATTTTTTTAAGAAAACGGTTTTCAAACACATAACTATTTTTGAAGATTAATATTTTTTTTCAAATTTGAATCAGTAGAGTTGCAGAAAATGTTTTTTCAGGAAAAATACGACATGATATATTAAAACTAAACCGATATTTTTTTCAATTAGTAATAAGCGATAGTAAGAAAAATGTAATTACAAGAAATATTGTTATAATAATTACTTCTGGTAAGTTTTGAATTTCTTTCATGAGTAGAATGTTTTTTAATTCAGTAGGCTTCACTGATAATATCTTTTCATTTTTTCACATTGTGGTAAACTTTTATTTTCAGCAGACACCTAATTTTTGGCATGATAGCTACCTGAATGGAAACTTTTATTCGAAAAGAATCTAAACCAATTCGTTAAAAATTAATAATTTTCAAATCGTTCATCATGCTAACTTCAAGACAAAGATGAATTGACAAATCCGCATCTGACTATTAGACAATTGGACTTTGTTTTTAAAGATTCTTATTTTTACGTTTCTCTATTCATGTTTTGAAAAATATTTCATGATATTCAAGTTTTTGTAGAAAGTGACGGCAAATGAATGTTTCTTTCAGCGTCGATAAGGAAATCTGAAAATAGGTTGTATAAAAGCGTGCAACACTCATCAGATTTTTATATTTACTCCATAAGTAGCAACGCAGTACAGAAAATTTCAAAATCAGTTAGTCTTGGAGAAGATACAAGTAATTATACTCTAATTTACGTCCAAAATGACGTCGTGTAAGCTGATGATCGCTTTTATATTTTCTATAAGATTGTGTATCAATGTGGTTCCATCATCATCAACCAATCCTCGAAGCAATCTTGAAACATTAAAAGATATCAAAATTGATCCGAGACATCCAGTCAAAGAAGGATTCTACAGTTTTGGACACAAAGTTCCGTACGAACAAAAAATTGGCTTGCCCGAAGACGTACCTATACCGCCGACCAGTTTCCGTGGTTTCTTTGGTGGCTTTGAACACAAGATGATTTTCAAACGAGCGGATGGTAAACAAATTACTCGAATTGAACTTCAAAGTGGGATAGGCGAGAGGCATTCAGAAGAACACATTAAGGAAGTGCGTTTTGCTCTAAATAACGAGTTTGTCGTCATAAAGTTCAAGAGTGCGCCGAAAAAAGAGATCCATTACACCTTAACATTGTTCGGTCCAGCATGAAATTCTGTTAATATGTAACTCATGTTTGTAAATATAAAGTTGTTTAAATTTTCATTTGAAATTTCATAATAATTAATTGTAATCAAACAAACTAACAAAATTGTGAATGAAGCGAATGTTCAACAAAGTTTTCCTTTATTCCTTTTATCTTAGCTTATCTAGAAAAGTGGTCTAACGTTGTGTCTACAAAATGTCTCAGTCATTGTTGTTGAAAATATGATAAGCTTCTTATCACATGAAGCTGTTTATTATCTTTAATTTAAAATTTTGGAAATCAAATCTACAGATAATCTCTTTCGAAACGAATATTCATAGAAAACTTTATGCGAATTAAGAAGTATCTTTGCTGTTTGATACTCCTGAGCAGGTAATTTGAATCTTTCAAATTATGTAATAAATCATTGAAGATATTATACTGAAAAAAAATTATTTTTCTATTTTTTCTAAGGTTTATTTTGTATTTTTGTACATATTTGATGTTGGCGCTTCTCGCTAAATTAGTATCTCTTACAAAGAATTTCAATTTGTATAGTACCCAAGAACTGAACTTCAAAGAAGGACAGCAAGATCTATGGCACAATGCCTTTATAAAATAATAAGTTTTCGAAGAAGACTTAAAATTTCTTATAATTTTTGGTTGTGTCAGTTTCCAGGAAAACCCTTATATGAACATTATTTTCACCTCCTCCACTCACAATCGAAAAATCCTGTAATTACGGATTTTAGATCATTTTTAGAATCATTTAGAATCATCATTTTTAGAATCCTGAAAAAAATTATTATTCAAACAATCATATTGTTTATAATGTTTTTAAATTGTTCAAAAAATAGGTGAACAGTAATTTGTCACAAATGACAAACACATATCGTACCCCGAACATTACAGAAAGCAGATGAAAAAATTTAAATAAGCGATTCAATATGGTGAACGAAAAATTGAAAAAATGTATACATTTTTTGAAAAAGCAATACTTTGGGACTGTTCTGGCTTCTGTTTCACTTTTTTCTTAAGAAGAAAAAAGCGAAAATATCCAAATTGTTTGCTTATACTATCGCGACAATTTTGAATTTCGAAATTGCAGCAGCAGATTTATATTCAGCGATACCTGAACCTTAGATGTACCAAGTTTTATTGTTTTTAATTGTAATTTGACGTGGTTAAAGATTTATGGTTTTATGATGTTCCCCAATGTTTAATGATAATAAATTTTCTGTACATAAACGTCACGTCAACTGATGACTTATTTAAATGCTAATAAGGAAATTTGATGGTAGATTGTATAAAAGCTTGTAACTCTCATCATGTTTTTATTGCACACTCAAAGTAAGGAAAGAGTTCAGACAATTTCAAAATCAGTCATTCTTGGATAAGACACAAGTGATTATACTCTCAAATACAAAAAAAAGGCGTCATGGAATTTTATCTTCGCTTTTACATATACTATAAAATTGGTAATCATGGTGGTTCCATTGTCAGCTGTCTAAATCACACCATTAACATCTATCAGAATTGTCCCATCAGGAAATAAGGGACCCCATAACGGTAAATTCAGATTTGGGAAAAAATTGCAGGCGAACAACTTATTTGTGATTTGATCAACATAGAAGGAACTGTCCCTACGGTAATCGCTTTCAGGTTTTGTGAATACAAGGCTACTTTTAGTAGTATGAATGACCGAAGAATATTACTCGAATTGAAATTCAAAGTACGATAGGAGCTGATTCTATTGGAGAAAGTGCCCATCTAGTGGATTTTCATCCAAATTACAACGAAGTCACCTTAAAGTTCTTCAGTAAACGAAACAAAGGGATCCATTTCACCGTAAAATGTTCCGGTTCTTGATTCAACTTGTTTATCA
The DNA here is from genome assembly GCA_932178445.1 of Andricus quercusramuli. NCBI lineage: Eukaryota > Metazoa > Arthropoda > Insecta > Hymenoptera > Cynipidae > Andricus > Andricus quercusramuli. The sequence continues at coordinate 1,156,341 of CAKNXH010000069.1, read as the reverse complement.
AATTTACCTGGACGAAACCCAGCGAGTGTGTCCTAGAGCGCAATGCTTTTGATCCTTTTATCTTAGTTCATTAGAAATTCGTAAATTATTATTAATGTTAAATGACCTAACTAAATGAAAGGTAAAATCCCAGAAATCACTTTTGTAGAATATCAAATTAATCCAATTATTTTCCCAGCTCCTGTCAAGAGTTAAAGTTAAGGTACAGAATTGATGAGCACTCATAAATTTGTTTTTGAATTAGCTACAATCTTTTGAATTCTTGAAATTCTCTTCAATTCTCTGTATTCTTTTAAACTCCCTGAATTCTCTTGTATTCTCTGAAATCTTGTGAATTCTCTGAAATCTTTTTAATTATTTGAATTCTTTTTAATTATCCAAATTCATTTTCTATTCTTAGAATTCTTTTGTATTCTCTGAAATCTTTTGAATTCTCTAAAATCTTTGGAATTGCCTGAAATCTTTTGAATTCTCTGCATTCTTTTGAATTCTAGAAATTCTTTTGAATTCTCTGAAGTATCCTAAATTTCTCTGAACTCTTTAAACTGTTATGAATTTTCTAAATCCCCATGAGAAAAGTGAAGTCCTCTAATGTCTTTTAATTCTCTTGGAATCATTAGAATACATCTTAAGTTAGTTTGAACTCCCTCAGATCCTTTGAATTTTCTGGATTCTTTTGAAATATTTGAAATACAGAAAAGTTATTTAACACTCCTTCCACTATTTCTCATTCTATAGAATTTAAACGAATCCTTAAAATTCACTTGTACTTCTTTGAATTGTTTTTTTATTTGTCTGGAAATCTTTACAATAAATTATGAATTCTTTCGATTCACTGAAATCTTTTGAATTCTCTGAATTTTTTTATATTCTCTTAATTCTCTTGAACACTGTGAATTCTTCTGAATTTACTGAATGATTTTGAATTCTTCCAAACTCTCGAAAGTGTTCTGAATTTTTTTAATCCTCACGAGAAAACTGAAGTCTTTTAATGATTTTTTAAATTATCTCGAAACTATTAAAATATAATTAGAATTTTTTAATTGTTTTGAAATTTTTAGAATACACGTGGAATTATTTCAATTTCCTTGGAATATTTTGAATTCTGTCAGATTTAAGCTACTCAGATAAATCTACCTTACTAGTACACGTATGTGAGGATAATTTCAAACTTATTTTTTCCTCAGGTTTAATTTTAAATATGTACGCACATCCAAACGATAATTTTTGAACAACATCCTTACCAGTAGGTTTATTTTACATGAAATATTTTTCACTAATTAAAGATCCTAATTAAAAGCGGCATCAAACGTAGTCGACCAGGATTTTCGTCTCAGATGAAAATTCTACCCAAATTGGAAATTTCTGATACATGCTTGCAAAATTGAAGACCGATTTAGTCCTAATCAGATGATGACTCATTGTAATTAGTCATTGAATCATTTATGTTATGTTCCGAAAATCATTTGAGTAGTCTTATCTTCGAAGAATCAAATAGGCAAGGCTTCATTTTGACGCTTGATGAGAACAATTGTTGCTGATTACAAAAACTTCTCGATTTTTGAAAAATAATGCATTACTCACGACGGCATGATTGGACGTGATGTTTTAAAAGTATTTGAAGTATTTTTTTCAAACAGAAAAGGCAGCAGACAAAGTCTTATTTTAACGAAAAACTCTTATCTATTTTGAAAAAGAGCCCAAAGGCCACCGAAGTTAGAAGTTATTTGCATTTTTTATAATTGACAGGAAATAATGTATTACTTACATTAGGTGGCTTGGTTGGAATTTTTAGTTTCAAAATATATTTAGTAGTTTTTCAAACAGGCAGGGTGAGAGAAAGTTTAATTTTAACGACAAATTTGGACAAGGAACAATATTGACGCCAGACTGTTACCTATTTTTTAAAAATAGGCAAAATTTCATTAATATGATATTAATATGGATCAATATATTAATGGGTAAATGGGAAAAAGAGTGAATGGTTCGATATTATGCAAGGCGTGAAACAAGGATGCGTTATGTCCTCGTGGCTATTTATCATATTCATGGATAAGTGTCTTAGAACTGCCCTCTTCGACGAAAAAGGTGTAGATCTCGAAACCGTCAAGGTGCGTGGGTTGGCTTTCGCGGATGACAAGATTGTTATGGCAGAATCAGTCGAAGACTTGCAAAGAATGTTGAATAAACTTAATACAAGCATGAAGAACATGGACCTCAAAATTAACGTGAATAAAACGAAAGTCATAGTGTTCGAGGGAAAAAGTGAGAAAACAATATGCAACATAGTCCTAAATGATGAGAAATTAGAACAAGTTGACAAGTACGTATATCTAGGTAGTCTATTCACTAACGACGGAAAAATAGATGGGGAATTAGATAGGCGCATAAATAAGGGTAAGCAGGTTATCGGTAGAGCAAGGTCCATCCTCACAAATAAAAACATATCAAAAAAAGCTAAAATGGCCATACATAACTCTATTTTCGTACCGACTGTACTATACGATAGCGAGACATGGACCTGTCAAGAAAAGGACAGGAGTAAAATCAACGCGATCGGCATGAAACCTCTGCGCATAATATGCGGGAAAACACTAATGGACAAAGTACGAAACGAGACAATCCTCAAATAATGTGGTACAGGGAGGACACTAGTTGACATATGGGAAAGAAATCAGCTGAGGTGGTTCGGACATCTTGAAAGAATGAAAGATGAACGACTGACCAAGCAAGTGTATAAAGGTAAAGTAAATAGCAGAATGCCCAGAGGTAGACCGCCGAAAGAATGGTTAGAATCTGTGAATGAGACACTAATACGAAGAGACATAAGAAGCCATAGAAATACAAGAGTCTGCATGAAAAAATGCATGGCCGTGAATGAAGCTAGAGTAGTATGCCAGGACAGAAATATGTGGCGACAAATAGTTTATAAACAGAGTGAAAATAGAGTGAATGATGCCTGAAACAAAGACCTTGGATACTAATGGGCCCAGGTGGGGAACCATACATAATAATTTTGTGAGGCTCCTCACTTGGGGTGATCGCTAGAGAGATTGATCAGCAACCTGGGTCGGAGCAGTGTTGCGGAGTGAACGTGTCATTTATATAAATAACACGAGAACTCCAGATCAATCTAAAACATCTATACATAACACCTACATACCCATCCACCCTATACCCATATACCGATCAAGCTCATACCTATATACCTATTTCACTACTTTCCAACCGAGCAAGTCACGCCTACCCCGGAAGGGAAAAGGCTTAATGGCATAATAATAATAATAATAATAATACATATCCAAGATCCTTGAACGCTACTTTTTAACAGAGTTCTGTTTTCGATTTTCAAATTTTCTTTCGGTTGTATATTTTTCTCATTTTTCATAGAAGATTGCAATTATTTAGAAAAATTTGTGAAAATTATTTGCGTTGAATAAGCATCAGCTTGAATGAGTATGAAATTGAGCCACCAAAAATTAGTATAAAATTGATTATTCGATTAGAAAAATAGTAAAGCTTAATCAAATAACGCGATGGTGCTACATTCCCAACTTTATTGAAACAATAAGATGGTCGTATTGTGACATTGTAAACGAGACATAGCCTGCCTCAATTTCAAAGCGTTGCCTTCTAATTGTTTGAACAACGTTAAAACAAAATCCATTCAGGGTCTTCATGTTCTACTTTTCAACAGAGGTCTGTCTTCGTTTAAAAATTTTTTTTTCTTTCATATATTTTCCTTGTTCGGAATTATTTAGCAAACTTTGTAAAAATCATTTTGCTTGAATAAGCATCAACGTGAATGCATATAAAATTGAGTGCCCACAGAAGGTTATTTAATTGGATAGCTTTTAAACTTATGAAAAATTATTTCGTGGTCACTATAAATGGAAATTGCTGAAATTGAATTAGTTACGAGTGCAATTTTACAGATTTGATTTGCGTAAAGTGTGACACCAAAGATTAGTAAAAAAATTCATAATTCGATTAGTCGGTATTTCCTAATTCAATAGTTAAAAATAAATACATCTACTTAGTACTGTATATAATAATAAGAAAAAGGTTCAAAAAATGTAAGCCTTAATAAATAGAAAAGTTCAATAAAATAACGCCATGGTGTAGCATTCTCGACTCTATCGAAACAATAAGAAGGTTATGTTTTGAAATCATAAACATGACGTAGCCTGTCTCCAATTTAAGAACATTGCGTTCTGATTTCCTGAACAAAGTTAAAAAAAAAACATTTCTTAAATCTTAAAATAACAGGGGATCAATGAGCTTCAAATCTATTATACACATTCAGGGTCTTCATGCGCTACTTTTTATATTTCTTAATAAAAAATAGCAATTATTTAGCAAACCTTCTAGAGATAAACATGAGTGTCTTCAGAAATTTATTTTTATTTTATTGATCTTCATCTTACAAATGAAATTTTACAGTTTTAATTAGTGAAAAGTGGGCCACTAAATATTAGTAAAAAAGTACTAATACGACTAGTCAAGATATTTCCTGATTCAATAGTGAAAAACAACTGAGTGCTTAGTAAAAGTATTCATATAAACTTATTTAGGACTGCATACAGTAATTAAAAAAAAATTATAATAACAGAGAAAGTGAAAAATAGAGAAATTAAATGAAATAACTCGTTGGTGTTATATTTTTATCTATCTTGGAACAATGAAAAGGCCCTATTCTGAAATTGTAAACGTTACCTAGCCTTTTTCCATTATCAAATATTGCCTCCTGATTGTTTACACAAAGTTACGAAAAATCATAATTTTTCCAAACAACAATGGTTCAAAAGGCTATGAATTAATTATGCACATTCCAAAAGATAAAAAACTAATTTTGAGCCAAAAAAATAATTTTCAACCAATTAGTTGAATTTTCAGCCAAAAATATGAATTCTCAACGAAAAATGTTGATTTTTCAACCAAGAATGACTAACATAAATGAAAAAACAGTTAAATTCAACCAGGAATACTAATTTTCAACAAAATAGTTGAATCACCAACCAAAACAAATCAATTTCCAACCAAAGAGTTGCATTTTTAACAAAAAATGTATATTTCTGTTATACAGAGTGCTACTTAACCCTAGGCACTTCTACATTAAATAAGAAATAACAGATGAGAAAACGGATGAATTTTTACCCCAAAAAGGATGTATTTTCAACTAAAATAATGAATCTTCAAGAAAAATCAAATGAATTTTCAAAAAAACAATTCAATCAAGCAGCTGAATTATCAACCAAAGATATGAGTTTCCGACTAATTAATTTAAAAATGTCTAATACAATTTTCCAGAGGCTCCTTGATTCCAGGAAAATGGATTGACCTATAATATTAATACACTCTATTGAAGAGTAATGACGTTATGCTCATTTGTAATATTCGAAAAATATCTTTCAAACAGAAAAAACTTTTTTCATCCACATAATTCAAAATTGATGCATACACAGAAATGACTTTTCGATCATAAATTTTAAAATAAAATAATTCTGAAAATTTTCGTAAAAAAGCGTAAGTCTGGGAAAGATATGGGTTGCGACGGAATTTTTCCTCTCCTTTCCCAGCTCGAAAAAGTACCATTTCAAATGCTAAATTTGATTCGTCTGATATTTCATTGCTTTCTAAACATTTGTTATATTATTCTGTAATTTTGTATTGTTTGTGAATTTCTGTTTTCAAGTTCATCAAAATAAAACTTTAGTTCGTCTATTATTTGAAAAATCACGTATGCTTCCTCTATGAGGAAGCAAATAAAAAACAATTGTATTTGACAAAAAATACAAATTTAAATAAAAGTTAAGACCATAACAAAAACAGATTCATTTTTAACCGAACATTTGCATTCTCAAACAAAAAAGATGACGTTTTCACAAAAATTAAATCATTTTTACCAAATTAAATCCAACAATTTACAAGGGAAAGTAAAAAAAAAAGAAGCCAGTTTTAAACAAAAAATTTCAACATTCAAACAAGTGGTTGAATTTTAAACCAAAAATATGAAGTTTTATACCAAGAGATTAATTTTCTACGAACATAGGTAAATTTTCAACAGAAAAAGACAGATTTTCAACAAAATAGTTCAATTTTCAACTGAATAGTAGTAGAATTTCTTAACCAAACGAGATGAATTCTTTACCAAAAATATAACAGTAGAATTCGCAATTTAAAAAATGAATTAAGAATCAAAAATATTTGAATTTCCTTATTGGGTTCTAATAATTCAGTTCACATTTAAGCGAAAAGCGAGAAACGGGTAATACCATTTTTGGGAATAAAATTATTTTTTTTATTAGAAACGATTTTTTAAAACAAGAAAAATTTGGTTTTGAAACCAAAATTTTTAAAGTTATAATAGTTATAATAGTTTCTCAAAAACAGGGGAAAAAGATTAATTCTTTAAAGAAATGAAATAAGGGGAAGAATTCAAAGGATTCAAAAGAATTTGGAGAATTGAAAAGAATTTTGAGAATTAGAAATATTTAATATTTAATCTCTAACTAACTAAACTCGATTTTCTACGAAATATTCAAAAATATAAACATGTACCTTGAATATTGGGACACCCGTATTTAATAAATAAAAGTAGGTTTTGAAAACGGGAAACGTGATAATTAGAGAAATTTAACAAAAGAATGCGATTGTCTAGCATTTTCAGTTTTATTGAAAGAATGATAGAATTGTCCGTATTGTGGAACTTCTCATGAGTCAATCTCACCTCCATCAACATATTGTGTTTTCGAGTTACTGCTTCAAAATGAAAAAAAAAAGAATTTCTTTACACACTTAATCTATTTACCCACAAATTTTTCTCGAAAACAGTGTAGGTGGAAAATTTTGTGTTGAAAATAATCGACAGAAAATGTTCAGTAATTGATTCTAAACTGAAATTACTAAAGCATTAGTCAATATTGTCAAAAATTGACTTCAGTGAGTATAACTTGTGAATTTTTTACTATTTCATAAGAAAGTCATGCATATATTGTTATTTTTGAGTGAGTAAAATAAAAATTTTACTTATTTTGGGAAAACCACGGTCTCTTGTTTTTGTAACGGCGTCAGAGAAGTATAAATAATTTGGATTCGATAGATATGCAGCTTGGTTACTCGCGCTCGAAAAAAATGATTTAGAAAATTTCTTGCTTGCAGGCTTTTTAAACCTTCTAGAGTTTCTATGTTTTTTTTAGAATCCTGAAGGTCAAAAAGTGTTCTCAATTTTTGGCGGATTTCAATCAATAGGTTTCTAAAATATAATCACAATTTAATTCACCCCTGTTTTCGGAAAAAAATTCTCAACACCTGTGTGCATAGGGAAATAATTTTGTTTAGGTCCTCAGAAAGTTAAACTTCATTTATGAAAATTCGTTTTAGTTGGAAATCCATAAATTGAACTATTTCATTTTCGATAAAAATTTTTTTTTTCTGTTGGAAATTCAACGATTTTGTTGAAAATTTATGTTTTCGTTGAAAACTTTTCATGTTTAATAGAAAATCAATGTTCTTGATTACAAATTCATCTTTTTGTTTGAAAAATCAACTACTTGGTTGAAAGTTGAATTCCTCTGTTGGAAATTATTTTTTTTTGTCAAAAATTCATCAGTTTAATTGAAAATTTCACTATTTTGTTGAAAATTTGATTTCTTGGTAGAAAATTAATTTTTTCATTGAAGATTTACGTATTCCAATTGAAGCCTCATAATTTTAGTTCAGAATACATCTTTTCTGATACAACTTTCATTTCTGAATTAAAATGCTACTTCTTGTTGAAAATGAATTATTTTTTGTTGGAAATTCTACTATTATACTTTGGCTAAGAATATTCATACGGCCGTTTGTACTCAATCCTGCAAAATTATTGGAGGACCTGGCAAGGGGTTATATTTTTGGATCAGAATTCACCCAGTTTGGTTGAAAATTCAATTCTTGGGCTGGAAATCAAATTTTTGAAAATTCAAATATTTTTCTGATAATTCACCATTTCGCTTTTAAAATGCATCTCTTTCGATGAAAATTCGTCTTCTTCCTTTAAAAATTCATATCGATGGTTGAATATTTAACTACTTTGTTAAAAATTAGTTTTTTCATTGAAAAGTAATTTTTCGGGCCGCGCTTAAACATTGTTTTTTACAGTAGAAAATTCAACTATTTGGTTAAAGATTTATCCTTTTCATTGAGAATTGTATCATTTTCTCGAACATTCAATTGTTTATAAAACATTTTCTGTTGATGCCCGGAAGTTGTTAAATTTTTAAGCAGTGGGGGACGAAACTAGGTTAATCTGAGGGAATACTTTCAGGAATAACAAAATTAATTTTCAGAGCCATGTAAGAACCACCCTGAAATCCAAAATTTTGCAAAACATTCTTGTTTTAGAAATTCTTGTGGATCACTATCAACCTATGACTAACAATGAAAAGTGTAACTATCAATCAAGAAATGTGAATGAAGTTGGAAACAAACAATTTTTAATCCATAAAAGCGGATCATTTTTATTTGAACCTTTTAATCCGGATTATATGCAACAGTTTGATATTCCATGTTTTACTGTGTTTTGTTGGATATTGAAAAAATATTGACTTCTGAATAATTTCAAACATTATTTTCTACTGTGTAATGATTCAAAAACGCTTGCATATCCAAGTAAACAGCTAGTCCCTCTCAAACCGTGTGTTTTGATTCTCAGAAAATATGTTCTACGATGTTTTTCAATCTTTCATGACATTTAATTTTTTTAGACCAAAGTCACGTCAAATGAATGTTCAGACTCTATCAAAATCAGTTATTCTAAAATCAGACGCAAGTGATTATACTCTAAAATACGCAAAAAATGGCATCGTGGAAACTGATATTCGTTTTCACAATTTCTATACAACTGATTATTAATGTCGTTCCATCATCAGCAGTACTACCCTTTCTGAGGCGATTCTGGCGATGCGATCCTGCAATATTGACCTCTATAAGAATTGACCGAACAACAGATATTGGCATGCATAACGGTAGAGTCATGTATGGAGTAAGAGATGAAAACGAACAACCTCTTGGCGCCCCCTTTATTGTAATCAAATGTCCCGACGAAGTTTTACAACATATGGAACGTCGTGATGTCCTTAAAAAAACGGAGACTATTAAGAACCCGATTCCTGGACATAGAATTACTCGAGTTGAAGTTCAAAGTGAGTTAGGCAGCAAATCTAAAGAAGAACGTGCCAAGCTAGTGAGTTTAGGTCCACAACAAGTCACCATAAAGTTTAAGGGTGAACCAGGCCATCCGATCTTTTTCCGTGTCCAGTTGTACGGTGTAAATCTCAAGCCGATAAGTAATAATGTGCAATTGGAATGAAACAACCTAAAAACAGTGTGAATAAAACCAATGTTTGACAAATTTAATCATGTCGCGACATTCTTTCATTCCTTTAATCTTATTTGATCCAAGTATTCCTGAAAATGCTTTTATGTATGAGTTTGAAGTTCGCAAAGTTCACCAAAAACGAAAGAAATTTGTTCTTGCTGTCTAAAAAGTCGTAAACTTTTTGCTGATAGTGACAGCATATCGTGCCAAGAGCGATTTGAACGAGTTTATTCCATCCAGCGCATGTGGAATCCACCTCAAGTTAACACCTGAAGTTTCAAAAATTCTGGAAAGCAAATTTCAAATTCGAAATGTTTTGACTGATAACTGCAGTACTTTATTTCGAAGAAACTCAAAAAAATCTTCAACAGCAGGCAATTTTATAGTAATGCAAGTACATATATAATATAATTTTAAAAAATTTTCATTAATTGCAATCAATGCGGTTGAACCAAAATTAAATCAAAGACCAAATCCATATGAAATCAGGCATGAAACTGATAGGACTTATTTCTTATAGAAGCTCAAATTTAATAAGAAATGGTCAACAAATATAAGTCAGGGTTTTTTGAAAAAATAAACTTCTCATATTTTTAGAAGGCCAACACTAATTTTTTTAATTTTCAATTTCATGAAATTTACAACAAATTTCGCAAGAAGACGATGAATGCTACCAGAATCTAAGAAGAAATCTAAACTATCTCAAATAGGTCAAATCTTATGAATAAAAAACAACATATTTCGTCCCCGAGAGGTTTTGCGCCTTCAAGAGCAGTGGCTGCCTGATTTAAAATGGATTTAATTGAATCTTGAATTTTTTCATTTTAGCAACTTGGCACCGACAAGAGGAGAGCCTAAATATTTTTTTGTTCTTAAAAATTTGAAAAAAATGTCTTTTAGATAGTAATCATTTTTAAATTAAAAGAACTGTTTCGTGGAACTTGTTTTTCCATAATTCAAAGTAAAAGTTTCTTTAAAAGTAGTAAAAGCTTGGTTGATTTTTAAAAATTAACGTTTTTTGCTACGAAGCCGTTGAAAAAATACGTAACGTCCTTATGTATTTTTTGAACGGCCCCTTCATCAAATGAAAAAAATGATTTTGTTTGATACAATTTGTATAATTTAAAATGAATATGTTTTTATATAAATAAAATACCGTTTAAAAGTTTAAGAAATAATTTATTCAATCTCATTACTTTAAACCAAAAAATTATTTCTTTTAATCAAGTAAAAAAAATTTATCTACACTAAATCTAAATTAGTGAAATTTCCCTAACTACTAATGAACTTCAACTCATTCAACGAGAGAAGAACGTGAGTCACTAAAGTTTATTAGAAAATAAATAATTTGATAGCGGAAGGTACTGACTGCTTTGTGAAAAGATTTTCATTCATTTAGGGCTGTATGTAATGTATGAAAGGTTATTGAAATGGAAAATGTCATTAATACACGGAAAAATGAATGTGGAATATAGAAAATATCATTACGAATACGGATGATACAATATTTTCTTAATCTAAGGAATTTTTTTTTCAAGAAAATGTACCAAGAAACTGGATTTAACTTTATTAAAGTAAATTTTCTTGAGACATAACAAAATTTTCTGAGATCATAATAATTTTGTATCGCTTGTATTCATACTGATATTTTTTTATCAAAAACTAATTTTTCCCGAATAGAGAAGTTTGATAAAAGATTGTGATTGTCTAACACTTTCAGCTCTATTGAAACAATGATAGGACGCACTATTGTGAAACTTCTGTTGAGGCAACGTCACCTCCACTATCATATCATGTTTACGAGCTGGTACTTTAAAATAAAATAAAAATACAAGAATTTATTCACACACTTATTCAATTTAACCTTATACATTATACACGATAAAAATGATCGGAAACGATTTTACTTCGAAAAGCATTGACAAAAAAGTTCACTAGTTGATTGGTAACTGAAATCGTGACTACACAGTTAGTAAATATTTTTAAAAATTGTCTTTACTAACATGAATTAGAGGGTTGTCTGTGCAAACACATTTATCGATGGGTTGCAGGAAAAACTTTAGCAACAGGTACACTACCGACGGATAGCGTCGGACCACTAACCGGATGACTTTAGTTAATGAGCCATAGTTGTAGAAATTTGGCCTTGTGTGGTAACGCATTTTGAACTGAGCATGCTCGTACAGATGAATTATTATTTGATGAACTTGTGGTGGTTTTGAAATTTTTATTGACTTAAATGAAAGGTTAAATCCTATAGATCACTTTTGTAACATATCCAGTTAATTTGATTTTCTGATCTCTCTCTCGTGATCAGTAGCCGGATAATGATAATAAACAATGTATTATTCAATTTCTTCATTAATTATTGTAACCTCATTGCTTGTAATTCACCTTATAATATTAGTAGTACCTTCGATGCATTGTATTGAAACTCTTAGTGTGTGTGCACGTCATTCTATCTTCACAAAAATTGTATTTTTACAAAGTGTAGTTATTTATCACATTTTTAAATATTAGTTTTACTCTATAAATAAAAAATCAAAACCCTTCCTACAGGCAACAAATTATCTTTTTACTTATTTCTGTACACATTTTTTTTTGCTTCTCATTTCAATTATCGACATGTGTTGAACATAATAACCTGTTATATATTTTCCAGTTTCACCTACAGTTTTTTCATTATCATAGAACTCACACTAACAATTTTAGGAAGTTCGATAACAACAACCATATGCTCGACGCCGTTTTTTTCTATATTTAGATTGGTTTTAATTGGATCTTTTCTAACTATTTCACCATAGATTCCTCATAGAGGAAGGTTTGTAATGACCTAAATTTCCAAATCGACTTTTTGGATATATGTTTTGATATAATTTGCCCCAAGAGGCCGAAAATGCTCTTTCAGAAAAATGTCTGAGCATGTGTGAGTTTTTATTTTTTTGTATTTACCATATCTCGAAAACTAAAAGAGCTGTGATCATGAGATCTGGACGAATTGTAGTTCCGACTGATACTCAAGTCTGATAAGATTCTGACCTAAATCGGCCATTTAGAAGTAGTTTTTTCCTGGAATTTAGAGATTTAAACAAAAATATCATGTTTACATGAGAAAATTGTTAAACATTCAAAATAAGACAATTATATATTAAGTGTATTTGCTTACATCTTCGAGATGCGCCAATCAACCTATTGTTGAACCTTTCATGACCTACCATAAAAGGTTTGATTTAAATTTAAATTAAATTAAATTGAAATTTATGTCAGAAAAACCTTTCTTATATTCAAATTGCAACAATACAATATGTAGTGTAACGGTTTTTTTTGTTCAAAAATAATAATTCTTTCTTTTTATATAAGAGAAAAACTTTTTTCATATCAGGAATGTACTGTATCTACTCTGTTTGTTTGCGTCTTCGAGACGTGTCGAATGGCTTACTGACGAATCATTTATCACTTTCTATTATATAGCAATACCAATTTATAAATTTGAAAAATATATTTTGTATCTTATTTATGTAGCTGAATTCGATCAAAAGTAACGCTCTGTTCTGATAATCCCCCCCCCCCTCTAGGTGCCTTATGTTCTTATTTATTATTTCATATATGAAATATTTTGTTCAAAATGTAATGGTTTCAAACAAAAATTTCTGTTGGTTTTAAGAAGTTGTGAAATTTCCAAGAAGTGGTATTCAAAACTAGGTTAAATTTAAGGAAATACTTTTAGAAAAAAGAATATTATTTCTAGAGCAATTGAAATCACTCTGAAATTCAGAAATTTTTAAGACAGTCCTTGTTTGAAAAATATTATTATTATTATTATATATATATATATATATATATATATATATATATATATATATTGTGTTGATCATGACTAAACTATGACTTACAATAAAAAGTATAAAAACTGCCAATTCGCGGATATGAATGAAGTTGGGCAAAAACTGAATTTGGATTCATAACAGTTAATAATTTTTATGTGAATTTGATATTCAGAATGTTATGCAATAGTTTGAAATTTCGTGCTGAACTGTAGATTGTTGTATATAAAAAAAATTAATTTCGTAATTATATTGAACATTACTTTTCACTGTGTAGTAATTCAAGAACGCGTACACATCCAAGTGAACATCTATTACCTCTTTCGTTGTGTGGTTTAATCTTAGAGCAATATGTTTACCGATGTTTTTGATTATTTTATGACATTTGACTTTTTAGACGGAACTCACGTTAACCGTAGGTTTATTTGATAGCTGATAAGTAAATCTGATAATAGATTGTATACAAGCATGCAACACTCTTAAGCTTTTTCTATTCGCTTCCTCAGTAGCGAAACGGTTCAGACACTTTCAAAAGCATTTATTTGAAAATCAGACACAAGTGATTATATTCTCGAATATGTAAAAATGGCATCGTGGAAACTGATATTCGTTTTCACATTTGCTATACAATTGATTATTAACGTGGTTCCATCATCAGCATCTTTTCTTGGATGGCGAGGCGAACCTGATCCATTACGTTCTATCAGAATTGACCGAACAGAGGATATGGGCCGACAAAATGGTAGAGAGGTCTTGGGACTGATAAGTGAAAACGATCATGCTCTTGGCTTACCCTTCAGTGTAACAATAACTCCCAGGTCAGTTTTACTTCATGCACAACAACGCCGTGTCCTCAACGAAGAGATAACTTTTCGCAACCCGTCTCCTGGAACAAAAATTACTCGAGCTGTAGTTCAAAGTTACAGAAATTCTAGACATGAAAAAGCCACACTAAAGAGTTTAGGTGATCAAGAAGTTACCATAATTTTCAAGAGTGAACCAGGAGCATCGATTCTTTACACTGTACAATTGTACGGTGTCCCGGTAATCCCCAACATAAACCATTCTTAATGTGTAAATTATAGTTGTATCTACAAAAGTATGTAAATGTCAACTTGATGCCTAATAATATCCAATTGTAATTAAGCAACTTAACAAGAGTGTGAATAAAACCAATGTTCAACCAAGTTTGTCGTAGAGTGTCATTCTTTCATTAATTTTATCTTATTTCATTAAGGATTCCTCAAAATGCTTTTATGTATGAGTCTGAAGTTCGCAGCGTTTACAAGAAACACAAGATATTTTTTTTCAAAAAAGTTTGATCTCTCTCTCAAAAAATCTTCAACAGCTGGTAATTATACAATAATGTAAATATATAATAAAAAAAAGAATTTCAATCGAAAACGATAAACGCTACCAAAATCTAGAGAAAAATCTAGAAGGTCTCAATTTATTTGGGGCTTTATATAATAAATGCAAAAGGTTATAGAAATGGAAAACGTTACTAATGCATGAAAAAAGAATTATTATCGAATCTAGAAAATAGCGTTACGAATATGCACGATACAATATTTTCTTTATCTAAGAAATTATCTTTTTTTTTTTAAATGTACAAGATTGAAGAAACTTGACTTACTTAATTGAAATACATTTTCTCGTAAAGTTTTTGCAAAATCAACTCCAAAAGTTTCAAAAATTCTGAAATACATATTTGAAAATTTGAGATATTTTGGCACATAATTACAGCATTTCATGCCAAACACCTTTAAAAAAGTTTCATTTCTCGAAAGCAATACCCGCTGGAAAATAACATTTATGCAAAACCGCAAGAAAGAATCCGCAGCATCAGGTCATTATATGGTAATGTATAAAGATATTGCAGAAAGAATTTATATTATTTAGTTGGAAAAGTTTTTGTAGTAGTAGTTATTGTAGTAGTTTTGCATTTCACAAGAGGAGAGCATAGATGTTCTTTATTATTGAAAAGTTGAAAAAAATTCTCCCAGAGAATAGTGATATTAAAATTAAAAGAATTGTTTCGTTAGCTTTGTTCGTTTTGTTTTGATTCAAAGTAAAAGTTTCTTTGGAAGAAGTAAAAAATGTTTAATTCTAAATAATGACGATCTTTGCTTCCTCAAGTTAAAGAAATGACTTGTTTGATCAAATTTATTCAATTGAGAATAAATATCTTTTTATTCAAATAAAATACTGTCTAAAAATTGAAGAAATTATTTATTCTCATTATTCGAAATCGAGAAAATTATTTGTTCAAATCAAGTTAAAGTTTTCCAATACACAGTCTAAATATAAATAATTGAAATTTCACTAATTCGATAGTGAAAACTACTGAGTGCTTTGTGAAAATATTTTAATTTACTTGAAGATGTATTATATATTAATTAACATAAGGTTATAGAAATGGAAAAAGTTACAACATTTTCTTGATTCAATTCTGAGTTTTCTCTGTACAAACAAGTTTAATAAGAGAATGCGGTAGTCTCATATTTTCAGCTTTATTGAAACAATAATAGAAGGTCGTATTGTGGAACTTCTAATGAGTCAATGTCACCTCCACCATCACATTATATTTCCGAGGTACTACTTAAGAATGAAAAAAAAAAGAATTAATTTCCCAATTAAACTATTTAAGCTTGCATTGTTCACGATAAATATTAACTAAGAAATCGTATATCAAAAAGAATCGATAATCAATGTTGCACTCAATTAGTGTTGAGCGATCGATTTTATCCTGCTAGAGAATTTTTATTTCAAGACTTTTTTGTTTAGCCGTCATTTACTTAAAAACATATTCATCTTTCCAAGTTAGTAACATCTAAACAAAAAGCGTTAAGATAAAAATTTTCTAGTAAAAAATTGATGTATTCTGTTCATTCAATGGTACGTAGTTGGAATAGAAAACGCTGCAAAATAGTTTTGTATCAATGCAATTTTTTTTTCAATTACGCTCATAAAGCTTGAACATTGATAAAGCTGTATACAAAACTAAACTTATTGATGGAGTTTACTGAGATTTCAATTTAATTTGATAAAATGCTTTAGTGAAAGCAAATAAGGACCTTATATATTCAGTTTAATCGTTCTGTTAAGCCAGGTAGTCCAGTCATTAGGACCAACAAATTTTACAATAATTTAAATAAATTTTTGATTTGATACAAGAAAATACTTCTTTTACTTCGGGAAATATTTCTTCTGAAATGAACTAAATCTTTAGTATAAGTTTTCAAACATCACCAAGAATTTTTTTTTAACAAATAAACTTTTCTTTGGCCGTATAGTATTAAACAAATTTTTCACAATTTCTTCGACTGCCCTTTGATCTCCGTAAAGATTCATCCAACTAATGATTCAAAATGTCTTACACAGTGAGAACAAAAATGTAGTAATTATTACAAAATCATTCTACTCTGCTGTTTTATGCGTTACAAAAAATGTTGGTTGTTAAAGAAAAATTATTTTTGTTAACCTACAAAATATTCTGTTATCATGACAAAACTACTTTTTTGAGTAGTTTTATGTTGTCCTTAACATCGTTTTGAGTCAATAAACCTAAAATCGGGTAAAATTGTGTTTCTTCTCAGGTTCACTGATGCTGATCAGTGATCAACACCTTTAACTGAAAATACAATTTTATGTGTGTTTCAGTTAGACACCAAATATTATTAATTGACATTTCACTAATTACTAATAAAAATTAATAGAAACATAATAACTTGATAATGAAAAATAATAATTGATTTTTGAAAATATTCCAATTTATCTAGGGTTGTATAGTAATTAAAAGAAGGTTATAGAAGTGGAAAACATGACAATACTTTCTTGACTCAATGCTACTTTTTTCGTACAGAGAAGTTTAGTAAGAGAACGCGGTGTTCTAAAATTTGCAGCTTTATTGAAAGAATGACAGGAGGCAGCATTGTGAAACTTCGAAAAACATTGACAAAAAACTTCACTAATTGATTAGTAACTGAAATCATGACTGAACAATTAGTCAATATTTTCAAAAATTGACTTTCAATAACATGAGATTGTAAATTTTTTATTATTTATTTTTGTCTCGCTGATATTTCTGGAAGAAAATTTCTCTTCCCACATGAGTCACATGAGGAATCTACAACTGAAAATTGCAATCAGGAAGCTGCACTCGTACGGCCTTCATCTACTGAGCACTGCTACCAATCCAGCTTCTGATCAGGTTTTTCTCTTACTTTGTTTCTTAACAATACCATTCAGTATTTTATCTGTGATACAATTATTCGATCGGTTCTATGTATTTTTTGACATAGCGAGCCTATACATTCGTATGTGAGTGTGAGTGTTGATTTAAGATTTATACTCGTCTCTTTTGACGCGATACTGATTTTTTTATGATTTATGTCCACTGGTGATTTCTATCGACCGACGTTTCAAGTATTTATTTTTGGTATAATTGTGCACAAGAAAGTGTCCACTCGTCCATTATATGGGTATTAGTGAAAATCGGAACAATGTGAAAATAAAGTTCTTTAGTTCAGCGTAAAACGGGATCCGTCAATCACAAAATTGTTCGGATTTTAAGTCTCAAATGTCCTAAATGCAGTTCAAATGTCAACGGTCTCAAAATGATAATTTTCAGTCTCATATTTCCACCCTTCAGCATAGGTACACTTCTAGGCATAATTCATCATTTGGGATCGAATTCAGACTTATTTTGAAGAACATGGAGTGTTGGACCGAACTTATATACACCTGATAACCTGTCAAAACAACTTCTTCGCTGTGTGTTATTTGGTCTGAACAATCAGTAATTAGCAAATTAATGACAATAATAGATATGTAATTTTTATTTTTCCTTCAGTTAACAGCAGATATCAGTAATTCAAAATGTGGTTAGCAGTTCGAATTACGATATGAAAATCTTAGGCTAGTCATGACCGACTTTGTGCGCATTGAAACCTGGGCGTTGGAAGATATTTGAATTGAGGGATTTGTACGATTATGCACAAATACAGTTTTATTCACATCAATAAATATAATTTGTTATAACTCATTTCAAAAGGTTTTATGAATAACAAGTAGGGGTGTGAAACATTTTTAAAAACCCTAACGCGGCGGGTCGTTATTTTTTTGGATCCATTCGAGCCAGGTCGAGTTTCGGGTTCGCAACCCGGCCCTAAAACCCGTACATTGACCCAAAAGTTCAATGAAAAAAATGCCTTCTCTGGAAATTCTGGAAGCCTTCGTAATTAAAAAATTTCAAATGAAACTTTCGGGATGGGTCGGGATTTCCAACCAGCTTTTGCTTTCGTGTTTTCGGGTCGGGTTGTGAACCCGATACCCGATCCAACGTCATTTCGCGCATTGCTACTAACAAGTATTAATTATATTTTGCTGATTATTAATGTTTAAAAAAGTGCTAGTTCATATTTTTTTAAGGCTATTGGACTCAAGCTCTAAACTGCAAATTAAGTCACCTCATTTTAGAAAATAAGCACTAGAACGGTATACTTTTTAGATACTAAGCAGTAATCCTTTTGTATGTAAATAGAAGTATGTATCTCTATTGAATTTTGAGGTTAAAGCTTGACTCCAACACCCTGAAATGTATATTTTTTTGAATCGTAAAAGTCCTAAGAAAGAAAACCGTCCTAAGTCAGGCCAAATCATTTTCTGAAAACATATTATGTCCCAAATACGTCCTAATAATAATATAGTTTGAACAATTCAAGGGCTTCTTTCTTGTTTTTCATAAACACATTATTATCTGATGGTAATACTTCTTAGTTACCATTGAAACTATGGATCTTTAAAAATATTTTTGAGTTTTTCGACGAAATATTGCAAACACCATTTTCTTTTCAAAAATTTAGATTTTAAATTAGCTGACTAAAAGGCACATGAACATCAAATTTCATTATTATTGGATAATTTTTCAAATTTTTGTACACCTCATTAGAGCCGCCATTTTTTTAAATCCGGATTTCATATTTAAATCCAGCTTCCCGGAAAGCCCATGTGCAATAAAATTAATTCGAATCGCATCATTTTTCCGAGTTTTTGGGCGGCATATTGGAGTCGGCATTTTGTTTTTGAAAAACTGGATTTTGAATTTGAAATCAGCTATTGAAAAAATCGTGTAAAGTAAACTTGGTTGGATTATTTCTTCGAGTGAATTTTATGCATTTCGGATCAAATTTTACAATTTTTCTCATATGCTCAAATTCTTCAGGCTTGTTAGTAGAAAACTACTAATTTGAGTAGTCGAAATATTTCTTGATAAATAAAGTTTAATAAAACGACGCGATGGTGTAAGCATTTTCAATTCTATTGAGGCGAGAAGAAGGCCGCATTAAGAAATTGTTGACGCGACCTACTCTGTTTTCATTTTCAAAATATTCCCTTGTAATTGTTTCAACAAAGTTAGAAAAAATAAGAATTTTTTACATATCATGAAGCTACTTCTCAGCAGAGTTCTCTTTTTGATTTTCAAAATTTTTTCCGGTTGCATATTTTTCCTGTTTACCGTCGAAAATTGCGATTATTTCGGAAAATATGAAAAAATTATTTGTGACGAATAAGTTTAGCTGGAATAAACATGAAATTGAGTGCCTGGAGCAGGTTATTTCAATTGTATAGACTTTTACCGAATGCAAAAGATACTTTGAGGTCTTTCTAAATAAAAATAGCTAAAATGATAATAATTACCAATGAAAATTTACAAATTCGATTAGCGAAATGTAGGCCACTAAAGATTAGTAGAAAACTAATAATTCTATTATTTAAGATATTCACTAATTCAGCAGTACAAAGCAACCAATTGCTTGATGCAAAATAATAAATTTACTTAGGACTGTATATAATAATTAAAAAAAGGTTTTAGTAATGAACAACATGAACAATAGAAAAAATTTAATAGAATGAAGCGACGGTGTATCATTCTTTACTCTGTTGAAATAATAAGAAGGTTATATTGTGAAATTATAAACGTCTCCTAGCCCGCATAAATTTACAAATATTGCCTTCTGATTATTTGAATAAAATTGAAATAAATAAGACTATTTTAAACTCTTTAAATTACAATGGATCAATGGACTTCAATGGATTTCAATTGTTATTTTGATACATATCTAATTTAAACAAATCACATAATTTAAAATCTTGATGAACCTTAAAAAGAAAAATTCGATGAAAAATTGCACCTCCAGCAGGAATAGAACTTTGGTCCTTTGAACTCTACACCGGAAAGCTATATTTAACCCTAGACCATGAATGCGAAAGAAATATTTCTTTAGATAATTGAGTAGTCATTAACACTTATGTTTGACCTGATAAGTCCCCGAGATACCTTTTTTCAAAAGGTTAGAAGAAGTTCCCTAATTACGAACATCTTGGTCATTTTTTCAAAAAAAATGTTATGAAATCATTCTTAGCATCTCTGAGCAAAAATAAAACTGGTTTGCCTCTAGAAGTTTTTTCGTATGGAGGATAAACCGTTTAGAATGTACAGCGTTACAAACAAGTATCTTGAAAGCAAAAAAAAACAATCTTCCAATCAAATGAATACTTCTCTCCGTGAATTGTTGTTAGAAATTGCGATTTCATAGAGGAAATATTTTAGACTTTTCACTTGTCAGTGGAAAATGATCCAGGTCTACAAATCGGTTATGAATTACCCTTTTTATGCAAGTTTAAAAAGAAAAGTCAGATTGACGAGAAAATTCGAATTAAACAAAAAAATTACGTAAAGCTATGATACGAAAAATCTGAAACTCTGTTTTTGGAAGATTATGGGTACCACCTATTCGGAAAAAATTGCCAGCTAAATCGCTGACATGGTTTAGCAGAATTTTTGCTGGATTAAAAAAATATCTGGAATCACCCATCTTTGATTATATTATTTTAAAAAATTTTTTGCTAGGTAGACATCTCGTCATGCAGAAAAATGTTAAGAGAGAATATATTTTGTTCTATGTTTTATGTAAAAGTTGTGTTTGTTCATGAAAATTGTATAATATATTTATAAGCAGGTAACAGAGAACTTGAAAAAAATAACGCTCATTGTTAACTATTTTTATAATAGCGCATGTCAATGCGACAGCGCATTTTTTGATAACTTGAAAATTGTGGCTTGCCGTACGACAAAACTTCATGGGCGTCAAAAGTTTAATTTTGCACCACATATTGATAAACAAATCTCAAAAAAATCTATTTTTCTCATGAGGCACGAGGGGAATATTCGAGTATTCTGGATATTTATTTAGAACTGTATAGAATAGAAAAGTTTGATAAATCGACAAGATGATGTAGCATTTGTGTCTCTATTGAAACAATAAAAAGGGCATACTTAGAAATATTTACGTGACCCAGTCTGTTTCCGTTTCCAAAATATTGCCTTCTAATTGTTTGAAAAAGTGGAAAAATTAGAATTTTTTACAAAAATAAACGCGATGGTGTGACATGTATCTTACAAGAATCTCACAAGTCGTCTCGGAAAATTGGCTGAACTGGAAAAGGTCAAATCAATGAAAAATATTTGACAACTAATCCTGAATTTCGGGACATAGAATCGCAAATAACACTATATTGAAAACAATCGACAAAATAAGTTCACTAATTCGTTAGACCATGAGATCTATAAAATCTATAATAATCTATAAAATAAATATTTTTTTGATTCAAATAAAATTCTGTCGAAAGTTTCAAAAATCATTAATTTAATTTAATTATCTTAAGTCAAGCAAATTATTTCTCAAAATCGAAAAAATTGCGAATGTACTCTCTAAATCCAAATTACTATAAGCGCAAAAATTATAGGCATCTGCCTTCGAAGCTGAACAACTCAGCCAAAAAAAATGCTAGAGTAATAAGTAAATAGGCATTTGAAAGCTGAAAGTGTTCCACGTAAATGAGCTTGAAGATGTTCCTGTAAGAAATTCTTTGTTCTTTGCAAACTGAAAAATATAAAAAAGTAAGGTATTTCGGGCACACTTATAAGAGTCAAGTTTAAAACACTTCAATATCTTCATTAGAACTGAAGATAGTATAGTTGTACATTTTTGTAATTTCAAGCAACAATTTTTTTTTTATTTCTGAAATTTGCCGACCGCAATTTGTTCACAAATGTTTTCCCCATATTCATGAATTTTCTCAAAATTTCCCCATTCCCTCTTACATAAGAAATAATGCTTTGAACTTGACTCTTTTCAAATGTGCCCGAAATTCCTTACTTTTTTTACATTTTCCAGTCTGAAAAACGCAAAAAAATGTTTAGATCAACTTTTTCAAGCTAATTCACGAGGAACACTCTCAGATTTCAAATGACCATTTACTTATTACTCTAGCATTTTTTTTGGCTGAGTTGTTCACCTTCAGAGGCAAATGCCTATAATTTTTGCGCCGATAAAATTGGATTTAGAGCGTACATTGGCAATTTTTTTTTATTTTAAGAAATAATTTGCTTGTCTTGAAATAATTAATTTAAAATAATGATTGTTCAAACTTTCGACAGAATTTTATTTGAATCAAAAAAATATTCATTTTATAAATGTATCTCGTGGTCAAATAAATTATTCAACTTTTTTTGTCGATTGTTTTCAATATAAAGTTATGTGCGATTCTATGTCCCGAAATTCGGGATTGGTTGTCTAATGTTTCTCTTTTTTTTGACTAAGTTTTTGAGCTTCAAATGCAGATGCCTATAATTTTTGCACCGATAGTAGTGAAATTTCGTTCAATTATTACGCAACGCTTTTTCTGACAATCTTTCCCCCCTCTCATACATCGTCTGTGACGCTTTTTCTATAGTAAACTTTTTACCTTCTTTACCATTGTATTCAACATCGACGTCACACTAGGTCTCATAAAATGCATTTTACGATTTTTTTAAATATTTTATGATATTAACTTTTTATTCCAAAGTCCCATCAAATAACCGCTAATGCACACGCTGATAAGCATATTTGACAATGGATTATATAAAAGCTTGGCATACTCTTAACATTTTCATATTAGTACCTATCTAATTAAAGAGAAAGAATTCAGAAAAATGTCTAATTCAGTTATTCTTTGATAAGACACAAGTGATTGCACTCTAAGATACGTAAAAAATGGCTTCGTGGAAATTGATCTTCGCTTTTATATTTGCTGTCAAATTGGTTATCAATGTAATTTTATCGTCAGCTGTCATTATCACACCATTGACATCTATCAGAATTGACCCACCAGGAAATACAGGCTCCCCTAGCGGTCTACACAGCTTTGGAGGTTTTATTCCAGGTGAAAAACTCATCCTTAATACCCCCGACATAAATCTTCCTCCAGAGCCCTTGTCAGGTGACGGTGTTTCTGAATATGATTTTACTTTCACAACCCCGCCTGGAAAAAGAATGAGCCGAATTGTACTTCAAAGTTTGGCAGGCATTCATTGTGCAGATGAACGTGTCCATGAAATGGGTTTTACTCGAAATCGCGACAAAGTCAACATAAAGTTCGTCAGTGCACCGAAACGCGGTATCCATTACACCGTAAAATTGTTCGGTTTATAAGCCAACTTGTTTATTAAATTGATCTGAAAAAAATCCGGCATAAACTGTTCTCAATGCAAAATTCATATGTATATATTTGTATATAATATATAAGTATGTAAATGTCAATCTGATACAAATATTCAATTGTATTAAAGCAACCTAACAACAATGAAAATAAAAATAATGTTCAACAAAATTTTGCCTTAGAGTGAAATCCTTTTAGATAAAAAAATAAACCAAAATTCGTAAGCATTGTATGTATAAGGGTGAAAATAAAAAAATTCTCAATATTCACTTAGTAGAGTGAGAGAACAAATTCTTGGCACATCCCGCTCGACAATCGTTGGCACCTTCTAATTTAATAGATAATACGACTGTTTAGCTCATTTTCCTTCAATGCTTGATATGCGCCATAATATTTAAGTAGAATGCATGCATCATTTATAGAGTGCTATCAAGTATTGATGCAAAATTAAATAAATTCACTTCGGTATTTAAATAAAAACTTTTCGAACCCAATAAAAATATTCCTTGGCTTTTATATTACTATAAGTCTAAGTTCATTATTACCCTATTATATTTTTTGAAAAAATGACTTTGTAAGTATTTCATGAACGGCCTCTCCTTGAACTGGAGAAATAATTTGTTAGATATAATTTGTTTAATTTGAAATAAATATCTTTCGATTCAAGTAAAATACGCTATGGAAATTTGGGAAATTATTATTATTATTATTATTATACCATTAAGCCATTTCCCTTTCGGGGTAGGCGTGACTTGCTCGGTTGGAAAGTAGTGGGATAGGTATATAGGTGTAAAGTAGGTCGTTATATGGTATAAGGTAGATAGGTATATAGGTATATGGGTTATGGTATAGATAATTTAGATTGATCTGGAGTTTTCGTGTTATTTATTCAAATAACACGTTCACTCCGCAACACTGCTCCGACCCAGGTTGCTGATCAATCTCTCTAGCGATCACCCCAAGTGAGGAGCCTCACAAAATTGTTATGTATGGTTCCCCACTTGAGCCCATTAGTATCCAAGGTCTTTGTTTCAGGCATCATTCACTCTATTGTCACTCTGCTTATAAACTATTTGTCGCCACACATTTCTGTCCTGGCATACTACTCTAGCTTCATTCACGTCCATGCATTTTTTCATGCAGGCTCTTGTATTTCTATGGCTTCTTATGTCTCTTCGTATTAGTGTCTCATTCACAGATTCTAACCATTCTTTCGGCGGTCTACCTCTGGGCATTTTGCCATTTACTTTACCTTTATACACTTGCTTGGTCAGTCGTTCATCTTTCATTCTTTCAAGATGTCCGAACCACCTTAGCTGATTTCTTTCCCATATGTCAACTAGTGTCTCCCCTGTACCACATTCTTTGAGGATTGTCTCGTTTCGTACTTTGTCCATCAGTGTTTTTCCGCATATTATGCGCAGAGGTTTCATGCCGATCGCGTTGATTTTACTCCTGTCCTTTTCTTGACAGGTCCATGCCTCGCTACCGTATAGTACAGTTGGTACGAATATGGAATTATGTATGGCCATTTTAGCTTTTTTTGATATGTTTTTATTCGTGAGGATGGATCCTGCTCTACCGATAACCTGCTTACCCTTATTTACGCGCCTATCTAATTCCCCATCTATTTTTCCGTCGCTAGTGAATAGACTACCTAGATATACGTACTTGTCAACTTGTTCTAATCTCACATCATTTAGGACAATGTTGCATATTGTTTTCTCACTTTTTCCCTCAAAAACCATGACTTTCGTTTTATTCACGTTAATTTTGAGGTCCATGATCTTCATGCTTGTGTTAAGTTTAGTCAACATTCTTTGCAAGTCTTCGACTGATTCTGCCATAACAATCTTGTCATCTGCGAAAGCCAACGCACGTACTTTGACGGTTTCGAGATCTATACCTTTTTCGTTGAAGAGGGCAGTTCTTAGACACTTATCCATGAATATGATAAATAGCCACGAGGACATAACGCATCCTTGTTTCACGCCTTGCATAATATCGAACCAGTCACTCAGTTTCCCATTTACCCTTACACTTGCTTTACTACCCGTATATATTGTTTTTATTGCTTGTAGGAGCCCTCCATTCACTCCATACTCTTTAAGGACTTCCCAAAGTTTACTTCTATTTACCGTGTCGAAAGCTTTTTCTAGGTCAATAAATGCACAGAAAACTTTCTTTCCTACTCTCAAGCTTTTTTCTGTGATCTGTCTTAGGCTAAATATCTGATCTGTACATGATCTTCCTGGCATAAATCCACTTCGGACTTCCCATATCTTCTCTTCTGTAATTTCCATTACCCTACGAATAAGTATTTTTGAGTATATTTTACTTACGGTACTTAGTAGGCTGATACCTCTGTAATTACTGCAGTTGCTTTTATCTCCCTTTTCATATATTGGTACAATAATCGCCTTTCTCCAATCGTCTGGGACTTCTCCTGTCTCGAAACAAAAATTTATCAATTCGCACAACCTGTGAGGTATGTACTCGCCACTTTCACTACTTTAAAAGAAGGAAAGTACTTGTTTGAACGAAGTAACATTTTGTTCAATATGCACTCTGAATCTGAACTAGTGCAATTTATAGAGGAAAGTACTAGTGGCTTGCTGAAAATATTCAATTTTATTTAAGGCTGTAGACAGTCATCCCACCAAAAACATTTGCGAAGCAAAAATTCTGCCACAACAACTACCCCTACAGGCATTTTTTAATAAATGCTGAAAAGGCACATTAGACATTATATAACTTGGCGGTATTATACTGAATTATCAATCTCTCACCAGTAATTTTTTATTGAAAACATTCTTCATATATCATTCAATCCCGCCAAATTTTATAATGTCTGATACGGCTTCTGCAAATTTGTTCAATAATTTCGTTAGGGCACTTTATAAAAAAGCGGCTCTACATATTTAACAGGTATTATGAATATTTTTTCCCAAATTACTTGGCCTACTTCGATTTCACAAATTGATATAGTTTCACTTGGCAGCATAAAAAATAATGATGATTAGTTTAATTTAGTGCATTTAAGTGTAGCTACCTCTTCAAATCAATAATTTAGAATTATGAATTTGTTGATGGACAAGTAATAATGTGAAAGTTTTACCTCTTTATCTGGTTTTTAAAGCTAAATGAGAAATAAACTAATAGAACTTAATAAGAACATCCAACTATTTTTAGTGGAAAGTTCTTTCTATTCAGTCGAAAAGTCTAATATTAAATTTCTTGGGAAAAATCCACCTCAAATTGACACCCAAAGTTTCAGAAATTCTGAAAAGCAAACTTCAAAAGTCGAAATGTTTTGACTATTGAACAGTATTTCATGCCAAAGCACTTCAAAAAATCTTGAACAGCAGGTAATTGTATACATGTAACAATTTGCAGTTATTGAAGAGAGAATTTGTATTATTTTATTGAGAACGTTTTTGATTAATTGAAATCCATGCGGTTGAACCAAGTTTAAATCAAAGACCAAATCCATTTAAAATCAGGAAGGAAACTGATAGGACGTCTATCTTATAGAAGACCAAATTTAGTAAGAAAAGTCAAAAGTTATAAATAAAACTCCACATATATCGTCGCCGAAAGGGTGTTGCGTCTTCAAGTGCAGAACCCGCCTGATCTGAAATGAATTTGGTCCAAAGTTGATGTTTTTTTATTATAGTATTTTGGCATTTTTCGAGAGGAGAGCCAAGATATTTTTTGTTCTTAAAAAGTTGAAAAATCTTCTCCAGGAGAATAGTTATGTTTAATTTGAAAGAACTGTTTCGCTAAGTTTGACTTTTTCGAAGTTTTCCCTAATTCAAAGTAATAGATCCTTCAAAAGAAGTGAAATTTTGGCTTTATTAAAATTTTTTTTTTTAATTGGTGGGGAAGTCGGCCTCAACGGGTCATCATACGTTTATACGCTCATATAAAAGCAACATCTCTTCGAAAATAATTGTTAAATTGTTTGAAACGCCACGTTTGGCGGCATGAGTTTGGTGCCACGACCAAGGAGGTCAATTTATTATTAATCGAAAAATTGTGTGTGTGTGTGTGTGATTTTTTATTCCGAACAATGTTTCTATTTTTGAAAAGCCTGTTCCTCCAATGTAAGCAGCAAATTTAAGGGTACAAACTGTATGAGCAGAAACCGATATTTCTGGAAGGAAATTTTTTTTTCGCAATCGAGCGCCGCATAACGAACGACATGAGGAATCTATAACTGAAAATCGCCATCAAGAAGCCGCACTCGTACGGCCTTTATCTACTGACTGCTGCTGCCAATCCAGCTTCTGATCAGGTTTTTCTTTTACATTGTTTGTTAACAATACCTTTTTGTTTATATATTTGTTGACATAGCGAGCATGTCAATGTGTATGTAAGAGGGAGTGTTGATTTGAGATTCATGCTCGTCTCTTTTGACACGATAATGATTTAATGGTATGATAAAATAAATATAATAATGACAAAAGAAAATATTGGCGTAACGCTCTATGACCTAGCCTTTATTACATTTTCCTAGTATATAATATATATATATATATATATATATATATATGTGTATATATATATACCCTGTGACCACCCATCTCACGGATGTGAGACGTGGCCATAGGTGTATTTTACCGCGGTTCTACTGGGGGCTATTGACATTTTCTTTTTAGATGGCAGTTGCTCTTAGTGGTACCCTGCGGTGGTTGTTTAACTTTTTTTTTAATTATATATATATATATATATATATATCTAGTCTATGAATCATCAGGAATTATTTGGTTCAAAATTTAATTATTTCGTTGAAAATTCTAAAATTTTGTTCAAATTCATCATTTTTGGCAACATTTTATCAGTTTTGTCGAAGATACGCTCATTTGGTTTAAAAATTCAACAATTTTAGTGCAAGTTTTTTTTTCTTGACTAGAAAATTTTATTGTGTATGAAAATTTAACTATTTTATTGAACATTTATCTGTTGGGTTTGAAAATTCTTGTTATTTCTTTAGATATTTTATCTTTTCAGGTTAAAAATCCAACTTTTTGGATAGAAAATAATTTGTTTTGGTTGCAAATTAATTTTTTTATCAGAAAATGTTACGATTTCATTTTTGGATGGCAATTTGTTTTGCTAGGCTGAAATTGATATTTTCTGGTTGGAAATTTACCTATATAATTGAAAATTGATGTTTTTCGTTAAAAGTTCATCTTTATTGGTAGAAAATTAATGTTTTTTTTGCAACAGTTCGGTTCAATATAAATCTACTTCAGTTGAAGGTTTGAGAATTTTGTTGGAATTTCACCTTCTTTGGTTAAATTCAATTGTTTTTTATTCAAAATTACATTTTTTGGTAAAAATATCAACTATTACATTTTTGGTCGGAAAGTCATATTTTTAGGTTAAAAAATAAATTTTAAGTAAACCAATTGAATTAATTATTAATATTTTATTAAATTCACCTCTTTGTTTGAAATCAAAAATTGAACTATTTTGTTGGAAATTCATATTCATGCGTGAAATATGAAACGGTTTTCTGTAAAATTCGTTTTTCAGCTTGAAACCTTTACAATTTGGTAGAAAATTCAACTTTTTCATAGAAAATTATTTTTTGCAATTGAGAATTAACTTTTATAAATGAAAATAGATTCATTTAGTTGAAAACTCAACGTTTTGTTATACATTTTCTGTTGTCTTATTCATTTATTTATTTATTTATACATGTTTTCTGTTGCCATTGTTTGTTGGAGGAGTCGTTAGGACAGATTACGTCACTCATGACTAACCTAAGACTTTCAGTACAAGTATAACAACTTCCACTCGATAGATATGAATGAAGTCGTGTAAAAATTAATTTAGGATGGATAAAAGTGGATCGTTTTGATCTGAAGCTGACAATCAGCATGATAAGCAATGGTTTCATATTTTCTGGTTTATTGCATGTTGTTGGATTTGAAAATGATATTGACTTCCGTATAATCTTGAACTTGAGTTTTGACTGTCTAGTGATTCAAAAACGCTTACATACCAAAGTAAATATCTACTCCCTCTCCCTTCATGTGGATTCATTGTCTAGACATTGTTTTTCTGTTTCTCATTGTTTTTCATGATATTCATTTTTCGGTATACGGAAGTCACGCCAACTGAAGCTTTATTTGAACGCCGCTAAGCAAATCTGATAATAGATTGTATAAAAGCGTGCAATACTCGTCAGATTTTTCATTTATTTTCCACTATTTACTTCCTAAGTAGCGAAAGAGTCTAGACAAGTTCAAAATCAGTTGTCAGAAAATCATACACAAGTGATTATACCTTCATGTGCGTGAACCATGGCGTCGTGGAAACTGATATTCGTTTCTACGTTTGCTATAAAATTGATTATCAATGTGGTTCCAACATCAGCACCCTATCCTGGAGGGGGAAACACGCTTGCACCATTATCTTCTATCAGAATTGACCCGACTGTTCATATGGGTGGCCCTGACGGTCATGGACGCTTTGGAATAACAGTTGTACACGAAGAATCTCTTGGCATCAAACATGTGACCGAAGAAGCCCAAAGCGCCACGAAGCCCTGGCGTGCTGGCACGATCGTTACACAAATTGCACAAATTCATTGCGAATATCGTGGAGCAAGAATTTTTCGAGTTGACGCTCGACCTGCGTTTGCAGGACAGCAAGTCAAACTAGGGCGTTTTGGTCCACGGTCAGACGAAGTCACCTTGGAGTTCACGAGTTCCGCGGGCCAGCGGATCGATTACTACGTAGAATTGTTCGGTTATCGTCCAGCTCCTTCAATTCCTCCAATTCCTTCAATTCCTCCAACTGGTTATCGGCATTGATCTGGAAAAACTCCAGTATAACCTGTTGATAATGTGAAATTTATAGTTGTATATACCAAAGTATGTAAATGTCAGTCTGATACAAAGTGAATAAAACCATTGTTCAACTACGTTTGCCAAAGAGTGAGATTCTTTTATTTCATTTTATTAAATATCCCCGAAAATACTTTCATGTATGAGTCTTAATTCCACAACGTTTACCAAAAAGGCAAGGAATTTTTTTTACTTTTGAAAAGTCGTGAAGTTTTCGCTTAAAGCAACTCAAAAAGTTTCAAAAATTCCGAAACAAAAATTTGGAAAGTTGAAATTTTTTAAATCAGCAGCATTTCATGCCAAACACCTCGAAGAAGTTTAATCCCTGGAAAGCATGTCCGGTAGAAAATAACATTCATGCAAAGCCGCAAGAAAGAATCCGCAACATCAGGTAATTATATGATAATGTAAAGATATTGAAGAAAGAATTTCTATTATTTAATTTTAGAAGTTTCTAATTACCACTGATAGGCCCAAAACTTATAGCAGCTCTTGCTGATAGAAAACCAAATTAAATAAAATATTGGCAAAGAACATAAGTCTGCGTTTCTTGAGAAAATCTATTTTTGATATTTTCCTATAACCCGCCGTCATTTTGTTATTTTTAAATGTTTTGTAATGTACGGCAGACTTTAAAAGAAGACGGTAAACATCCTACCATAATCCAGGACTAAATCTTAAATATCTCAATTAGATCAAAAGTTAAAGAGGCTTAGAGAAAAAGAATTTTTTTTCATCAAAGCACAAAATTCAAATACCCGTCAGATATTCTGCGGCTTTAAGTGTAGAACCTGCCTGACTTTGAGTGAATTTGGCCCAAAGTTGAATTTCTTTAATGTTGTTGTTTGGCATCTTACGAGAGGAGAGCCTAAATATTTTTACATTCTTATTCTAATGTCAAAGTATTAGTTTTATGTGAAATTTGACTTTGTCGATTTTCATCAAATCTCCACGTTTGGAGACTCCCTGAGTCTGTAAAAACGATTTTTACGAACTTGTGCTTTGGCACACTTTTTTAGGACCTGAAAAGAAAAAAAACGAGTTCGTTAAATTAGCTAGTTTGGATGGAAATTCAAAAAGTTGAAGTATTTTCAAAAATTTTAAGACCATTTTTTCCAAGATTTGGAAACTCGATGAACGACTATCCATAGTTCTCAGAATGTCGAACAATTTATATCTGGAACTTTTTTTGATAAAAAAAAAATTATCCGAGTTATAGCATTTTGAACATATAAAAAAAATGAAAATGAACATTTTCAGCCAAACTGCGCACGATATGAAAAAAGTCAGGAGAAGAAAAACGTTGCTTTTTGAAAGCCCTACAAGATAATCAAAAGAAATTCCTGAATTTTCTCGAAAAATTGAAAATTAAAGGTTTTATCGCACAAAAAACAATCAAAAATAAAAAAATTTCATTTTGCGGTCAAACTATGCAAGATACAAAAAAAAATGAATCAACAACAATTTTGCACCCAAAAAAGATCAACAAATCTGTAATAATCACTTTCTTATGGGACACGTGGTTTTGGTTTTATTTGTAAGAAACAACATTAAAAATAAAAAAATTAAGTTTTTGGAAAAACAACACAAAGTACAAAAAAAATTTATGGACAAAAGTTGCTCTTCCCAAAAAGAGTGAAAACTCGGCTGAATTTATCACCAATATTTTTTTAATAGGAGGTGTAGTTTTTCTTTTAATCCTAACAAATAACATTCAAGATAAAAAAATTAAATTTTTGAAAAACAACACGAGTGACGAAAAAAAATTAATAGACAAAAGTTGTTCATCCAAAAAAGATCTATAAATTCGTAAGTAATATTTCTTAGATAGGACGAGTAGGTTTCCTTCTATTTGTGAAAAATAAGGTTAAAAATAAAAAATTTTAATTCTTGGATAAACGACAGAAGAGACGAAAAAAATGAGAACACAAAAGTTGTTCAACCAAAAAATATCTAAAAATGTGGTATAAACTCTTGTTATAGAAATGTATCAAAAATATAAAAAAATTAAATTTTTGGAAAAAGGACCCAAGCTACAATAACATTTTATCTAACAATATTTTCCGCCTGAATTATATCTACAAATTCGCTCTGTATTACCTTAGGCTAGAATGGGTGTTTTTAGTTTAAATCGTACAAAATAACATTGAGAATAAATTTAGTTTATGGAAAAACGAGACAAGTTGCTATAAAATGTTTAACAACAATCTTTTTCAATAGTATGAAAACTTTTTTTAATTATAAAAACGAGACAAAGAAAATACTTCTGTGTAAATACCAAAGCATATTATTTGTCATTAAAAAGTTTTAAAAAATTGTCCTAGAGAATATTGATATTGAAATTAAAATAATTGTTACGTTACTTTGGTTTTTTTAATTTAAAGTAAAAGTTTCTTTAAGAAAAGTAAAAAATGTTTAATTTTAAATAATGCATTTTTTTCCCTTCGTTAAATTCAAGAAACGATTTATTCGATGAAATTTTTCAAATTGAAAATAAATATCTTGTTATTAAAATGAAATAATGTCTAAAAATCAAAGAAATAATATATTTATTCTCATTATTCTAAATCAAAAAGATTATTTGTTCAAATCAAGTAAACGTTTTTTTTAATACGCAGTTTAAATCTAAATAATTAAAATTTCACTGATTCGATAGCGAAAACTACTAATTGCTTTGTGTAAATTTTCGAATTTATTTAGAGATGTATATATTAATTGAAATAAGGTTATATAAATGGAAAATGTGACAATATTTCTGCGATTCAATGCGAAGTTTTTCTATATAGACAAGTTTAATAAAAGAATGCCGTAGTCTCATATTTTCAGCTTTATTAAAACAATGATAGAAGGTCGTGATGTGGAACTTCTAATGGGTCAATGTCACCTCCGCCATCATATCGTATTTGCGAGGTGATATTCCAGAATGAAAAAAATAAGAATTATTCACCCAATTGTTCTATTGAAAATTACATTGCTCATGATGAAAATTAACTAAAAAATTATATATAGAAAGGCATCGACAATCAATGTTGTTCTTAATTAGTGTTGAACAATCGATTTTATCCTGCTAGAGAATTTTTATTTTAACACTTTTTGGTTCAGCCGTCATTTACTTAAAACCATATTTATCTTCAACATTGAAAAAGAATACTAATTAGCATTAATAAAGAAATACTAATTCAATAGTGGAAACATCTAATTGAGTTATAAAAATATTCGAATTTATTCAGGGCTGTGTATTCGTTTTATCTACTCCGAAGTCAAATTACCTTTAATAAAAGTAAAAATATCCTTGATTCAAAAAAATTACGTTCCTCTGCTTCTTTAAATTGAATAAATGATTTGTTTCATACTATTTGCTTAATTTAAAATAAGGTTGCGTCTGGTTGAATTGTCCGAAACCCCTTTTCCAACTTCCCCAATTTTCTGAGACAACTAGACAAAGCCTTCAATACAACAGGAAACTTATTTTACTTCGAAAAATATTTTCGCTGAAATAACAAACTAAATCTTCAATTTAAATTTTCAGAAATCACCAAAAATCACAAATATTCACCTAATAGAGTAAGGGAACTAACTCCAATTTTTGTCACCAGCTGCCCACAATTTTCGGCACCTTTCTTTAATTGAATAGATAATACCACTGTTTAGCTTCTTCTGCTTTAATGATTAAATTGCGATATCATATTTACGTATAATGAATGAATTAGTTATACAGTCCTATCAAATATTGATCAAAAGTTAAATAAATTCACTTTTGTTATTGGCATGCCAATAAAAATTGGGCTGTAGTGCCAAAAATTGGTGCTTTTTATGCGTCTGAAATATTACGAAAATAGTAGCGAAAAAAATGAAAAAATGACCATAGGACATAATGAAAAGGAATGAATTACAAGAAATTATTTCATTGAAGGTTACTTTCCTAACGTTGATTTTGTTTAAACTGTGAATTTTCGGGAACCAATTATTTTTGCGGAAAATAACATTACGCTCAGCTTATCTTATAAAAAGTCTACCTATTCGGAAAAAAGTGGAACATGATGACAGTGGGAAGATTTACGGTTTTTAGTTTAGTGAATTGTATGAATTGCGGATGTTATTAACATTTTAACAGTTTTCCACATAAGCAGAAAACCTTTTTTAAGATTTTACATCTACTTGAGCAACATTTGGTTCAAATATAAATATAGGGTATTGTAGCGTAACTCGTGTGCTAAAAAATCCTTACATTAAAATCAAGATCAATCAATTGAATAAAAAAAGTGACTAATAGAGAAGTTTTATAGAAGAACTCCGCGGTAGTGTTACATTCTCAGATTTATTGAAACAATGATAGGAAGCAGTATTGTGGAAATTCTAAACAGGCAACGCCACCTCTACAAATCTATCGTCGTTACGAGCTACTGCTTCGAAATGAAAAAAGAGCAAGAATTATTTACACACTTAATCTATTTGACCTTACTCATTCTACTAGTCATTCTAGAGACTAGTCATTCTCTTTGAAAATAAACGCATACAATTTTTTATCGAAAGGAATCAACAAAAAAGTTTACTAATTGATTGGTAACTGAAATCGCTAAATAATGTGTCCTAATTTAAAAGATGAACTTTAGTTAAATAAAATGGTGATTTTTTCATTATTTCATTAGAGGGCCCATCATAATTCTTCCGATTAGCAAAAAGTGAACCACCAAAGATTATTAGAAAATTAATAATTCGATTAGTTGAGATATTTGTCAATTTAGTAGTGGAAAAAAGCTAATTGTTTCTTGTGAATAAATAAATTTAATTAGGAATTTATATAATAATTAGAAGAAGCTTGTCAACATGGAAAACGTGGAAAATAGAAAAATAGAAAAGTTTCAGTATATAATGCGATGGTTTTACATTCCTAACTCTATTTAAATAATAAAAGATTCATATTTTGACATTTTAAACGTGACGTGGACTACCTCAATTTAAAGTCATTTTTTTTCTGATTGTTCGAACAAAGTTAACAAAGATTAAATTTTTGTAGAATCTTTAAATTACAATGGATTAATGCACTGTAAGTTAATCATACATAATCAGGGTCTTTATGCCTTACTTTTCAAGAGAGTTCTGTTTTCGATTTTCAATTTCTTTTGTTATTTATTTTCCTCATTTTCCATACAAAATTGCAATTATTTAGCAAACCTTGTAAAAATTATTTCACTCCCCAGGCGGAAATATTATATATAGTTTATGTATAGTGTGAAGTATTATATATAATATTCATTTGTTTTATACATTTTTTATATAAAACAAATGAAGATTATATATAATACTTCACACTATATATAAACTATATATAATATTTCCGCCTGGGTCTGAATAAACATCAGCTTGAATACCAATGAAATTGCGGGCCCAAAAGAAGGTTATTTTAATGGTATAGCTTTTTTCCAGATGCAAAAGATACTTTGAGGTCTCTCGAAATTAAATTTAATAAAATTAAACTGATCACTAGTGAAATTTCACAGATTCAAAGATGAAAGAAAGGTTATAGAAATGGAAAACGCGAAAAATAGAAAAGTTCAATAAAATATGAACGGTAAAGTCAACTATGGAGAAATAAAGCCAAACTAACACCAAATTTTCATAAAGAGTCTGCAGTCACATATTCTCGACACATACTGCATAAATTTTATATATCTTGAATAGTCCAAACAATTTTACCATTGTTATTATCTCTGAATTTTCTTTTTTTTATACTCAATACGTACAATTTTAGAAACTATTCAAGATATGAAAAGATAATGCAAAATTTATGCAGAATCTGCTGCTAATGAGGTCGACATTAGCCTATTAGTTGAAAAAAATAGATTTTAGTGTGTTTTTAAAATTTACCATTTTATGTGATTCTGATAAGGTATCATAAGTTAATGAAGAAAGGATTTGTTTCATAGTGTTTGTTAAATTAAAAATAGAAATGCTTTTCTTTTATGAAACGCGGATTGGGTAACATTTTTAGCCTTATTGAAAAGAAAAACAAGTAAGCAATATTGTGAATCTTGCAAATTATAGGCCATGTCATCTATACCAACTTATTAATACAGGAAATCTATTTTACCATACTATATTCGCCTTAAAAATAATCCCTTTCATGATTCTGCACTCATAGAAACACAAAGAAATTCAATAAACATTACGGCATGTAATTGCTGAACGCCACGTGTATAATTTTATATCGAAAAAAGTCGAGAATATAAATTCACTGAATGAATTAATTGAAATCACCAAATAATTAGTCATTATTTTCAAAAATTGATTTAAGTAGCGATTTTTTTCTCTATTTCATTGGAGGCATTGAATTACTATTGAACGATCGACTATTTATTTCCTATACTTCTTACATTTCAAAAAAAGTTTTCACTGGAATGTAATGTTTCAGTAATGCCAAATAGTATACATGAGGAGAGAGGATCATATGAAATAATAAAATTACTCTTTCATTTCAAAACATTATGACATTGCAGATGGAGAAAGTATAATGTCAAGGATTTTTCGTACAGTGATTACTCTAACCATACATAGATTTACCCATCCACCTCCTGCTATTTAACACTAAAACCCATTAGTAATAATTCATCATCATCAGAGATATCTTGATTAACTTTCATGTCATTATCGACTCCAATTATCAGAGCGTGTTTTAATAAATCTTAATGTTACCTTCGCATCAGATATCATATAGCTAAGCTACTGTTCTAGCTATAGAATCTCCTCTGAAGCTAATACGTCTCGAAGGGCATCACTTTTTGCTTTCTACATTCCAATAGGCCCTGATAACGAAAAAGGAAAAAAGCAGATCGCGTTAAATTCGCAGCTGGATATCGCTCACTTTTTTCACCTTTCAAGGCCAACCAGCTACAGAAGTCGATCTTTCGATGATAGACTTGCAAGATCCCATGGAGATACAAGCCTGGTAACACTAGGACAGAGACAGAATCTTTATTGCTACCGTTAATTGCTTCCTCAGCGGTTATTATCGTCACGGTGAGCTCGCGGTCATTTCTCTCGATAATGTAATACGTATTACTTATGACTTGCGCAATGATATCCGCACATAAAACATGCGATATCGACATGGATACGAGAATTGGTCCAAGTGTAATGTGCTAGTAGTCAGCCAACTCTATAAAGTAACATGGGATTTAATTTATGTTTATGACACTTTTACTGATTGATCGCTAAAGCAATTTAGAGATAAAACCAAATATGGTAACTCCCAAGAGAGTAAATATGAATCTATTTTAATTTATCATATATGGAATGCACATAATATATTTAAGTACCGGTAATGGATTAATTAAGCTCCTAATGACAATCCATTTATTATGCTCATTAGCATTATAAAATCCATTATTGCTCTCGATAAATGTGAAATACTCTCATTCAGTATTAACATTGGCACAATTGGTGCTTAATTTGTCATATTTTCAGAAAAAAGTCCGTTTAATGATCGATTCAAGAACCAGCTATCTAAACAGAACTTCCATGCATCCTGTTTGTTACCCAATCTGTTTACATTCAAAATTATTTTGTGACTCAATATCACTCGCTACAAACCACGAATATCCCAAACACTATTAAGAAAGAAAAAATACAAGTCTGTTGCTTTGTGAGAAGGTATTTTCAGAAAAATGAAACACATGTATCCTTTGGTAGATGCATGAGATCATCTAGGACACATCGTGTGCCGAACGAGACTGGATGTTTGTTTAGCCGTCTCTGTTCCTCTTTAGTACCCATCTACCTGCTCGTTTGTCTCCTCATGTTTGGTCTGAAACATTGTATTAGACAAACAGCATTAATACACAATTCGTCCCTGTCTACGCGACGCATTCACAGTTATGACGTAATTTTCGTTTTGTTTTCTTATCGCGCCAGAGATAGCCAAGAAGGGGGTAATTGAAAGTTTAGTATGTGGTACGATAAACAGAGAAAATGTGTAGGGTATTTTTTCTTTTGTTTAAAAATCGTCCTGGGATAAGTAATAATAAATTACTATTGTTAGCATTCAATTTTTCGATTCAGTTCGATTCATACTTGGAGGTTAGTAGGAAGTAAAGTTGTGTCGAATTCGCCGGTCTCAAATTACATCGTGTCACCTCGTCTTGCCTCGGATAGTGCTAACACTCGGAAGAGAACACGAGTGTTAACATCATGTAGCTGTAATCCACAACCTACCCAAAACGACACTGCCGATCCTAGGTAGCCGAAAAGACGGTGTCACCTCGCGACAAGTAGGGCCAAAAATTTAAAGTTACAAAAGGTATTTTGATGAATCCTCTCCACTTTAAGCCAAAAATTCAGTATCTATTTAAAACTGGTTCAATAATATTCCTGAATCCCTAAGAATTTGTATTCGGTTGATATTAATACAACCAATGTAAATAAAAGACCCAAAAATGTAAAGTTACAAAACATACGTTAATCATTCTTCTTCAGTTGAGCCGAAAACGTAGTATCTATTTGAACCTGAATTACCCATATTGTTCTTCAAGGATTAGTTTGTTGAATGTTGCCTCCAAAATGGGTTATCTTTAGACTTAGGAAGAGGAAGTCAATAATGTTCCTGAATCTCTGCGAATTTGTATTCAGTTGATGCAAATACAACCGCAAATAATAGCAAACCGATGAAACGTTAAGCGCCTAAGCGCCTTTCCAAATGAACCGTGACACAACAATAGGGCTTGGTATGAAGTGGTGTACATGGGACAAGCTCCAGGGTATGCTTTCGCGCATTTATCGTGGATTATATTTTTATTGCCGTCTATGTGTGTACCTGGATTAGTAAGGACGTGTGCACAGCTGAGGCTCTTCGAGACCCAGCGGTCTCTCGTAAAGGGCGACCCTTCCCCATTTGAGATAAATAGAGTTGCCACAGCTTCATCTTTCCGATGGTGTCTATAACTCTATATTGAAGACGGCGAGGGCCATGAAACTTTTCATGGTCACGTGTTTACGATGAATTCCTACTAAGATGCACCTGTCAACATCACTTTTATGATTGTCAGGGTGATCGCTTATTGATATGCAAAAACATTAAAAATCTGCATATTCATTTGCTTGAATGTAAAAATTCAACAGTAATTTTTTTTTATTCTTCCCCAGCTGGAGGTTGTAGAATGTACACAGTAGCAATGCCTTGGTACCAGATCAGAACATATAGTTATCAGCCTGGCGAAAATAAAAAACAAAAGTTTGTTCGATTTGAGGGAACATGCCCCCAAAAATCTTCCACTTGGTGAAAAAGTAACTGTGTTTTTTTTTTCATTTTTTGAATGAGGGCTTGTAGACTCTCGGGTCTGTTGAAGAGTTAAAGGGTCTCTAAACGTTCAATATTCATATTTTCTCATATCATAGATAACACTTTTTTTATTTTTTATAAAATCATAAGAAGGTTTTCAAAATGTTCAAGGTTCAAAAAAGACCCTCATCAATTAGAGGACAACCCTTTAATGAACAAAAAGTGAGTGGGAATTTAAACATTTACAAATTGATAATTAAAGGGGTTATTGAAGTATTATGTAATATTTTGAAAAAGTGTACATTCAGAATTGTTATTAATAAATAAGATGATAGGACATACTTCATTTAAACTTAATATAGTTACTAAATTAAGTTTAGATTTCCACCTTCAAAATTTTCTTAACAATTATTATTCTACAAAATACTAATATGTACATACATTTTGTGTTTCAGGTACGTATGTCTCATGCACTGAACTATTCCAAATAGAATGAAGTGATCGTGTTGGTATGTAAAAGCTGGTATTTCGACAATTTCAAGCCCATTAAGTCAAAATTTATTAATTTTTACTGAATTTTTCCTATTGCATTTCATATAAAATACGTCTGAAGATGTACACAAAATATCTAAAGGTGCCATGTACCATGTGGAAGATTGAATGAACAACCTTTAGGCGTGAAGAAGTATTGTTTTTTAATATGACATATAAAAGTAATTTTATTCTTGCCTACAGAAAGAAAACTATCATTAGAAAAGAAAAGAAACTTCAAAAGATTAGACAAATAAAAACCACTGAGAAATTCGAAAAACTTCCCTCTTTATGAAAAGAAATTAATTTTCTAGATCGTTACGACTTCTAATGCAAATATTTCAGCTTTTCGAGGAAAATAATTAAATTTTATATTCATGAAACTATTTATCTAACCCAATGGCCCTTAATAAATAGGTGTAGTTACAAATTGCTTCCTTTTTTAATGTAACATGTATCTCTAATTTATTTGAAAAAATTCCAGGCGAAATTCGTTTACATATTCACTAGAAAATATTAATAAGTAACTTACATTTTATAGATTGAGAGCAGCACCCTTAAAGGATACAAACTAACACTTGAAACATTAACAATATTATAGCGGTATTTTTAGAAATTATTTTAGTGTTTTCCACAGTATTACTCGAAAGTTCTTCTAAAACAGGACATACTTTCATTGTTTTGGTACGTATACCCATTTTGGCAGTAGGGGAAAGTTGCCTAAGACGAGCCCCCTCCTAAGACGGGACACCATGAATATTTTTGTACAAAAGCAATATAGTCATCACTTACGCATGCGAATACGTGTTCAACAAAATTCTGGTTATTTTGAAGGTGTTTTTTCCTGCACTGGAAGTAAATTAACAAAAACAGAAAGGAAAAATTATTTTCGTACGTTATAGAGAACGAACTTTCACCTGTTTTAGAAGTTGTGATTTAATAACTTCTAATGATTTGAAGGAGTAAGTTATGTTTTTGTTTGATAGATAATTTTGTAAACTTTGCAACTGATACTTACGTTTTATTAATTCTTATGCTATTTGATTAAAATATTTAAAAAATTGTGATCATGCGAAATTCCTAAAACGGGCCCCGGTTAGGCTAGAGAACTGTAGGTAAAAGGGAAATCTGCTTTCCTTGTGAGTTTCCGATAGTCTCAATGGTAATGACCTAACCTCTTTCTTGCTTTTACATCATGAATAAGAAATTTTTTAAACTATGTCGCTTTTTCGATTTATATCAGTAAATTCTGGATCTGAGATGAATAATATTCGAAATCTTATAACTTCTCATAAATATTTAGTCCTTGAACTTCTTTTACACTTATTTTCTGCTAGACCTTATTTTACGCTTTATAAGGTATTTTACGTAACTAATATGTCATAAACGTAAACATTATGTTTAAACAATACGCTGCGAATAAAATTCATCAATATCTAATGTTTAATTACATAGCTTTTTTTATTTTAAAAAGGGGCCCGTCTTAGGATACCGGGTTGCCTAAGACGAGACAAATACATATTTTTTTCAACATCGAAGTTCATTGCCTTTTAAACATTTTTTGAACTTTTAAGTGTGTGAACTTTGTAAATAAAACATCAAACTATGATGCCAATAATCGCTTTTGCTTCTAAAGTTCCTTAAAATCGAAAATTTTTGGAAAATATGGAAGGGGGCTCG
Organism: Andricus quercusramuli; assembly: GCA_932178445.1. Classification (NCBI taxonomy): domain Eukaryota; kingdom Metazoa; phylum Arthropoda; class Insecta; order Hymenoptera; family Cynipidae; genus Andricus; species Andricus quercusramuli. The sequence continues at coordinate 1,114,263 of CAKNXH010000069.1, read as the reverse complement.
TCTTAGGCAACTTTCCCCTACTTTATCGAACATAGAGAACCAAGCAATTGCGGTTTTAACTAAGGGCAACAAATTCTACCAAAAGAGATGAATTTTCAAATACAAAATATGAATTTTCAACAAAATACTTCAATTTCCAATAAAGAATATCAATCAATGAAAAAAATGCAGATTCATATCCAGAATTTAGTCATTAATTGATATTAGCAAAAAAATGAAACTTATTCAAAATTAGGGAGAACCAAACAGTTGCGTTTTTAAACGTAGAAGATCAAATTTTTATACCAAAATTAAAGAATTTTTAAAACAATAAGACTAATCTTGAACAATGTAGTTTTTGGTACATTCTTTGTCACTGTGTGATTTCCTAATGAAAAGAAGTACTAGAAATGTCCCAGTTCATTTTTTAAAGTGAAATTTCTATTTCATGTCTCGAAATAGTTCGAAAATAGTCCTGCCATGAAAAAAATTTTGAGACAAAAATATTAGAAATGTACGATTTAATTTTTCTCCAAATTGGATCTTTTTTGATTCTTCAAGTATGACTTTTTTTTGCTAATTTCCAAGAATTGAAAATTCATTGCTCGTTGAAAAGAAGGAGAGTTTTCTGAATTTCTGAAGATGATTTTTTTAACATCACTCTATTATAACTTATTTATGGTGTCTATAATTTATTGGTTTCCAACCTTGGGCAATAAAATGAGGGTTTCCTACATACTTTTCGCAACAGATTATAACGCTATGACTGCAATAAAATTGACAGGTCTGCTCATAAATTTATGATATTACGAAAATCAAACGACCATCGATTTTTATGTTATTGCATATAATTATTACGTATTTGTTTTGATTATAAAATTATATTCAAATATCTTAAATGTCTCTAATTTGATGTGAAGAATGTTTTTCTATTGTTGTCACGTCCTAATGATCTGATCAGCTACATTTATAATTTCATAACAAAGTCTATTTCCGTATTATTGTTCTTCAATTTACTTAAATATTTCTAGCTAAGTGGGATAGGGATAAGCCGAATGAATTAAAATGAAATGAATTTATTGAGGTTTATTAAATAGAAAATTTGGAATTAACTTTGATATGCTGCGTATGTGTGAATTTGGGCTCATGAAATCTTCAGTTCTTTTGTTCAATGCATGGAGAAGAGGTTTGCCAGGTTTTTTCAGCATTGAATCATAATGCCTGTTAAAGATCTATTCTTAGCACCAAAAATAGTTATTTGAAGGGACATCTAAGGTTGTCTGCGTTTCACATAGATTTCCTCAAGATCCTAGGACCTAGATGGTAGAAAACTGTCGGAATTGGAAAACTTGGTGACATCTTGAAGATTTGCAGCTTCCTTAGGTTACAGGTGGTTGGACTTATAAGGATCAGTCACATTTTAAGGTTTATAGTTTATCTATTCATCCTATTGTGATTTCTGCTACAGACAATCAGTCCATCAGACCATCAACTCTAAAAAAGCATCCAGAGCAGACAAATGCCACTTTCATTGCTCTCGGCCGCTGTTTGAGCAAAACTATGAAATATACTCAATTTTGTGCCTACTACAACATCATAACAAGAGATTTCAAACATAGAAAAAGTTTTAAAAACATAGTAATAGAAATAGTCGCTGGAAGTGACTTTATGATAGAGATCGAAAAACTGATTTGCTCTAGCACCATGGAATGTGCAGTCGAGTCCTTGTCTATTTATTAGAAAGCCGACGGTAGCTACACATAGTTATGTGTACCGATACTGCGACATTTAATGTGGATATGCCTACCAACAGTGTAGCAGAACAACTTACCACGCGTACATTTATTATCCAAACGTTTCGGTGTGGGGGAATAAGTAGTTGCAAACGCGGGCGCGAAAGGTCTCGCTGCTGATATAACCGGGTTCCCTTTGTTTCCTCGTTCGCGATTATGCGCTGGGAAACTGCTTTACGTACTACATGCGTACATACAAATGCGTACGACTGAACCTCGAAGCGCGACGCCAAGCGCGATAACCACGGCTACCAAAACGATAAACGTAATGCAACCGCGATGAATTCAACTGGTAGGCTTATCGTCGGCCATTGGTCAATTCCCCCTGCTTGGCACTCGTGGGCGACAAGAAAAAACAATCACCTAGATTTGTTTGACAAAACGATTGCTCCACATTTGACCAGCAGTGTAAAGTTGCCACGCTTTCATGTCCATTGATACGAATTTCAAACAAGTGGGCAGAAAAGACAAGAGTTTGCTTCTGGCAAAAACAGGAGTGAAAACATACTCGAGTATTCCACCCGGATACCATGACAAATTTCTTAATGAAAACACCTAAGGCGAATATTCCAGCTAATGGTTTAGACCCAAATTCTTCCAATTAAGCTGACTTGAAGAATCGAAAGAGTTATTACATCGCCATTTGAAATGGATTGAGGTGGCAAAGGTGTTCAATTAAATTGCAGGTATTTTTGAACAAGGGGAACAGAGGGAGGTCCGGAAAGATCAGCCCCTGGCTAAGGACCTGCACGGCTCGTGTTGCAATGCCAGCGTTGCTTTATCACTTTTTCGAATCTGGATGCGTTCAGCGGTTCTATCTGTTCTTCAGTTACTTTGTAAGCGCGTACATACCACTTTCTGATGCTTATATATGTCTGCAAGATCGAACGTCCCGACATAAGCGCCAATTGTATTTATCAGACCGATTTCAGAGGCGCGGATCTCCAAATGCCTGAGTGCAGGTAGCGTTATCCTCCTTCTCACTTCCAATCGTCTTCTGTTTGTATATTTTCTTTCTCTCTCGATGTTGTACACAATGGTAGTGGATCGCCTACATCATTCCGTTGGCCCTCCGCCCTCGATAACTCCTTGTAGAGATTCAGCGTTTCGCGAATGGTATCGAAAATCCTCCGCGACAAGTGTCTAGAAAAGTTTATCTCTAAGATTAATACCAGTAGGCTGATCAGCTACATAAAAGATGCGATTCAAGTTAGGGGCCGTGCATTAATAATGTAAAGTCTTTTCCCTTTTTTCAATTCATTAGAGACAAATGTATAACAAAACAAAAAAAGGGAGGAAAAGAAAATAGTCGACAAAAACAAACCTCTCACTCTTTTCTTATCCCTTGTCCGCCTTTTTTATACTACTAGGGAATCAACAAGTTTTGATATTCGGAAGTCTAATTTTGATTTTTGAGCTTTCTGGTGTACTCCTTTCGGTGCATAAGAGAATTCGTAAAAGAGAATAATTCATTACGATCTTAATACAAATTTTTAAAACTGAGATACGAAGCTCAAGATTCGTTCCAATCTGCAGGGTTGCATATGGATACCATTAAGATTTCTTTTAATTGAGGCATAAATATTTACCTTAATTTAGCAAAAAATATCTGTTTTTCCTTCAAATATTGTCAGAAGGATGCTTATAAAATCTTATAAAAATGAAAATAATATATATAATATAATATTAATAATATTAAAAAAAAAACATGGTAGCTCTAAGAAAGCATCCAGAGGCGACTGGTGTCACCTTCAACACTCACGGCCGCTGTGTAAGGATAACAGCGGCAAAGCCAAACTGCAAACTACATCATGCTTCTAATTTTGTACCTACAACATCATCGTAAATGATTTTAAACAACGTATTGAAATAACTTATAACATCCTGATCTCATCAGTCACTTGACTTAGTCCGTGGCTATGACGAAAAACCGGGTTCATCCGAGAAAAAGTATGAAAAAAAAATAATATTAAAAATAATATTCAAATTTTCAGAAATGTTTTTTTATTATTATTTTTTTAATTTGAAAGACAGAATAATCTGAATAGATTGGTTCTGAATTACCTACAAATTTTTGAAACTTTTTTTCTACTCGAAGCAGGATTAGGGAAGAAACTATTGAACGAAGAAGTATTGGAAACAGTGCAAGAGACAAGACTTTCGTCCAGGTTCATAAAAAGACGGTATGAATATCAGAAAAAACCTTAACCATTTCCAACTACTCTCCCTCTAACCATGATGTACTAAAAGGAAGCATACGTTCATGATAATTATTATGCAAAGAAATCAGTCTTGCATAAAGTGGTAAAAATATTCGAAGGAAACCTCTGACATCTGAATTCAACGTATAGGGAATCTAAAAAAGTGTTTCGCTTTCAAATTGCGTACTTATTCAAACATACTGAATTTTTTAGGTGTGAATAAAATGAACAAATTAACCTTCCCATAATCCGCGACGTTTCTTTCCTTTGTCTGCCTTAATTAACTTTTACTCAGCTATGAAGCAGAAGTGTTGAATGGCGGGAAATTTGAATATCAGCCGGAAGCTAGCATCGCTTCATGCAACAACGAAAGCGCAACACTGCAATACTGCATGCAATGCCCGGAAAGAGTGAAAATGTTACTCTTTTCACGATTAAACAATTTCCTTTCACTCGGCGTGTCTGGTTACCGAATCACCAGCACGAAACTCCGTGAAAACAGGTCACGTTCCTCTTTACGAGATGCTCGTGATATTTGCTCACCACAAAAAAAAAAGAAATGGGCGGGATACGAGTCGCACTCGATTGACTTTTTATCGCAGCTCGAGAAAACTCTTAAAAGATAATATTCATCTTTTTTTATCTGGCACGTAAATGGTTAGTTTTCGTGCCCTAATTCTACGTTCATCAATCAAATTTACATAATTGAAGTTTGGAACAAAGTGAATCTACTTTTCACTTACTTTACGCACCCTGTTTATAATTTAGTTTAGTGCCAGAGGTAATTGTTCGAGAATTTTACAACGTATAATAAAAACACACTCCATCAATATGCAAATTGGCTTGCAGGTGTTAAATGAACACTGAACCCGATGTAGTAAAATATTTTAGCTCTAAACGTTAAGCTTGATACATTGTATGCGTTCAGGGACCACCAATTTTTGGACAGAATTCCTGAAGGATGATTATCGTGTGCGAAAGTTCTTGTCAAACCCACTCTACTGGGAGCGCGTTACGATCCCCAACGTGGGTTTTCGACTGGGTTTACTTAGCAGGACCAACTATAAAAGATTAATTTTCAATCCAAAAGGACGAATTTTCAACCAAACGACTGAATTTCCGACCAAAAAAGGTGACTCATAAAATAAATGAATTTTCACACAAAAATGGAACATTCAACATAATAGATGGATTTTTTCCCAAATAGCTGAATTTTGAAGCTACAAATATGAATTTTCTACCAAAAGACGAATTTTCAACAAAATAGTCTAATTTTCAATAAAAATGATAAGTTTTTAACAAAAAATAGAATAATAAAATTTTAAGTTGAAGAAATAATTTTTAACAAAGAAAAACAAATTATCAGCCAGTTCAATTCAACGAAAAATACCAATTTATAACAAAATAGTTGAATTTTTAACCTATAGAGATAGATTTTCAAGCAAAACGATTAAATTTCTACGTTAAGAGGAGTTTTTAACCAAATAAATGAGCTTTCAACTAAATAGTTGAATTTTAAACTAGAACATATAAGTTGTCAACCAAAATTGGAATAGTTGAATTTTCTGTTAAAAGGCTGATTTTTAACAACAAATAATTAACTAACAATCAGCCGAATTCAACGAAAAAGACGCTTTTTGAACAAAATAGTTGAACACTCAACGAAATATATAAATTTCCAACAAACAATATTATTTGTATACCTAAATAGACATATTTCCGAGAAAATAGTTGAGTTTTCAAGCTAAAAGTCAATTTTTTCAGAAAAAAATTGCCTTCTTAACCGGGAAACAAAAATTTTCCACGAGAAAGTTAATTTTCAATCAAGGAAAATGAAATTTCAACGAAATAATCAAATTCTCAAATAAATAGTTTAAATTTGAACCAAATAGTTCAATGTTCTATCGAAGTAGTTAAATTTTCAACCAAAAATAAGAATTTTCAACACAAAAGTAATTATTCAAAACAAATAGTTCCTTTTTCTACAAAATGTTGAATTTTCAACGCGAAAATGTGAATTGTCAACAAAAAAGATAATTTGCGAGTTAATAGCTGAATTTTCAACAAAAATGGATAATCTTTGGCCAAAAAAAAGTGCATTTTTCACAAAGGAGCCCAACTTTAAACTGAGTAGTTGATTTAAAAAAAAAACGATTTTTCAAAAAAACATTTAATATCTAATATTTGAACAAGGAAAAAGGTTCCAATTTAGGCTGTGTCCAGTTGTCCCGTAAAATGAGTACATTAGTCATCCCAAAAATTCGGGTCGACTAGCCAAGCTTATGGAAAATATTGGACTAGTCATACCGAATTTCGAGACGAGATACTTTGTTTAATTTTTAATCAAAAACATTTGAATTCAACGTAAAGAGATGAATTTTCAAGAAAATATTTGAATCCTTGAACGAGAAAGATAATTTTAAACCTGGCAGTTGGATTTGAAAAAGGTGAATTTTCAACAAAGAAGATTAATTTTACGCCAAAGAAGGTGAATTTTCAAGGAAATATATAAATGTTCAGCAAGAAAAGAAAAATGTTCAAACAAAAATAGAACAGTTAAAATTACATTTTCACTTGAGAAAATTAATTCTCAACTAAAAACAAAAACTAATTTTTAGCAAAATAGTTGAATTTTAAACCAAAGAGATGATGAATCTTAAAAATGTATATGAATTTTCAAGAAAAGAGTTCAATATTTAACCGTCAAGTTTTTTTCTACGAGAAGTTTCATTTTCTACAAAAATATAAATTATCAGAAAAAAACACATTAATTTTTCATGAAGTACTTGAATTTTCTACTAATGACATGAATTTTTAACCAAATAGTTGAATTTTAAATTAAGAAAGATAAATTTTCAACCAAAAATGGAATATTAAAATTTTTAATTAAAAAAATTAATTTTCAACCAAAACTCAAACGATTCTTCAACAAAATAATTAGATTTACGACCAAAGAAATAAATCCTCAACAAAAAGACTGCATTTTTAACAAATTCAAGTTTAAGCCATTAGTTGCATTTTTATAGAAAAATGATGATTTTCTAACAAAATAGTAGCATTTTTCAAATATTAAATAAATTTCCAACCTATTCTAACAATTCAGTTCAAATTAAAGCAGAAACATTGGGCAAAAGGTTGTTCGAAGAATTGTTCGATTGACGGTGATATAAAATTATATTTTCATTTCGTATTTGAAAATTATCGCAAAAGGGAGGGATGAGTCAAAAATTGCTGAAAATAGAATCATGTAATTTAATAGTGGCACCTTAACATTTTTTCAAATCTTGCACAGTTTGGCCGGAAAATAAATCAAATTATTTTTAATAACGTTCGGATACCTCCCAACTTTAAAACATGTTTCGAGGGTTCCTTTTCCCAAAAATATAAAATAAATTACTTGTTACGCGATTTGCACAATTCTCTTGAAAAATGGTCACCATCCGCAGGTCTGAAAAAAAACTATGAAAAAATAAATGACTGAGCAAATAAATAACTTATTGAGTTATTAAACTGGAAACCGTTGGTGAGTGTACCACACGCGACGATGTGCCATCAATCGCGAGAGTGATAGAAGAAATTGCAACGCAAATTGAGCACGTGTGATCCAACCTACGAAGGATCTTGGTCCACTCAAGGTGAATTACTTTGCGTAAATCTCCGTTATCTGGATCATCGGGCATTCGTCTTTCGAGTTAATCGATACGTGTCAGGCGTCAATGTCGCGCCAGTTTACCGCCTGGGTACCCGGGAGCGCGCGGCGCGCCGCGCCGTATCGACTCCCATTAATGTATTCAAATGAGATTTCGTATAAACAAAAGGGAGGTCCGCCGCCTAAGTAGCTCAGGCGTAATTAGTTTTGGCGAGGAGTTATGGCTCAGAACCGGGCTCAGAACCCACACCCCCATAGCTTCACGGCCACTTACAAACTTATGAGTGCATAATATGTTGCGTCTGCGCTACACATGCTCCTATTACAGGGATCATTCTGTCCCTTTTTTCCCCCTTTCCTTTAAATTTTAAGAATCCATTAAAACACATAAAATCGAGAACTTTGACCCTTTCCACCCCTTTTTTGCAAAGGTTTAGTTTCATTTTTTAAGAATCATAAACAGAAAGTCAAGACCTTGGAAAAAAAGATGCTTCAAAGATTCTTTTTGATGAAGATTTCAAATATTTTCTAAGCGATTTTTTTGCTACTCATATCAAATTTGAATCGAAACGATTTAAATTCCATTGCCAACCCAACAGTTGAATTTTCCACCAAATTGTTAAATTATGAAGCCAAAACAACGAACTTTTTACAAAACAGTTTAATTGTCAACCTGTAAATTTAAAAATCAAAAACGTAATTTTCAACAAAAAATGTTTAAGCGGACAATATGAATTTTCAACCATGAAGGTATTTTTTCACCGAATAATTGAATTTTCTACCTAATTATTGAATTTTTAAAACAAAAAGGCGAATATTCTATAAAGCAGTTTAATTTTTAACGCGGAAGTGGGAATTTTCAGCAAAGAAATCAATTTTTAACCAAAATTATCATTTTAAACCAAATAGTCGAATTTTTTGCTCAAATAGTTGAGTTTTTAATACAGAATTGTGAACTTTCAAAAAAGATATGAATTTTTAATCCAATAGTTGAATTTACAGTCTACAACATAAAGTTTCAACAAAACAGTTAATTTTCAAGCGAAAAAGACCAATTTTCCAGAAAACAGTTACGTTTTGCAGCTAGAAAATAAGAATTTTCAAGAAAAAAGTTGATTTGAAACCAAATAGTGGAATTTCCTACCAAATTGTTGAATTTTCAAGACAGACCCATTTTCTAAAAAAAAGTTTAATTTACAACCTGAAAATATAAGTCTTCAACAGAAAAGGTAATATTCTACCGAATACTTGAATTTTCAACAAAACGGTTGAATATTTAATAAAAAAAGATGATTTTCTAATAAAATGGTTGAATATATAACAAAAAATTAACGTTTCTACCAAATAATAGCAGTTTTGACAAAAAAGATGAATTCTCAACAAAAAATGTAATATTTTATATTGAACCAAAAAAAAACTTTGATTATTAAGAAAAAATAGTTGAATACAATAAAAAAAAAATAATTTCCCACAAAATAGGTACATTTTGAAGCAAAGAGATGAATTTTCAACTAAAATGATGGACCCTCGGCTGGAAAATTTATTTTTATAAAAGTTGTTCAACCCAAAAACATTTATTTTGAATTAAAAACAGCTGAATTCATCCATAAAATATGAATTTCAAATAAGATAGTTGAATCTTTAACACAAACAGATTAATTTTCAAGAAAATATTTTCGTGTTTAATCAAGAAAGATTTATTTTATCCCAAAACAGATTAATTTTTGAACCAAAAAGAAGAAAGTTCAGCAAGGTTGTGGAAATTTCAACCAAAAAATATTTTTCAGTGAAGAAAGAAAAAAAATTGTCAACCAAATTCTTGAAATTTGATGGCAAAAAATTTATTTTTACAAAACAGTTGACTCGTCACACCAAACTTATGAATTGACTGAAAAAAGTTATTTTTCAACCAAGTAGTTGAATTTGCCACCAAAAAATAAAATTGTTAACAAAAATAGATGAATTCTCAGCGAAAAATGTATTAGTAGACTTTTCAACCAAAAAGAATGAACTTCGAACCAAATATAGTTTGATATTTTATTGGGTTCTATTAAATCAGTTCGCATTTAGGTGGAAAAACGAGAAAATGGGAAAAAGAGGGGAATATTGGCAGAAAAGCTGTATTAAATAAAGAGGAATTTTGATTCATGTTTAATACTTTTAAAATATGTAAGGAAATGCGTAAAATAGAAAGCTGCGTATTCAAACAAATCTTTATCCTAATTATTTCTATTTTTTATCTGGCATTAAAAAATGTTTTGAACATCAGCGAATTGTAGTGTTTGCAAATAACTATTTTTGTGGTTTTCAAATTAATTCTTTCAAGGTTACAGAAAAAAAAGTTCAACAACTCAGGGTTCTGTATTGAAAATAATGCACTAGAAAAAAAAAATGAATGAAAAGAAATCAAAAACTATCTACTGATAAAAATACATTGTTAGTCATTGAAGCGTGAACATTTTTTAATTCTGTTCCCTATCAATTTTCCAGTTATTAATGTTTTTGATTTTTCTTCTGATGTATTTTTATAAGTCTGAAGTGCTGAATTGTTCACCAGATTTTTACAAGCCAGAAAAAAACATTTTCACGCAAAAATCACTAGAAAACTTGCTAAAGAAAAGGCGCTATTGCTAGAATGCAACTTGGTTCAATATTCGCGAGATACCCATGATATAAAAAGTTCTTAATAAGAAATGAAATAATCTTTCAATACCTTTTTTTTTAATCGCCCTCTATTAGTATAAAACTGGTCGCACGTATGTCGCACTTTTCGAAATGAGGCGATATTCCAATCCCTCTACGCCCCTCCCTTCCTTCCACTGGAGCCGGCAAATAGCGCAGTGGCTCCTGCAAGAACCTTGTAACTCGATAGGGGGATCATCGGCTCCTGCTCAGACATATCCTCTCGTCCTTTTTCATTCGCTCCGTCGTCTTCGAATAGTCTACAGTAGCTTCTTTGACGATTAAATTTTGCCAAAACAAGGCTGAATTTCGAGGATGAAGTATCCTGTCCGATGACTCCTGTCGCGTACATTCGATATCTTTACAGAAACACCTTATATTACGCGATAGGCAGGGCTTGGACTCACGCCAGTATTGACACTACTTTAAAACTTTTTTTAGCGATGTCATTATTTTGCCGAACTTTTGAAAAAAATGACACGAATGCTAGGGGTATGTAGTAAAGGTTGGCATCGGCTTTGTTCTTGGCCCATAACTTTTTCTCATGAAAATATTTTTGGACCTCCATAACATAATTTTTAGGGTCCATTAGAGAGCTTACTTTTTGTGAACAAAACATATAAAATTATGCTGCAAAATAATTTTTGCAACCGATTTTCGGAATTTCTTCCAATCTGCCTAAAAAAAAATGAGTACAGCACTCCCCAACTTTCTTCTCAAATTGGAGTGCCAGATTCTATAAAGGGCCGTCCTCAAACTTTTTGTCCTATTTCCAAGTCAATGTCTGGTAATAAAGCTGCAAAAAATATAAAAATGAAATCCCCTTTTTGGTTCAAAAAAATTGATGATACGCTCCTCATAAATTATTGTCAGCATATTCATCGAATACGTCGCATAACAATGACTCGTATGAAAAATTCTCCCGTGACTTGCGAAATTTCATGACATAATAGGCCAGTGATTCGTGTCGCTGTGGGACATTTTTTCCCCGGGTACGAGAAGGGCATCAAATTGAAACGTCTTCGACAGTCGAGATCTAAAGTTGCGTTTCGATCATCCTTCAGTGGGGTATACGCTCTTTCATTTTGCCATGTCATTACCTTTGGTTTTCGGAACCGTAGTCAAAGGGGAAGGGTACTTTGGGTGAAAACCGAGATTTTATCTCCCAGCCGCGAGCCGCCCGTTTCAGTTATCATCGGTGTCGATTTTCGAGTCCTGTGATTTTTCTCAGTAACAGCCAGGACGAATTTGATGACGGGAGATATTATTTTACACAATTCAAAAGGGGGTATTGAGTCTTCTACTCTCGTTTCAGGCATCAAATTGCTGATAGAATCGATTTCTTTTTTTCCTTTTCGAGATATTGATCCCCATGTCACGCTGTAAAGGGCATGTCACTTGATTGGCGAGATAAAGGACTTACAAATTCGACCATAATAGAAACCGAAGAACATGAAACTTTCCCAGTTTTAAAATTTATTTTATTTTTTTTGCGGTATAGTAAACCCTAGGATATGAAACTGATGCATATTATTATTATTATTATTATTATACCAATAGTTCATATACCTTTTGGGGTAAGCGTGACTCACTGAGCAAAAAACAAACAAAAATCAAATTTCAACCAAAACTGGAAGAGTTCAGTTTTCAGTTGAATAAATTATGTTTAAATAAAAAAATTTCTAGCTAGAAAAATTAATTTTTAATAAAGGATTTCAACTTTCAACCAATAAGATGAATTTTTAAACAAAAAGATTAATTTTCTACCAAAAAAAAAAAAACGAATTTTCGACTACCAATAAAAAAACGAAATTTCGACAAATTAGTTAAATTTTCTATGAAAGATGTGCATTTTTATTCAAGGAGATGATTTTTTTGCAAACGAGTTGAACTTTCAACGAAGAAGGATTCTTCAGCAAGAGAAAAAAAAATGTCAACCAAATTGTTGAATTTTGAACCCAAAAAGACAAATTCTTAATAAAAAAGCTTAATTTTCAACTTAAAAATATAAAGTTCAGACAAAAAAGTTGATTTTAAACAAAAAAGTTGAATTTTCTAACAATTTAGCTGAATTTTCAATCAAAATGAATGCTTCTCTAATAAAATTATTGAATTTTCATCCATATAATACACTTTCTATACAAAAAAGATGAATGATCAATCAAAGATGTAATACTATACTTTTCAAGGAAAAAAATGAAATTCTGGATGAACAAAAAGTATTTCTATTGTGAATACAAAAGGTTGACTTCAACCAAAAAGATGTATTTTCAACCAAATAGTTGAATTTTCAACTAAAAAATAAATCAATTTTCAGCCAATAATTGAGAAGTTAAATTTTCAATTTAAAAATTAATGCTATACAAAAAATAATTTTTTTCAACCCAGATTGTTAATTAATCAACCAAAAAAGATGAAAATGTAACCAAATTGTTCAATTTTTAAACGAAAAAGGTAATTTTCAAGCAAATACTTGAATTTTCAACCCAAAAAGGAGAATTTTTAACTCAACCGTTGAATTTTCAGCCAAAGAAATGACTTTCTAATAAAAATGTCTGAATTTACAAACAAATTGTAAACTTTTTATTCAAAAAGATGAATTCTCAACTAAAAAGTACAACATTAGGATTTTTAACAAAAAATAATTAACTTTGAATCGAAATAGTCGGATTTTTATCCAAAGAGATGATTGTTCAAATAAAAAATATCAATTCTCAACCATTACTGGAATAGTTCACTTTTCAATTGAAAAAATGATTGTTTATCGAAGAAGAAAGAATTTTTAACCAAATAGTTACATTGATAACCAGAAATGAATCTTCAACCGAAATAGATTAATTCGACAAAACTAATGAGCCGAAAAGTGAGGTAGATCAGATGTCTGGTTTTTTAATTTTGAATCTCTTTCATGCTCATATTGCATACAATTATCCATGATAAAATAGATTTCTGTTCGATCTTAATTTGAAAAAAAAGAATTTTTAACAAAGCAGTTTTTGTGTAATGAAGTGGTTGAAATTTTAACAACAACAAAAAAACGAAGAATTCTAAACGAAAAATGTACAAGTTGATATTTCAAAGAAAGAAAATCATTTTTAAATCAAAAACAGTTGAATTCAACCAAAGAAGACGAATTTTCAACCAAATAGTTGAATTTAAAACCCAAGAGACGAATTTTCAACAAAACTGTTGAATTACCAACCAAAAAGAATAATTTTGTAACAAAATGGTTGAATTTTCAACTGAATAATACAATTTTTTGTCAAAAAAGATGAATTATCAGTTAAAAATATGATGCTAGACATTTCATCCAAAAGTAATTATCTTTTTCAAAAAACACCACACGAAAGCGAATACTCAACCATGGATATTAATCTTCTTTTTTTCGGAAGGTGTTGCCTTGGATTTACGGAGTCTATGTATTCATCCAGCCTTAATCATTTTTCCTTTTAAAAAAATGTTGGAAATTTCTTCGAACGTTCAGTTTTGAAATTACAACGTGAATGTAGACGATTCTGACTTGGATGTAGCATAATTACTGACACTCGAAAGTAACTACTTATGAAAATTCATGACAGGCAATTGATCCTGCGAATCGGATCATTCTAGTGTGCAATATGCAGATCCGAAATCAGTATAAAAGCTTTGCATATCATTTTGATCCAATTTTTGCCTCAAATTGATCAACTCTCGTTCACTGTGTGACGTTTAGATTTTTATAATATAGCATCTGTCAAATTCAAATCTGCCGTGACCAAGACTTTTAAAAGTATATATAATAAAACCATAAACTTTCAAGAACTTTCACGTCGTTAGTGGTTTAATTTATAACCCTTACAACCTCTAACCGGCAGTTCGACGAAATAGTCAATTACACTAACGTTTCATACTGAGCTATACGTAATAATGGCAAGTAGGTAATCACATGAATTATTTCAAAAAGGCGAGTATTAAGATAGTTTATCAGAGGTTTTGCGTGACTTACGAAACGACATCTGACACTTGGAGATCGTTTACGAGTCATAAGGAATGTCTTAAAAATCTGCTCGTAACCAAAGTCATAATCGTAAAGAACCATAAACACCTTTTTGTCTTTCATCGCGACCACTTCAGCGTGGAGGGCAGAATGCGAGTCGACCCTCCAACAATCTAACTATAAAAAATTAATGCTTGTACGTTAGCCTAATTGGATTGAGAAGCAGTGCCATAAAGCTTCTAATGAGTCTACGTAAAGAGATTCTCCCTTACCATCTGCTTCTTCCGGGTCGTCATTTTCTACCCATTTCCGCACTTTATAGAAAGAATATAAGATTATGAGCCAGACTATTAGATGCTTTTACACATGCGTTATTCGATTCATGTTGAAGAATGGATGCAAAAATCTTCCTGGCAGGCCTGCCAGAAAGATTTTTGTAGCTGTGTCAAACATATCAGTGTAATCTATGGGGCCACACATAAATTATGTGAAGTTTTTTTTTCTGAAAATTTAAATCACGTACCTCCCTTTGTTTTGGTCTATAAGTTTACCGCCCCCATCCCAAACCCAACAACACAAGTGATATTCGATTCATGTTCAAAAATGGATGCAAAAATCTTCCTGGCAGACCTGCCAGGAATATTTTTACACCTATGTCAGGTACATCAATGTGACCTACGGGAGCATGCGTAAATTATGCATAATTTTGTTCTGACATTTTGAGACACGTACCTCCCTTTGTTTGGTTCCGTAAGTTTTACCCTCACCCTCCCCCTTATCTCATGTGATTTTTGGTCAATTAATTTTTTTCGTGAATTTAGTCATTTCTCTTCATTATGAATTAACAAAGTATTTTGACTTGCAACCAAGAAGTTGAATTTTCAACCAAAAAAGATAAATTCCCAACAACAAATGTTATAGGTGATATTCCAACCAAGAAACAATTTTGATTTTAAATCAAAAATAGAACCAAAAAATACGAATTTTAACAAATTGGTTGAATTCAACCAGCACGATGAATGGCCCACCAAAATAAATTTTCTACTGAAAAACATGAATTCTCAACCAAATGCATACATTCATAACCAAACAGTTGAATTTTCAACCAAAAAGTTAACTTTCAACCACATAATTAAATTTCTAGTTAAAATTACTTTTCGGACAAAAAACAAATAGAATTTCCATGAAAGTAGTTCAATTTTCAAACAAAGGGGATTAGTTTTCTACGAAAAACATTTTTGTTAACAAAATACATGAATTTTCAACTGAAAAGTGAAACTTTCAACTAAAAGCGGTAATGCTACAACCAACAATGAATAAGTTAAATTTTTAGTTCCTCTAGCAATTATTTATAAAATTAATTTTCAACCAAAGGAAATTAAGGTTTCAACAAAATAATTGAATTTTCAATGAAAGAACTGAATTTTGAACAAAAATTACTAAATCTCTAATTTACAAAAATTTAATGAAATTGCAGAATTTTTAAACTAAAAAGACGAATTTTCAACAAAGCAATTAAACCTTCAGTCAAAAAGAATGTGAAAATTCATATTTTCGGGTTGAACATGTAACTGTTTTGTATGGAAAATTCGTCCATTCGGCTTAAAGATTCAACAAGTTGGTAGAAAATTCGAATATTTGGTCCAAAGTTGGTGGGAAATTCGCTTTTCTAAATGAATACTTTTTTCAATTAAAACATTTTGTTTCCAAATGAAAATTTAACTATTGCATTTTTTGTTAAAGAGTTATCTTCTTTAGACTAACAATTCTACTAGTTTGTTGAAAATTTATCTTTTCTTGCAAAAAATTGACCTTATTCGGAAAAATTCAACTATTTGGTTAAAAATTTATGCATTTTGTTAAGAACTCGTTTTTTTGTAGAAAATAAATTTTTCTGGTTAAAACTAAAATAATCTGTTGTAGTTGAAGATTCGAGTAATTTGTTAAAAACTATTCCTTTGGTTGAAGATTCATGATTTCATTACAAAAAAATTCATGTGTTCAGTTGAAAACTGAACTACTTTGTTTAAAATTTATTCTAGAAAATGGGGCTTTTTGGCTTAAAAATTCAACTATTTGGTTGAAAATGAACTATTTTGTTGAAATTTCATATTTTCGGATTGGAAATTCAACTATTCTGTATCGGGGAAATTCGCAATGTACGTGATACATGTGGAAAATTGATGCAATGCAAGAAACATCACGGTGGGTGGGTGGAGGGGGGGGGGTCTTCAAAGTTACTGAAAAATGTATCACGTATTTTGGGAATAGCCCATAGAAAATTCCTATTTTTTCTTGGTAATCCAACATTTTTGGATTTAAATTGATCTTTTTAGGTAAAAAATTTAACTATTTGGTTGAAAATGAATATAAGTGGATGAAAATTCGTCTCTTTTGGTAGAAAATTAATCTTGTTGGCTGAAAATTCTACTAACTTTGGTTGAAAATTTATATATCTTGATGAGAATTCATCTTTTTTAGTCGTCAAGCCAATGAAGAGGCCTTAGGTACTTTATATACCTGATATACAAATTTTAAAGGTTTCTTAAATCTCGGTTAGGGGGGGGGGGGGTCGCGCTTGTCTGTATGATGCCTTTCTTTTGCAAAGTAATTTTTGAAACATGGCCTGTTGACGGCGGTGTATTCGGAACTTGCAGCTCCTCGAGTTTAATCCGATTGCGTTCATACTGGAAACGGGTTAACGAGTGCATCGGGTGTAACGATCGATTCAATGTACCTAATTATTCGAACGATTCTTACGAGCAAACGTATTATCGGGCGTGATTGGCTATTTCCACGGCTTTCAGCGGTCGTTAACGAGTGCGCGGAGGCCAATTGGCTCAAGCGAGGAAAAAGGGGTTCTGGATCGAAGTCTTGGGGCTTCTGACGATGGATATCGGATTAGTGGGCGAGATAAATCGGCCTTAGTGTAAATCCAGAGGACCTCCTGGAGGCCTGTAAAGCCGGTACCTCGTCGATATCTCGGCGATCAGCGGGTGTCCACAAAAATATACTTGGCGCACTTCTATAAAACTTTAACTGGCTGGGTTTAAATACAGCTTTTTTAACCGGCTGGTTGCCTTCACGTATGTGTATGCAGAGCACACACGCCAAGAGAAGGGACTTGTCACACGAAATCGGTTGTAAAGTCGGCGGACGTCTTCATCACGATCTTGTGCCTTCGCCGGCAGTGGTACCAACATGTTGCGTTTAAATATCTCTATAAATAATCGATTATATAGCCCCTGTTAAATGTCTTAATGAGCGGGCCACGTTGTTTTCCGAGTAGCTGAAAGTCACGCTTTTGTGCGGACCTTTATCAACCCAGTTCAAGATTTTACTTACTTTACAACGAATCTTAATCCGACGTGAGTTTCACCTTTCGCGATAAATACTTCTGCATGATGCCTCTCTTAAATGTCTTTGGATTTCCTTAATTTCTCTTTTAATATACTTTTTAAGTCGCCTGCGGCCTTTCGCACTTAAATTCCAGTGATTATTTATGATCCGAAGTTCTGGAGATTAAAACGGGAAATATACTTCAAGCAAACGTTAACGGGCATGAAAGTATCAGATTTTGCAACTTTTGGAGTCAATTTAGAGGGTCGTAAAATGTATCCAAATTTGCGAAATTTTAATTAAAAATACGTTATGATAAAATGTATTATGCGGCCGTCCATAAACTACATTATCAATTTTGAGCTAATTTTTAACCTACTCCTCCTTCCACCGAAAGTAACATAGCCGTTGGCTAAACACGGATTTCACGTTTATTCTGCATTTTTTCGCGTTTCCGGTGAGTTCAGTAGACAATATGCCTACGTGAACGTGTGGTGAAATATAAGCTTGAACAATCAATAAAGAATTATTAAAAACATTCAAATATCAGACTTCAGGGACCAAAATGCTATCAAAAGTGGGGAAATACGTTGATTTTTCACGAAAGTAGGGAAATGATAGGGGACTGAATTCATTAAAGTAATATTATCATAGGTACCATTATAATTAATTCAATACAAAATGCTTTAAATCCCTGAAATTTCAAGCCAAAATATATTGCATTTCCAACATGCTAGTTGAATTAATTATCAATCAAAAAATATTTCCTACTAAATGTGATAAATTTTCAACCAAATAATCGAATTGTCAACAAAAATGTTATTTCCAAACGAATAGTTTAATTTTTGACTAAAATTATGATATTTTAGCGAACAAAAATTAATTCTTTGCAAAGTGGTTCATCTAACCAACTAGTTGATTTTTCAACCACAGAAGACGAATTCTTAACATAACATGTAATAGTTGATATTTCCGCCAAAAAATATTTCAATTTCGAATCAACAGCAGTTGAATTCAACCAAAAAAGTTGAATTTAAAAAAAAATATATATTTATTATTCACTAGAAAATATAAATTTTTAACCAAATAGTTGAATTTTTAACTAAAAGAGATAAATTTTCAAGTATAAATTAAACGAACTTTCAACAGAATAGTTGAATTTTCAACCAAAGAGAATAATTCTTCTGTGACATTTTTACTGTTTTCTTGAAAAATGTCGGATTTTGAACCAAAAAAGTTACTTTTCAACGATGAGTTGCATTTTGAAAAAAACATTAAATTTCAATCAAATAGTGGAATTTTTAACCAAACAATTTACATTTCAAACCAAAAATATATATATTCTACGTTTTATGTTTTTGCTTTCTCACTACGTAAAATTTACAATTCTTATTTAATCCTAATGTCATACATTTCAATGTACAGAATTTCTGAAAATAAAACAAAAATGCAACAATCAAATTTGGACAACCACCACAAAATGCTTCCATTGCAATTCCTAACAACAACAAAAATTGTTTCTTTGGACAAAAATAAAAAAGAGGAAAGAAAAATAAGAAAGCAACCAACCAAATCCCCTTCCTTCTCTTTTTTATTTCTTTTCTCTCTCTTATTTTTATTATCAGCAAATCACAATATTATAAATAAATATAAGAATGTAAATGTTATAAATGCTTCCATATTGTGATTGGACAATAATAGGAAAAATGACGAAAGAAATAAAAAAGAGAAGGAAGGGGATTTGGTTGGTTGCTTTCTCATTTTTCTTTCCTTCTTTTTATTTTTGTCGAATGAAACCAATTTGTTTGTTTTCAGAAATTGCAATAGAAGCATTTATTTAAGAAAAATATTGTTAATTAAATTGAAAATTGTATAATTTCTTATAAAATTACCAAAAATAAGAACCTACCAGAGAGTTGTGTAAAATTTCTTCGAAGAATAAAATGAGCCCTATGATATGATTAATTAGGAATGGCAAATTTTATCTAAAGCGAAAGCAGAAACATAAATCTCTGAATAACTATTGTTAAATAAAATTTTTTAACCCGAAATATTTTCTTCTAAAATGCGCCTTCAGTTCTCTTTCAAAATTAGTTAAAATTAACAACCGAAATATTTTCCTCGATTTTATAAATAATTTTCAACCACGCTAATTTTGTATCTTGAGATAACTAAAGTAACATCCTGAAGTTATATTTAACAGTAGCAACAATAGCAAACTTTGTTAAAATTTATTGTCAAGTTAGTATACACGTAAAAAATCTTTCAAATCTTCTGAAATCTTATGAAATCATTTGAAAATCTCTAGAAGCTCCTTATAATCTTCAAGAATATATTTCTATAATTTTGAAAATTCTTTGAACTGTTAAACATCCCTCGAAATCTTTAGAAATCTCGTACAAAATCTTGAAATCTTGAATCCTGGAATCTTTTAAAATCCCTTGAAATCTTAGAAATTTTCTGAAATCCCTCGGAATCTTTCAAAAGATTCCTAGAGCTTCGGAATCCTATGAAATGCTTTCGTATCCGTAATATCAGTTGAAGTATTTTAAAATCCTTCGGAATCTTTTGTTTAAATCTTTGAAATTTCTAAAAATCCCTTGAAATTTGTTGAAATTTCGATTTTTGAAATGGCGGATATGTAATTTCAGCCAATTTTATCGTAGAAGTTTGAAAATATATCAAAGGTAAAGTAAAATAATATATGAATTATGAAGGGTGCGGAAGTGATAAGAAGAGAGGAAGTTGGTAAGGAAAGTGAAGGAAGTAGGTTTATGAGGGCATGTATGAGGGAAAGTTGGCGTGGACAGACAAAAGAGGAGTAGGAAATTATGGAAGGGGAAGTGATGAGGGGAGTGGGTGTGGGTAGGGTAAGTTGGGGGAGTAGGGTCATGAGGGGAGAGTATAAGGTAGTAGTAGGGGCATCAGATGTGGAAAGGCAGGAGAGGGATGATAAAACAAATGTGATGAGAGGAAGTACAATTGGTGGGGCAAAGTGAGGATAGGAGAATTATTCGAGGGGAAATAGGAGAACGGAGGGGAAGTAGGTAAGGATAATTGGGGGGGGGGGGGGGGTAAGGTTATAAGGAGGAGTGTGAGGGAGTCAGAGTGGTAGCAGGTGTGGGGATGCAGGAGGAAGAGGCAAAACAAACAAGTTGAGAGGAGGTAGGGTTCGTGAGGGGAAGTGAAGATAGGGGAATAATGGTTGGGGAAGTACGAGAGAGGAGGAGAAGTAGTTACCAACCGTAGTTTTTGGCGCGACTACCTCCCACCTCCTCCCAATTGGTAACGTGGTTTATGGACGGCCCCTGATCTGAATCTCGAGATATGGACAGGCACGTGATAATTAAATGATCCTGCAGCGTGGGTTAACGAGCTCGGGAAGATTTCGTGGGAGAATCATCGATCTCGTGTACGAGTAGGCATGTGGGTCCAAGGATCATAAAAGGACAAAGTCAAGGAATCACAGGTCGGCGGGAGCTTCAAACGAGTTCAACGAGACGAGTTCGAAGCTATTCGGAACGGACGGGGACCGTATTGCCCTCCATATCGCGGGTCTGATCTAACGGGTTTAAATTCACGCACACGCCCCCTCGAACATTTTCAAAATCGAAGAAAATTCCTGGAATCAATGCTAACGACGTCCCCCCAGGACTGGCTTAAATGAACTCCCAAAATCGAGATTAAGCTCAAGAATTATTAGGCTATAATACCTCTTAATGGATAACATTTGAGTACCTACAAAGATTTTATTTGCGGTAGAAGAACTTTCACAATCTGAATAAATCTAAAACCGGAATTTTTATGTAATTTTTATGGCTTCATACATTTTTTAAGTCGAGGATCATTAATAAAACGTTGATATTGTGCCATGAACATTTCGATTATGGAAGAAATAATTTTGTCACTTTTTTATTTGATACTAATGAACTGGATGAAGAAAACTTTTTTACATTATAAAAAAATATTGATTTAGCCTTTTCTGACCAATTTAAAATCTATGTAAAAATTGGTGTAATGACATGTGTCGAAAATCTTGCAATCATTGATATTGAAAACTTGATTGGCTTTTCATTATTTGAAATGGTTTTATATCTTGAATCTGAAATTTTGAAAATTGAATCTACAAGTGTTCCTTCTCAATAAGAAGAATCAGCTTGTTAGTACGAAGTTTAGAGCATAGCATCTTCATCCGTGCAAATGGCCTGCCATCCACACTTAGAACTTTTTTTCTACAACAAATCGTATCGGAATATTCAAATTTCCTGTATTAATTTAGCTCTGTGACGTAGAAATTTTTCCAGAAATACAGTCAATATAAAGTATCATAATTTCTACCAAATAAAATGAAATAATAGGAGCTAGGGAGTTTTTGTCATACTTCAAAATAACTGATGAACAGAATATCGAGTCCAATTTTTAATGTTCCATCAAAGAACATCAAATCGATTATACTGTTTCAGGTTCCTGATACAATACTTCCCATAGTTTGTATTTTGATGTCCATAATTTTGTATTTTTGACCTGCACTATTGTTGGTATGCAGTTCCAGAAACTATTCATGAAATCTTGAGTAAAAAGAAGTACTGGCTGTGAAATAAGTCAGTTCTGAGCTACTTAAAAAGTATTGCTGAAGTTGGTCTTTTACTTTACGTCTAATTTTACTTTTCAGTTTTCTTTTAAGTCTTTTCTTTTTTTATAAATTTTCTTATATAATATAGCAGGTATTGCATAATAATAATATTGCATAATCTTCAGTTTAATAGGAGTTGAAGTAATCAGAAAGTTTGTTGTTATCTACCTAACTATAATTATTGACATAACCCATTGTGTAGAACACGAAGACTGAGCGTGCCAGAGCTTTCTTCCTAATCAAGTGAAACTGTTCACTTCTCTATGTCGTGAGCTCATTAGCTTGCGAAAGTAAAAGGCTAGATATAATATAATTCCGACCACAACTTATCGCAATTAATTCCAACATTCTGGGATAATAGGTACTGAAGATAAAATCGCGAGAAAATTTCGATAAGGCGAAAGTATATTTGCAGTATTACTAACATAAGTAGACAGTAGACACCACAGAGGACAAGTATCTCTTCAGATCTTGTACTACCACGCAAAGTACGTAAACCATCTGACGTTAATGACCATTCAGACTCGTTCAAGTCACATATCAAGTTCAGTGTAAGAACTGCTTAATACTTATAATTAAGTGTCACGCTTTCAAGAACTGGGAAGTCTGAAAGTAGGAGGCACTTAAAATAGAATAAAGTAGAGCAGTAGTTCTCCAAAGAAATTAGTAAAAGTAGGCGTCGCGCGTCTAAAAAAATATGTTCGTAGCTTATTAAGACGTTAATTAAGAAGTTCAAACCATCTTTTTCTATACACCCCATTCCCTACTCCCGCTCGTTTCCCCTATTTCCCCTCTTCTAACAATATTCCCCGTCTTCCCACTTCCCTAGCCTACTATCTCAGCCTACCCCCTCCCTCAATTATCCCTCCTCTACTTCCCCTTATGTCCCATTCCCCTCTATTTCCTACTTCCCCACCTCACCCTACACACCCGCACTTCCTCACTACTCTAACCTTAATTTCCCTCCCTGTCTCCCGTATTTTCTTCTATTTCCCTTCTCCTTATTTCTTCTCACTTCCCATACTTTCCCTTTGCGCATTTTCTCTCACTTTCCTTCTTCCTTTCAAATTTCCCCAAATTCTTAACCCCCTTTCCACTTATTCCCCATAATTATCCTCCCTTTCATTTCTCTTCACTTCCACTGCCTCACTTCCTCGACCTCCCCTCGACTTTTCCTCATTACTCCTACTTCTACACAGGTACCCAAACAATTGAGATCATAATCGAAATTTAAATCAGTCAAAATTTGACTAATTAAATTAATCAAGCATGCTTTTCGCGAAGAATCAATCATTTCTACAAACAAAACAGATGTTTCAACAGATGAATCAGTCATTGTTGCTGACTGAATCAAACAGTACTTTCACATGACTGATTTGTGTGCTATAAAAAAATAGTAAAATTACTTTTAAATTAGAATTCCTCATAAATAATAATACTTTCTGATTGCGTAATTGAAAATTACTGAATTAATTATTTAATGACTGATGCCGTCAGTGGACGTTACTGATCATTTATCTTTTTGGTTGAAAGATTAACAATTTATTTTTGGTTGAATTTTTTCTTCAATTAAAAATGCAACTATTTGGTTGATCATTCATCTTTTAAGTTGAATTACACTGTTTATTTAATTCAAAATTAAAATCTTATTTGGTTGCAATATCAACAGTTTTTAATTTTGAATAAAAATATTTTTTTTTCTGAAATACCGACGATCACATTTTTTGTTGAAAAGTTATCCTTTTTTATTTAAAATTTAAATCCTAGGTTGAAAGTTCATATTAAAAGTCATCTTTTTGGTTGAAGATTCATCATTTCAGTTAAAAACTCATATCTGTGATTGAAAATTTAACTATTTAGTTGAAGATTCGTTTTTTTTCTCTTGAAAAAATGATTTGTTTAACTAATAATTTTAGTTAATTCTAGTTAATTTTAGATAAAAATTAAACTATTTGGTTAAAAATCGATGTCTTTCATGAAAACTCGTCTTTTGCGGTAGAAAATTGTTCTTCTCGGTGAAAAATTAATTTTTCTACAATTCAAATACTTGGTTTAAATAAAAACAGCTTTTTTAAATTCATTCTTTTGGGCAATGATTCATCATTTTAGTTAAAAATTCAACTCTTGCACTGAAAGTTCAACTATTTTGTTAACGATTTTTTTAATGTTAATAATGTTTTAAATGTGAACAATAATATCTCCAACGTAGAATTAATTTATTTAGTGTGCTTTCTTTGAAAATTTAAAATATATGAATACATTCAAACACTCAATATTAGGGTGAAAAATTTCAAAACCTTAATATTTTTATTGAGATAGGAGAGAAAGTATAATTTTCAAAGAAAACTCAATTTCATCTACAAGTGGATTTAGCACCGTTTAGCTTTCCCTGCGTCAATTATAAATAGTGAAATAATAATAGAATACAAATTGTATAATTATATTGTAGTCATTTCAATTACTCAAAAACAATACAAAATCACTTGGTATTCTCTCAAAAATATGAAATATGAAAGTAGAAAGATCTGAAAAAGTAATAAAGGCAAACAATGGGTATTTAAAAATTGAGCTGCTGAATCAATTGGCGTCATGCTCGTGAAAGAAAATCAATATTTATTTTTCTACGATGTACTATACAATAATTAAACTGACGGCTATACCAGCCGTTATACAGGATATGTAAAACAATTTGAAAAATAGAACAAAATATTCATCAATCCTTCCAAAACGAGAACACAACAGGTTTACTCTGTCAGTTTTCCTCTTACCTTCCTCCTAAAAACTTTATTATTGCCGCTATCTATTGAAAATACTTCCGAGGATTTACTTTAATTGAAATCCAAATATTTTTTTTAACCTAGAAGAATGAATTTCGAACGAAATATATGAAGTATAAACTAAAAAGATCAATTTTAATTTTTTTTAAATGAATAAAAAGTTCAATTTTCCACCCAAAAGTATGAATTTTCTACCAAAATATTCAGATTTACCTAAAATAAGTTTTTTATGCTAATATGATGAATCATGAAGCAAATCTTATATTTTTTGTCAATTTTTTGGTAATATTATACTTCCATAAGGAAGGCATCTTGTGAGTTTTATGCGAGCCAAATTACTTTTGTGGCCAGGAGAATTTTTTTCATAAAATCAAATATTCTAATTTTTCTCATAAACAACGACAGATAGGAAAACATGTTAAAATAAAAGTTTCCACGTCTATGAAAGTCCTATCAAAAATACCTTCCGCTCTTTTGCGATATCTTGCATCGTTTACGAGAAAATTCCAAAAATTATGTTTTTAGGAAAAAAAGTCTTCCTGTCACAAAAATGGTTTAGCGCACATAAAGCTGATCGGATGCTTTTCTTCTATTAGTAGAACATTTTCAAAAATATTACGAAGAATAAAAAAAGGTCGGGTCGTCATAAAATATTTCTTTAATGTTTTCAATATTTGAAGAAAAAACTACAAATGATTTTCTGGAAAACACCCACGCTTTCTATTCTTCCCATACTTTTTTAAAGTTTATAGAAAACAATTTTTTTTTCAAAAACAAAGCACACAAATCAAATAGGGTATTCGGTACTATGGTTGGCCACAACTCAATTATTGGCCACCGCATTTAAATATGCGTTTATGAAAGCATACTCACAAATAATAGTACTAATAAATACTATGGGATGAAGTGCAAACAATTCCGCAGCGTATTTGATAAACTAGGTTAGTCCGATTGTTGAAAATGATTATTTTTATAAATAGTTACGATAGATTTAACTACAAAATTTTGAATTTTAATTGAATTTGGTGATTAGAGATACACGATAGTAGCATTCTTAATGTCGGGATATCGATTAAATGGGTAGCCAATCATTGTCATTGCGAATAGAGTGAAATTATAATGATCGGCCACAATATCTGAAAAGCGAAAAACAAAATTTCTTTGTAAAAATTTATTTTAAATTGTTTAAACATTTTAAAGGCTATGTATATAATTGTTTGTAACATTTTTTTACGAATAATTAGTGGAAATCATGTCATAAATAGTTGTTGTCCCCGACCAAGCATTAAGTTTTTTGAAGGCTAATCATTATGCTTTCAAAGTCAGTAATTTATATAACCTGATATAACCAATGACTGTATTGGCCTATATGCTAATCATTATGTCGTTGTGACCAATCATTGTGTTTCTTGACATCATTGTTAATTTCTTTTAGTATAAATTGTCTATTACTTCTATCGCCTAACTTATTCTGTTAATTTAAATTATTGTATTTATTATTCATATATTTTGTTTAGAATTCTGGTCGACGCCTATGGTGTTTGTTTAAAATTTCTAAACTAGACTAAGTCCTTTAGCTGTCAATAATTGTACAAATTACCCTACATGTCCAATGAATTTTCCGTATCTCTATAACTTTAATGCGTGTGTATAAAGTACCTAGAGGCGAGAAACTGTGTACACAATACATATGTTATCACCTCCATACATATACGTTACGCTTGTAAAACGCGAAGCAAATCCTTAAGGACCATAAGAGCCTACGCGACATCGAATATATAGTCGTCCCCGTGCTTTTATATTAATGAAACGGGGACAGCTTTGTCAGTCGACCCGCAGATTATCTCGTCGAAACTTTCGATTCTCCAATCTTCACGACGCGTTTACCATCATTAATCGTCGTCAACGCGACGACGTGTTAATCCGCACTCAGAGAGCAAAATACTTCAGTATAACCCCAAGGACGAAGGATCTACAAAGAATCCAAAGAGATTCTTAAAAAGGTGCTTGAAAATTTCATAACATCGCCTTAAGAAGGATTTAAACATTTAGAATATCAATATTGCAGGGCTTATTCGAAGAGTAATAACAGTAAAAAAGTTGTATATTTTCCTTGGAATATCGACGTGTCCAAATGACAAGGTTCCATCTCAGTCGGGGGCGAACTGGTCGGGGTCCGGATCATGTCAACCCCTGGCAAGTCACATTTGCTACAAGCCGCATTGAGACAAGTCACATTGCGGTATTTCTTATTCGGAAAAATTTGAAGGCTACACAAAATTTGCAAAAGTGCGGCAAATCACATTTGCGGCGAGTCACATTTTTGGCAAGTCGCGTTTGCGCCAGGTCACATTGCGGCATCTCACATTCGCAAAAATTTGAAGTCCACAGAAATTGGGAAAACTGCTGCAAATCATATTGCGGTAAGTCACATCACGACATCCCTCATTTGGAAAAAATGTGTAGTCCACAAAAAATTAGCAAAAACTGACTTGCCGCGAATGTGAATCGTCGCGAATGTGAGTTGCCGCAAATGTGACTTGCCGGGGGTTGGATTAACTCAAACCTACTGGGACAAAGTCAGCTAAAGATTCTGAAATCTAAAGTAGGGGATAGTGGGGTATGGTGTCCGTGTGGGGCATAGTGTTAATAACAAAATATGTTCACGTTTGTTGATTTCCATATTATTTTTTCGCATAAAATGAGTTTCGTTGTTTGTCAAAATAGTGATGTAATAAAGTTTTCGTATTAAAATACGTGTCAGAAGAGTTATTATGAAAAAAAAAGTTCTAACGGAAACAGATGGAAAAGTTTTCGGCAGAAATGAAGTACTTACAGCATATTTTGAAATGATTGAAGCATGAAAATATTAGATTATAATAGGTGAAGTATTTCTTTAAACTTCTGGTATCATAAATTGTTTTTATAAACGTTCTTAATGTACTAAAATTCATAAAATCTGTCTGCAAAATTTTGTGGAGTTGGTGACGGTGCTTGATAACAGGTCGGTAATTTGATCGATAATGTACAAAAACTCTGAAATTTATTCATGTCTGTTCTGTTAAATGAAATTCGAGGTTTTTATAATTGAAGTTATACAGACAATAAAAAATCGAATCGTGATTTGAAGTTATATTTAATAATAATACGGTGAGTACCAAGTACACGTTTAATTACTTTGAAACAGACTATCATCTGAAATTCGTGATTATAACCTACAAATATGAAAATTGTCGATATAAAGGTTATAAATGTATTTACATTCCTAATTATAATTTTCTATTAAAATATACTTGAAACGGTTCTCTTTACTTAACCGCTCAATTTCATTTTTTATTCCTTTGAAAGAGAACAGCATGTAAACTTTGAGGTTATAACCTATTATTATTATTATTATACCATTAAGCCATTTCCCTTTCGGGGTAGGCGTTATGAAGTTTTTTCCATTCCTAATTATAATTTCCCATTCAAAACACACGTCAAGCGATTCTCTTTATTTATCAGGGTGGACCCAATCAAATGGGTTGAACAATAACTCAATAAATAGGATTTCGAATATTATTGATCAATGCCTGTTTTAAATTTTCGCGCCTTTGGTACCTTTCGATAAACAAGATAACTGTTAGAGGCAAATGCAGATCTTTACACGCTGAATAGAATCTTCAAGGAGTAAGAGGTTATAGCTAGGTTTTGCGACATAATTTACATTAATTGATAAGAAAACATTTAGTTAGTGTTGATCGTGTCTCGAGTAATTTTTTTTTTTTGTTACATTATACTTTCCAGAATTATTATATTATACGCTTTTTATTCTACAACGTTTATATTCATGAAATAAACCGGCAATAATATGACCGACACCATGCCCCGTGGTATGGGGCACCCTGACGGAAATGCAAGACCAACGAATTAATTGAATATCAAATAATGACGTAGTTAAAAAACGGATCAAAGTAATGACATATGTAACCTGATAATGTGAGCTTCTCACAAAAAATACAGACATCAAAATCACATTTCAATCAGAATTAAAGGACATTTCACTAAAAGCCTAGCACCATACCCCACTCTCCCCTACATACGGGGTAAAGTCGGTGAGGGTACGGTATAAGGTCAGCTAAGGTACGGGGTAAAGACGACTAGGGATCCGGGGCTACGAAACCCTAGAAATATTTTTAAAAAACCAACAATATTTCAAATCCTCTGAAATCTAATGAAATTACTGAAATCAATTAAAAGTTCCCTGGAATATTTTTAAATGCCCTAAAATATTTTTAATATTTTAAAATCCGTTGATATTTTTCGAAGCTTTTGAAAATTCCTTAGAATGTTTAAAAATAACTCGAATTCTTTGAAATCCGGTGAAACTTTATAAAAATTAAAAAAATTCCTTGATATTTTTAAGAATACCCTGAACTCTCTAAAATTCTTCAAAATCACTCCAAATTATTTAAATTCATTGGAAATTCTCAAAGATATTTAAAATCATTGGAAATCTTTTTAAATTCCTGGTAATTTCTAAATCTCTTCGAAATTTCTTGCAGTATTCAAAAATACTCTAAAATCCTTTGAAATGACTTTAAATTATTGAAATCAATCATTAATTTCTTGGAATCTCCAAAAACATTGTAAAATCATTGGTAATACCTTGACATGTTTGAAAATGTTTGAAATCCTATGAAATATGATAATATTTCCGGAAATCCTGGGAAATGTACTAAGATACCTTAAAACTTTTAATTTCCATTAAAATTATTGAAATTCCTCGGAAATCTTATAAAATCTGTTAGAATCCTCTATAAGCCCTTCAAATCTTTCAAAATATTATAAAACCTTCAGCGTTCTACAAAAACCTTATAAATCTTCCAAAATTCTTTAAAAACATTTTTAGACCGTTTAAAATCTCTCAAATCCTTCAAAATTCCTTAACACTTCCCTAATTTTTCGAAAGTTCTTTGGAATGCTTCCAAATCCCCCTAAATATTTCCCATGCTTTGAAGTACCTTGATATTTTGTAAATTTTAAGAAAATTTCTTGGAATCTTTTGAAATGTCCTAAAAGCCTTTAAAATTCCTACAAATTCCTGAAATGTATTGCAAATTTCATCAAATCTTTTTGAATATCCTAAAATCTTTGAAATTCTCTAAATTTTCTGGAAATACCATGAAATATGATGATATGTCTTGCAATCCCTTGAAATATATGATGTCCTATAAAAATCCTTTGAGATACTGGAAAACTCATTAAAATACATTAAGAGATTTCAAAATCCCTTAAATTCTTTGTAATCCTCTAAAATTTTATAAAATCCGATTTAATCCCTTAGAATCTCACAAAAAAACCTAAATCCTTAAAAGTCCAAAATTCCAGACATTTTTTTTATAACAGCATGAAAAATTCTTCAAATATCTGAAAATCATTAAAATCTTCGAAAGTTGCTGGATATTTTTTTAGGTTTTTAAAAATATTTGAAAATCTCTAAAATTCTTTGAAATCCCTCAATTCCTATGAATAAATTCTTTGAAATCCATAAAATATTATTAAAACTCCTGCAATTATACGAAATCTGATATTTTTTCTTGAAGTCCCTTGAAATATTTCAAGTTTTATAAAAATGTAAGAAATTCATCGAAATACCCTATTAAGTGCCTTGAAAATCCCTTAAAATGATTGAAATCGTCGAAAATACGACAAAATCCTTCAAAATGAAGGTAAATCTTTTTAAACCCATCATAATATGCGAAATAATGGAAAATTTTTCAAAATTAT
Source organism: Andricus quercusramuli (assembly GCA_932178445.1). Lineage (NCBI taxonomy): Eukaryota > Metazoa > Arthropoda > Insecta > Hymenoptera > Cynipidae > Andricus > Andricus quercusramuli. The sequence continues at coordinate 1,083,465 of CAKNXH010000069.1, read as the reverse complement.
TAAAGTCCTTGGAAATCCTATCAATTTCTTTGATACACTCAGAAAAGGATTTGTTTTAAATTAAGGAAACCTTCATTAACATAATTTTTTTAATTCAACGAAAAATAACTTCATAATGAAGAAAATCATTTTAAATTAAGGAAAACATTTTATAGGAACGAAAAACTATGACTTTGAACCAAAGAAATTTCTTTGAATCAAAACATATAATTTCTTAGTGCAGCTGTTGAAATCTTTCAAAATCCCCGGGAAGCTTTCAGATCCTCTGAAATGCCTCAAAATCGTTCAAATCCTTCGAAATCGCTCGAAATCTTCCAAATGTTTTGAAATCTCTTGAATTTAAAGAAAAATGGATAGAACCGCTTTTAGGGCCGGTCCACAAGACCTTTCTATTTACGCGTCCCAAGATAAAACCTTGTCAATAACACGTTTATATTTCCGGTAATATTTTTTAAAACTTTTTTCACCATTCTCATTGAGGAATTAATTCTGAAAGTTTCTTCGCTACTTCAACTCTAACTCGAGCAAGATTTACAACCCTGTACTTTTTGAAATGAAGTTCTGCTTGCATTTAAATACAGTTACACACACGATCGACACTCTCTTGATTTATGTGTAACCGACATATATGTATAGATGTTGATGTGTTGGTATGAAAAACAAACAAGCAAAAAGATTCCATACGATGACAATTAATTACAGGTTACGAACACCCAGGATTACGCGCTGCACCAGACCAGGTCTTCCTCGCGAAGTGAAGACAAATGGAGAACACTAACCCTCCATGGCTAGTACCTGCAGTGTCGCCTAAACGGGGCGATTACATCCCATTAAATTATTTATATGTCGTTGAGAAATCGACTTTCTATTCTCGTATAACGTATATACTGCTGTAGCACTGCAGGCGTCCAGCAGCAACTATGTTATGCATGAACGGTACGTTCTCAGTTAACGAGCTATCGCAACAAAACCGTGCCCCACATTGCCCCACATCGTCTGGTATCTAGAGAACATCCCCATCGCATTTATTTTCCCATCGCAAGAAACCAGCCAGTTATAAACTCCACTGTCGACATGGATCATACCATTAAATTCACGGGTAAATAAGACACTGTCTATAATAGTATTACGCAATTTTCGGTAAAACTAACCGGTCAAGCATACTGCCGTACTTTGAAGAAAGCCTCAATCTACATTTTTTTATGAAAAATGAGTTTTTCAAGTGGTTGGATTCATAATGCAAAAACGAATTCGTCTGTCCAGAAAGCAATGTTAGAAATTCGAATTGAATTCAGAGATAATTAGACCCTAATTAGGCTACTCCTACACCGATTTTCGAGAATTCGAGGAAGAAACAACTCTGGTAACCCACTGGACAGCTCGGTTATAAAAACTGGTAATCCAGGGTAATTCGAGGTAATCTACTTGTAGTACGAAGTAATCCACTCGTTATCCAGAGTAATCCACTTGTAATCGAGTGTAATGAAGTTGTATTCCGCTGCAATCCAATTGTAATCAGGAGTAATCCATGATTATTTACTTGTCATTCAGAGTAATTCACGTAACCCGGGGTAATTCCAGTATTCCGGAGTAATCCACTTTTTATCTGAAATAATCCTGTATAGTTATCCGAAGTAGTCCGGAGTGATAAACTTGTAACACAGAGTAATCCAATTCTAGTCTGGAGTAATTCAGTTCGAATACGCGGTAATAAACACGTAAGACGGAGTAATGTAGAGTAATTGAATGGTAATCCAGATAATTCAGAGTAATGTGGATAATCCAAGTAATTTACTTATAATTCAGAGTAATTAAATGAGAATCCAGTTCATTCGGAGTAATTTAGGTAATCCAAGTAATTAGCTTGTAATCTAGAGAAATCCAGTTGATTCAGGGTAATTGACATAAGTAATCCAGATAGTTCCCAATTATTTGGATGAAAATTTGTTGTTGGTTTGGCTTGAAACTTCATTTTCTGAATCTTGTGAAATGTGACTGCGACGCTACAGTTCGATAATAACTCTCTTCTCCCCTCTTTTAAAGAATTCTTCCTTTTTTCCCTTGTTTTGAAGAAAATTTCCCTTTCTCTTACTTTTGCGCTTAAATGCGAACTGTTTTAATAGAACTAAATAAGAAAATGTAACTGTTTTTCTAATTGTTTTTCCAGAAGTATTCTACATTTTTAATTCAAAATTCATCTCGTTTGATTTTTTTGTCCAAAATTCAAATATTTCATTGGGAGTTGAACTCCTTTGTTGGAAAGTGCTGATTTTGGTCGGAGATTTGTCTTTTTGGTTGGAAATGTACCTATTTTGATACAAATTTCTTTTTTTTTTTTTTGCTGCGAATTAATATCTTTTAATAAAAGATTTAAATATACCAATTTTGATTTGAAATTTATATTTTCAAACCAGAATTGATCTTTCCAGGATAAGAAACTATTTCCTTGGAAATTAATTTATTTTATTGACAATTCATATTTTTTGGTAGAAAATTAATGTTTGTGGTTGCAAATTGATCCTGTTCGGTGAAAAATAAATCTGTTGTAGTTGAGGATTCAACTATAGTGTTCAAAAATTCTGCCTGAAAATTCAACTCTTGTGTACTAGATAATTCGTCTTTGCGGCTACAAAATTCCGTAATTTAGTTGGAAACTTATCTTTTTCGTTTGAAATTTATTGTATATTCTTAGTTTAAAATCAAATCATTTGGTCAAAAATCCAGTTTTTGGGTTTAGAAGTCAACTGTTTTCCAAATGATTCGACTGTTTAGCTTGAAAAGTCAACTCTTTGGTTAAAAATCGTCTTTTTGGGTAGAAAATTAATCTTCTTTGTTTCAATTTATAGATTTGGTTTAGGACTAAACAACGTATTTCGTGAAAGTCATCTTTTTTAGTGAAAAATTCAACAGCTTCGCCAGAAATTCATTTTTTTTGTATTGAAAACTTATTTTTATGGTAGAGAAGTCATCTTTATTTGTTGAAAATGATCTTTTGATTGAAAATTCAACTTTTCAAATTTGAATTCTCACTATCAAGCTGAAAATACAATTTCTTGTTTCTGAACTTTTTTGTTTGAAAATTCGTCTTTTTGGGCTCAAAATTTAGTTATTTGGTTAGAAAGTCAACTATTTTGTTAAAAATCTTTACTTTTTCTGTTGTTAATGAGAAATTTCCATTCGACAAAAATTCGTGTTTTTTAGGTCGCTGAATCCGAATCCATGGTCAGAATTTTTCCATCACCCTCAGGTTTTTTTCTAACCTCAAAATACATAGTTTGTTTGTTGCTATTTTTGCATTGGAAAATATGTAAAGAAAAACCCGTGTTTTTTCAATCTCGACCACAAATTCGGATTCAGCGGCGAAAAATACATGAAAATGGGTCTTTTTTGGTCCACCGTGCAGCCCCTCCCCCACCGCAAAGTATTGGGCCTAGCGGATTGAAAAGGACCATTTCTATGTATTTTTTCGCCGCTGGATCCGAATTTGTAGTCTAGGTATAAAAAAATAGGGGTTTTCCACATATTTTCCAATGCGAAAATAGCCAATAAACTATGCTTTTTGAGGTGAGAAAAAACCCTGAGGGTGATGGCGGAGTTCTGACCTTGGATTCGGATTCAGCGACACAAAATCCAGAGGATGTGACTACTCTTGTCCGTCAGACAACATTATTTTTTGTGGGGCTGTGAAATACATTATTACAGTTGAAAATTCATATCTTTGGTTGAATATTTGCTTATATTGTAGAAAATTCGTTATTTTCCCGAAAATTAATTTTTGTCATAAAAATTTAATTTTCCATTTTTGGTTCAAAATCGATCTATTTTAGTTTTAAATTTAAGCATTTGTCTAAAATCTTATGTCATTTGTTTAAAATTTGTATTTTTGTAGAAACATAATCTTCTTGGCTGAAAATTCATCTTTCTAGTTTGATGAATTCATCTTCGCAGTTTGAAAATTCAACTATCTTGTTGTTAATGCAACTATTTGGTTAAAAATTAATTTTGTTGTGGAATTCATCTCTTTGACAGCATCTTGGGCAACTGAACTTACTTTATCTGCGAAAAAAAGCAGAATTAGTTTAGGGGGGGGGGGGGGCGAACTCAGGTCGTTGAATAGGCGGGACAGGAGGTACAAAATAGTCTAAAAATTGGTAACGTAGTCGTAGTTTATGGATGGCGCAAGTCACTGTAACTCAGGCCTGTCCAGTGACAAAAATTCACTCAAAGTCCAGAAGGTGCTCTTCCACCATCACTTATTTCTGCTTATTCGAAAGGCTTCGGGTAGTGGTTTATTATTATTATTATTATTATTATTATTATTATTATTACACCATTAAGCCATTTCCCTTTCGTGGTAGGCGTGACTTGCTCGGTTGGAAAACAGTAGGGTGCAGGTGAGGATATAGGTATAAGGTAGATAGGTATAAAGGTGTTAGGTATGGATGTTACTCTCATAAAATAGAATAGAAAGTGGAAAATTAACATTAGCGATTTGAGTCCTTTTTATGAAGATTCCAAAAATTCTCCTCGTTGGACAGGCCTGCGGTGATTGACAGACTATCTAAGAAGTAAATGATATAAGTTTGCAAAGTGAATTACACCTATAAGTATGAGTAGACTAATTTAATTACATGATCATCTCTAGCGATATACGGTGATCGGTTGTTGTGCAATTTCGCAAAGATTTTCCGTGCAAAATGAGCAGTCGCTCCGACAATAACAGTCATAATACGCTTCCTTCTTTACTTTTAATAAACCTTCGGTAAATTCGAATTGAAAGGCGTGAAAAGCGCATTCCTCGATCATTACACGCACTTGCGTGCCTCGACTCGCACGAGTTGCTGTTTGCTCGAACCACAAATCATCAAGATGACTTTACCATCAGTTCAAGGGAAAGGCTACAATATTTATACCTTGGTACGTTAAGATGACATCAAGGTCAAGCTCATTCTTTTCCATTTTTATAAAAATGAGGTGTGCTCATTACTCTTTTCTTTAATGTGCTACGACATCTCTAATAAACAATGGGAACATAATAAATACCAAAGATATTGTTCATCTGTATCTTGATAAAAACGATGCAAATAATTGAAAACTACAATTATCTGAATTCAGATAATTTTTATCACGAGGCAAGTAAAAATAATCCGTCGCCGGATAACTGTAAGTAATTAAAGAATTGGTGACTACACAGAAAAAACTAAGAATAAAATTTGTTGCAGGAAATTTTTTAGAGCGATAAAGTTTTGTTCAGCCAACTTCGCGTCTTTCAAAATACATGTGTTTGTCATGGAAAAACAAAAGAAAGTTTAACCGATATTTGTGTAAAGTTTAGTCTGTGACATTAATTTTTGTTGCGAATAATCTTTCGCTGGAAATCGATGTGAAGTTTATCTTCTGTTTTTTCTATGCAATTGCATTTTTTTAGTAACAGAAACTGTTAAAATCGTTACCTTCGAAACGTAGTTCTTTATCCATAATGTGTCATGCACATTCATAATGTGCAGTTTCCTTAGTATGTATTTCTAAAATGAAAAAGTTTCTAAGATCTATAGAAACACTGTTAGAAAAAAAAAAAATTTCCAGAGTTGAAAACTTATTCTTCTTTCTAATTAATTTTTTTTCGGACCTATTCCAGTTTAAGATTTATCATTTCCGTTGAAAAATTCCTCTCTTAGGCTGAGAATCTATTATTGGTTGAGAATTCATCTTTTTCAGTTGAAATTTTTATTATTTGATTGAGAATTTAATTCTTTTGCCAAAAAATGAACAATCTTGATAGAAAATCATTTTATTCAGCAATTTAAAAAACTTCGTTAACTTTTTCTTTCTTTCATCACTCAAGAATCATTCTTAGTTAAAAATTCAACACAAAAATATTTTTTCATTGAAGTGTCAACTAGATTACATTTTTTATTGAGAATTTATCATTTTTCTTTCAAAATTAATTTTTTCAATTGGAGATTTGACCATTCAATTTTTTATTGAAAATTTATCTTTCTTACTGCAAAATTCATGTATTTTGTTTAAAAATCGTGTTTTCTACCAAAATGAATCCTTTTGGTTGGAAGTTCTTAATTTCTTCAAGTTCAACTGTTTTTGATTGAAAATTCAAATCTTTTTTTGTTGATGCATCAACTTTTACATATTTAATTGAGAATTCATCCATTTAGTTGGGAAATGAAATGCAGTGTTTAAAATCCTTTTTTTTTTGCAGATTCATGATTTTAGTTGAAAATTCCTCTCCTTTTTTGGAAATTCAACTATGTTCTTGGTCGAAGGTCTTTTGCTGAAATCTAATTTATTGGTTAAGAATTTAACTAATTTGTTTGAATAATTTTTTGTGATATAAGTTTCATAATTTAAACTCCAAATATTACATTTTTGGTTAAAATGTATAAGTTTTAGATGAAGATTGAACTATTTGGTTGTTTTCTCTTTTTTAGTTGAAAATTTATGTATTTCGTAGAACATTCGTCTTTTTCGGTAGAAAATTAATCTCCTTCGTGAAAAATTCATAGCTTTTTTCAAAAATGCAACTATATTGCTTTCAAAGTTGAACTCCTCTGTTAAAAGACCATTGTTTGGTTGAAATCTCATAATTATAGTTGGATATTCATCTCTTTGGTTAAAAATTTGATTATTTTGTTGAAAATTCTTTTTTTTTCTAGTTGACCCTTTTTTAAATTTTCTTTTTGGTTTAAAATTCAACTGTTTTGTTATTAATTAATTGAAATTTCTATGTCAACACGATTACTTCAGACAAATCATTTCTAAAAACCAAAAAAAAACTCTGCCTCATAACGTATTTAACTGAAAATTAATTTACATATGTACTGAGTATCTTTTTGTAGACAATATTCTTCTTTAAAAAGACACATTATTCAGTTAAAATTTAACGACTTGGTTGAAAGTTAAACTTCTTTGTTAAAGATCACCTTTTTTCTGTCCATGATACATCACTTTTCGTTGAAAATTGAACTACTTTGATGAAAACTTTTTTTTTGTTGGAAACTAATTTTTTAAGTGAAAATTTTATCATTTCATTTTTGGTTAAAAATTGATCTTCTTGGACTGAAAATTCAACTTTTTGGTTGAAAATTCAATTATTATTTTTGAAAATTCAACGATTTTTGAAACATTTTCAGTTTGGCTTAGGATGTTGTCGATCTTCCAGAAGTGGGAGTCATAACTCGGTAAATCTGAAGTAGCACGTTTAGAAAGAAAGCAATTGATTTCCAGAGTCATGGAGATTTTTAGCCCAATATAGGAAAATCAGAATTATGTCATTCACGGCTAACCTACCATTTTCAGATTGAGTCTAACAACTGTCACTCGACAGACATGAATGAAGTTGTGTAAAAATTAATTTTGGGAACGCAAATTATTTTGATCTGAAGTTGATAATCAGAATGTTATGCAACGGTTTGAAATCCCGGGGTTCACGGCGTGTATTTTGGACAGTAT